>OY759154.1:2859880-3312380 GCA_963662125.1 Diplazon laetatorius
TCTCTCTCTCTCTCTCTCTCTCCCTCTCTCTCTCTCTCTCTCTGACCGGGAGAACAGTCCGAAACCGAAGCATATCATAATCCAGTCGCTTTCGATTTGAAAAAAAAAAAACAAAAAAAAATGCATTATTATTTTTTCGAAACGTTCGTTTCGTCGCAGTGTGCTCACGCTTTGCATCTCTATAATATTCCCGCGCCAACTGTCCACGTCGACGTAGACACAACCACGCGTGGCCCACCGTCTCGCCCACCGCTTTTTTTTTTCTTTCTTCTTTTTTTCTTCTTTTGCTTCTTCGTCCTTCTTTGCGATGCAAGCTCTCCACCGGCAATGCACTGTGCACTGTAAACGCGTTCGTGCGTTACGGAATTATTACGTGGGAACGGGAGTTCCCACCGACTCTCGTTGATCATTACATGTGCATGTGTGCGCCAGTGTGCGGCATGTTTGGAGAAAAAAAAACAAACAAAAATAACAAAAAAATCAAACGAAAAATATTTATCTTTTTCTCTCGATAATAAAAATGACATATTCATAGCATCGAATAAAATGAATTTATTTGACTATTCGTCCGATTGAATTCAAGTTGGTTTTATTCGAAAGTGAGGCATGTTTACGAATTTCGAATATTTTGCTCAATTAAACATATTTTTTTGATGGGGAAAGAAAAAAATACGTCAAATCGAATGTTGTAATTGGGAGGGGGGCGGCACACACACACACACACACACACACAAACACACACAAATTTTTCTGAAGACTCCGAAGGCACGAAGTCGACGGGGATCGATGCGGAATACACGGTGATACGAGAATTATAACAACAAAAATTTATCGTTCGAACAGCTGAATGTATAACGAAATACCGATGATACGTACGAGCGATATCTATCACAATTACACACGTGCCTATATCCGAGGACACGTACGTAATTCGAACGCTCGTGCAATGTCTCACACAACGAACGAATTTAAAGAAATTAAAAAAAAAAAAATAATAATGATCACATCAGTGTTTTATTTTTTATTTTCTTCTTTTGATTTTTATTTATGAATCTATATTTTTTTACAAAGAAATAACAAAAAAAAGAAAGAAAGCTGGAAGGAAACTTTTAATCTGGGAAATTGTTCAGTTTACAATTATTTTATTGAATAAAATAAAAATCGATGCAGCTACGAGATGAAAAATCATTTTTAATCGATCTGCTAAAGTCTGAAGACACATATTCGGTCATTCATTTTTTCTTTGTTTACCATTTGCGAATGGCAAAGAAAAAATTAATTATTCGTGATTTTCATCGTTGAATTGGAAAAAATATTTATCATTGTTTCAATCGGGGACGACAAATTTTTCAAACTTTCGAGTGATATTCGTTCGAAAAGGAGTGTGGAAGGAATGAAGAAAAACGAAAAAAATGTTCGAAGGTTAAAAATAAGTGGCAACAGTTGGAACTGAAAATTTCAAAGCGTGTTTGGTTTGTTTGAGCCACAAAAAATTTCCAACGTCTCTCTTATCGAATTTTTGTATTTCAAGGTGACGGGTGTTGCTTATCTTCAATAAATTCATCCATTGCGATAATCGATTCTGTCTTTTTCGTTTTTCTTAAAAAAAAAAAAAAAAAAAAAAAAAACCCTTGATCTTTATGTATAGGTGGCAACAATTGGTACCGACAATTTCAAAACGTGTTTTGCGTTGTTCGAGCCACACACAATTCCCAATCTCTCGCTTATCGATTTTTTTATTTCAAGGTGATACGTGCTGCTCTCAATAAATTCATCCAGTGAAATCATCCTTTTTTTATTTTTTTATTTTTTTTCGTTTTCACACCTGGCGATAATTGAGACACGTTTGTGAAAATATGTAGGTCATTCGGATTGCGCAACTCGCGACAATTCGGGCATCTGACGAATTGTTTACAAATACATTATTTAATTACGTTATTTAATAGATTGAAAAAAATAAAAAAACGTTTCATAAACAAAAAATTATCAAAATCGTCAGGGCGCAGAAAAAATTAACTTAACAAATTTCAACTTCGATAATAATAATAATAATAATAATAATAATAATAATAATAATAATAATAATAATAATAATAATAATAATAATAATGTAACAAATTGAGTAAAAAAAAAAAATAACTCCGATTGCTGATTATTTTTTCAAGTCTCGCGTGGCAAAGCTTTTTTTTCTTCCATTCCTTCATTTTTTTTTTCTTATTTTATTATCATAATTTTTTTTCATTGAAAATTCCATTTTCAAACAAAATTTTCATCGAAAAATCACGGTTATCGCGTTATCACAAACATTTCGATGCAACTAATATTATTCGTTTATATTCTTGTAAATTATTTTTTTCTTCCGATTTTTCCTCCTAAAAGACGGATAAATGTGAGAACCGGAGAAGACGAGTTTCGCGGTTCGATCGATTTGTTGGGAAGGAAGCGGGGCCGAAGTGGAGCACCAGCGAAGCTCTCGGGGCTCTGCTCCGTGTAGGCCGGTCGGGGTCAAAGCGCTCTCGAAATATATACCGAAACTCTTGCACGAGCCAAATGCACCCAGATATCGTCGGGTACGAATAATGCCGAGAAAAGAGTGAGAGAGAAAGAGAGATTTAAAAAAAAAAAAGAGCTTACGCTTCGACGATTAAAAAGCGATAAAAGATTTGTCACGAAAGCGTTCGATTTAATTCGATGGAATCGATTTGTTTTTTTTTTTTCTTTCTGGAATACGCTCAAGGCACGTATGACGTTACGACCGCGTCCAAAATATACGTAAATGCTAAATTCTCGAATTGTTTGAGAAAAATTTTCACGAAATCCAATGAGGATTTCGTGAAAATTTTTTTGGGCCAGTCGATAATTATTTTGGCGAAGCAACGCTGGTTCTCTTGCATGACTGAAAAATTGAAGCGAAAAAAAACGAATTCTTGTAGAATAAAGTTTTAGTTATAGTATGTCGACCCAGAATTTTGAATTTCGAAAAATTTACCAATCTATGGCAGTTTGAAAAAAATAATATTCGTTTATAGTAATAAATTTGACAATTTAATTGTTTTTACAATATTCTCAAATCAAAATATCGAAAATCCGGCTCGATTTACTACGGAGAAAACGATTTCGAATATTTCCAAAAAATAATTCCATAAAAAAATATTTAAAAACTTTATAAATTATCCATGCCGACCGTGGAGTAACTTTTTTTTTATTAATTTTGTGGATCACGTGATTTTTACATAATATGTTTTGTAAAAATAAATTTAAATGAAATTTTTTCATAAAGTTCAATTCGAAGTTTTTTTTTCTTCTTCTTTTTTTTCTTTCGATTACAATATTCATTGTAAGGTCGTTGAGGATCGGGAAAAACGCTTCGACTCGTTTCATCCTTTTTCTATCATCGTTGTTTTTTTCTTTCTTCATTATTATCATTATTCATTATTATTTATTATTATTTATTTTATTATTCAATGTGTATATCACGGTCGGAAAAATATTTTCAAGGATGCAAAAGCTGATGGAAAAAAAAATAATGGAGAGAAAAACAATTCGCCTGCCGATGGTTGGGCTGCTGTGTGGGACGGCTAGGGGGGGGGGGTGGCTTGTGTGTCGGTGCACAACGATCGATGAACGACACACCGGTTGTATGTACCTACATCTATCTCGATAACGTCGCCGGGGCTCGAGGACTCCGACGCGTATTAATGAATACCACGCGGGGCAGTGATACATGCGAGACCATCGCACAAATGTTTTCCCGGTCATTATATGAATCCACGTTGGAAAACGACGACTGAATCACATTTTTTCCATTTTTTTTATTTTCTATTTTTTGTCGTAAAAAATTAAATTGAAACGGCCATCAATTTAATTTGTTCGATACCGATAATTGTGTTATCCGATGCAATTACAGTGTTACAAGCGTTCGTATAATTTTATGACTCGTTAAAGATTTTATTGATATTTTTTTTTCTTCTTTGTTTTTTTTTCTTTATTATTATTATTATTACTATTATTTTTCATTCGGTTCGAGATTGATTTCAAACGCGAGTCTCAACCCGTTGAGGTCACTCGGGGTCCACTGGACCCTCCCAGGCCAACTTCGTGGTATTTATGCAATAAAAAAAAAAACATTTTTCAACATTATTTTGGTACTGCTTCCATTTTTCGACATCGACCAAAAGTCTTGAATGTCAAATTTTCAAATATTTTTTTTCCGAAGTCCATAAGATATATTTTTTTTTTCTCAAAAATATAACATCACAAGAGTAAAACGACGTGAGATTTTTTACCACATGGCAAAAATTACATATTTTCACGATTTTTTTTTTTTTTTTGTAAAAAAAGTCAGATTTCGTGAATTTTTTTTCCAATCGTGTTTTGATGGATTGAAAACCTCAAACAGAAGACGACAACTGTTAGATTATTCAGAAAACATGTCAAATTGAAGTTTGGCGCAAGTTTCAAGTCGATACATTGAAAAGAACGCAGATGGGTTCGGTTTTTGTGAGTGGGGTTCGCTGGACCCCATGTGACCGATATATGTTATCATTCGGAGCTGTGACCTCAACGGGTTAATATGGGGTCAACACATTTTCCTTATTTCAACACTTTGACAGTGTTCATGTAATTTTTTAGCCGACCAAATATTTCATTGATTCTTTTTAAAAATAAAAAATAAAATATTAAAAAAATGATTTTGAAAGTAAGCTTTATTGACAAAATAAATCATCATTTGTTTCAATATTTCAAAATATTCATCGACGTTTCATCAATCACGAACTACATCATTTATATTATGTTTGTTGTTTTTTTTTTCTTGTTCTTCTTCTTTTTCTTTCTTGAAATTCGTTTGGATATTCGATAAGCGAGCTTATCGCGACTTAAACCTCGTGGCTTTGAGTCCGAGCTTTTGTGTCCAACACGGTTAGCGATTTTACGAGTTTTCCCGGGAATTTTCGTACCGCAGCGCCCGTTATATTCGTACAATACGAGAATACCGAAATAGAAGAGAACCACACAGACTTCCTTCTACTTGGCGTCAGCAGTGTGCTCTCGAATTTTTTTTTCTCTCTTTCTCTCCCTCTCTGTCTCTCTCTTCTTTTTTATTCAACTTCTCCCCCCGAGTTGGAAGCTCGCATCTGTTTTGCGTGCTCAAAACCGTGCGAAAAATATTATAAAGACCGTGTAAACATTTTTACCGGCTAAATTATTCAAATCGTCTTAGTCGCCCACGCACTACACACACACACACAACCAAACGAAAGGATATCGATTCCGTTGTTTGTGTGATTTACGATTGAGGGGAGAAAATGAGTGAATGGGATGAAAAACAATTTTTCTTTTTTATCATTCACACACGAAATTTTTTTCCATGAACAACTTCGTTTTAACCCTCTTAATTTATTATTATTATTTTTATTATAATTGTTGTTATTATTCTCAGCATAGTACGACATAGTATAATTTTATTTTGACTCGAGGTCTAGAAAATTGTATTAAATATCGCCATTTAATGAGAAATAGAGGAATAATAATAATAATAATAATAATAATAATAATAATAATAATAATAATAACAATAATAACAACAACAACAATAATAATGTTTTTTAAATAATATAATCTTGGGATGAATAATGTACGGCTAACATTATTATTATTATTATTATTATTATTATTATTATTATTATTATTATTATTATATTCTCAGCAAAGTATAGCACAGTTTAATTTTATTTCGACTCGAGGTCCATAAAATTGTATCAAATGTCGTCATTTCATGACAAATAAAGGGATAATAATAATAATAACAACAACAACAAAAACAACAACAACAATTTTCGAATAACAAAATTTAGGGTTAAATAATCGCCGACTGTAATCACATTCGCAGCCCTAACACACACGCAAAAATCAATCCCACGAAAAATTCATCTTCATTCAATCCAACAGCCTGATAACTAATTCCACCCCCTTCCCATTATTTTTTTATTAAAAATTAATTTTCGTTATTACAATTATTTCACTTACAATTACTAATACAATAATTATAATAACAAATAATGGCAAAACAATGATGAATCGTGTGGAAAGTTTCGTTCGTGATAAATGTTGTTGGTGATGGTGGTGTTGGGTCGGGTGTCTGTACGATGTAATTGCTTAGGTGGCGTCGGCGAGCAGTTCGGTCGGCGCGAGTCCGACGGGAACGGGCGCACCGGAGGCTCCGCTCTCCGTCAAGAGCGCCGGGGCGAGTCCTCCCCAGTCGACCGGCAAACACCTTCACATTAACCTGGGCAATCAGTTCAGAGCCGGAGGTTCTCTGCCCAACGTTAACAACAACGATAACAGCCTGGACACAGCTAAAGAACCTTCCTCCACCTCTTCGAACACCGTTGCCATTCACTCTATCGACCTTAAGGTACTTCAAAAGGTTATATCAAATCGGCTGTATTACCGTAGCTCTAGGCCTGCTGTGTTGCCGCTCCCGTTGCTGCTGCTGCTGTTACATTCTACAGTTAAACACACACACACAATAACACTAACACACACACTAACACTAACACTAACACACACACCAACACTAACACTAACACACAGACACACACACACACTAACACTAACACACACACAGACACACACTAACACTAACACTAACACACAGACACACACTAACACTAACACTAACACACACACCAACACTCACACTAACACACAGACACACACACACTAACACTAACACACACACACACACAGACACACACTAACACTAACACTAACACACAGACACACACTAACACTAACACACACACAGACACACACTAACACTAACACTAACACACAGACACACACTAAAACTAACACTAATACTAACACTAACACACACACACATACACACAAATGTACACGCACAGATGTATGTATAGTATATTCTACACACAACCTTGTCGCTATTGTTTGTAATATTTTTTTTCTTACATAGAACCTTGCTTAGGTTGGACGTTTTTTTTTTTTGTTTTTTTTTTTGTAACGCTTGTCGATGTTCATAGCTGTTGTTCGTGAATTAGTTTGTGGTAGATTATTGATCGTTTTTAATCTTAGCTTTGTAGATTTGAATTTAATGATGGTTAAGTTGTTGTTGTTGTTGTAGTTTTTTTTTTTTTTTCTATTCACACTAGTTATTGCTGTGATGCTCACGTTATTTTCTATGTGTAAGATGTTGTGTCGTGAGGTTGTTCGATCGATCGTCGATTGATTGACAACTTCATGGAGCCTGGATGGAAGGAGGCCGATAAATTTGTATAGAGAGTGTCCCATTTGAAAAAATGCAGTCGAACAATGAAGACTATCAAGTAACTCGTCGTTGAAAAAACAAAAAGAAGAAGACGAAAAAAATAAAGTTCGTTCTGCAAGTCCAATTGCAGTTCGTACGAGTTGCGAGGCATTTGTAAAGAGTTCGCACACGTGCGGTTTGGATGTGTGTTCGGCGAGATACGGTCCCCAATCGCGTTTGGGTTATCGAGATCATTTTTTTTTTCTTTTCAATTAACCATTGTACGTTGGGAAAACGGACGTGAGCGATACGAACAGTGGACGTATATTGCGCATTAGGGTGAGACGCCAGATCAAGACTACTCCGGTCATAGATTCAAGAGATTTTCTTTAGTCCCATCAGGAAACAGGAAAAAAGATTATAGGGTCTAATTTTTTTAGGCAATTCTTTAAATTTGCGAGAAATTCGTTTCAATTTGTTTTTAAAATTGTAAAAACCTACCACCCCAATTGCATCAATCCAGATTGAACTCAGAGGACATGTCTATTTATTGATATTCGTGGTCCAAGAGCTTAAACAGTTGAAAACCAAAACGCTGATCAGATCATGCTATCAGTAAATGATATAATAAAAAAACTTGGCTAATACTCAGCTAATACCTACTAATACTTCTTCAATAAATAATTGAAATTGATAAAAATTTATCAATAAAAATATTAATTATATAAATGAAAATATAAAAATACTAATTAATAATAATTAATTAATAACAAAAAAAATAAGAATGAAAACTTAGCAGCACATTTGAAGGTAGCAGCATCCATCAGAAATACAATTCATTTATCAAAATTTTCGCACTGAAAAAAACTCGGAAAAGTTGATGTAATTAGGTGAGAACTAGGAAAATTACGTAAAATTTACGATTATTCGTGCAGAATCGATTTCATTCGATTCCCCCCCGATGGGGGCTTCGAATTTCATGCTAAAAATTGCCTACATTTTTCCCTGGACCATTTCCTACTCCAGAAAATGGTCCAGGGATAAATTCACAACAACCAACTGGCAATACTGGAACTATTGGAAACAGGAAAGGAATGAACCTTGAAGAGCTCGTTGGATAAGAGGTTATAGCGTTTAACCAACGGGATGTGGAATCGAAGGAAGAAAAATTCTGAAGCATCTAACCGCAGCGGACAAGCTCGCCCGACGGTCATAAACTCCAATAACGATGTATTGTGCGAATGGTATAGCTCACCGAACAATGCCACAGTGCACGAGTTTAATTCGCAATTTCTTCCGTTCTCACCGAGCGACCTCTCTCTCTCTCTCTCTCTCTCTCTCTCTCTCTCTCTTCGTGATAATCCGTGACTCGCGATTGCCTCTCGTGTCATGTTAAATATTCGTTCGTTTGCAACGTGTTCGGACACGTGTTGAATAATTATATATTTTTGTTTCATCGTTTTTTTTTTTGTTGTTTTTGTTTTTTCTTTTGATTTCGATAATGATGAGCTGATGAATTGTTTTTTACGATGGGTGATGGTTTTAATACGGGATTGTGCGATGGTGGTGCTACTTAACTTCCGCCAGCATACCTCATCCCAGTTTGAACCATCCCAGTTTACCCTCCCGTCGCATTTGGCGATGTATGTATGTTAGGGTCGTTCTTAAAAAAAAAAGTATCTTCCAAATGATTCTGGACCATGAAAAAAGAATTTTTATATTTTTTTCCAATTCTTGAATTTATCTATTTGATTCATTCATTTATTATTTTTTAAATTAATTTGAAAGTTTTTAAAATCATTTATTTATTTCTTTGGACCATGAAAAAGGGATTTTTATATTTTTTTTTTCGATTTTCCAAATTTACCCTTCTAATTAATTTATTATTATTATTTTTAAATTCATTTGAAAGTTTTTAAAATCATTTTTTTTTTTTACGAAAACGGTCGGGAACATAAATGTGAAAAAACAGGATCTCAACTGACAATTAGACATATATCTATAATTAGTTTTAATAAGATTGCATACAACACAATGTATGCAACTTCCCCTTTTCCTGTTTCGATAGTCCACCGCAAACAACGTAACACGCAGTTTTGGTTCCAGTGATTTATTTCCGTTGAACATTTTTACAATTTTCATTGCAACGATTTTTTTTTATTATGCCACGACGATAGAAATTTGAATGACAATTTGTGTAAAATAATATATTAATTTGTTGTTATTTTTTTCGCAATTGATTGAATTATTTATTTATTTATTTATCGCGTAGCAACGAACGTCTATATTAGGTCATTTTTATAGCGCATGCGCATATTAAAAGTGAAATTTTCGTGAAGCAGACTCAACGCAAGTCGCATCTCAGACGTCGCGATATCCTGAGGGAGATGAAATATATGAAGAAGATTTTTGTTTTATTACATTTTTTTTTTTTGTTCGTTGTTCTGCGTTTTTATGGGTGTTGGGTCGTCGGTATATTTAATATTCGAAGATCCGGTGGTTGTGCCTTGTTTTTTTTTGTTGTTTTTGAATATTTTTTTCTTTCTTTCTTTTTTCGTTTTTTATTTTTTGTGTTCCGAAACAGCCGCCAGCTGCGTGTTCTCTCGGGGTTTTAGCGTTGAGCCTGCATTTCTCAGTTGATAAACGGACCGAATATCCCTCGTAGCATCGTTCTCGGATCCCATTGCCTTCGTACCTCACTGGAATGCGTTGTTGCCTCGCCTCCGGCGTATCACAGCATAAACCACATCTGGAATTAAGTTTTAAAAGTTGTAAAAAAAAAAAAAAAAAGAAAAAAACATAATAACATTAATTATTTAAAAATATTTATAAATGTTTTTTCTTTCTTTTTTTTTCTCATATCTTTCGATGTTTCATTTTGAACATTTGCCATTCACATTTTTGTGTCTTGGTGAACTCAAAGTTTCGCCACGACAGCTCTATTGATAATGAAAATAATTGACACAAAATCTTCATAGAATTTTTGATGATAACAAAATTGTTCGTGTAAATAAAACTCCATGTTGACTGGATTTTTATTATTATTATTTTTTTTTCATGTCGCTGAAACTTTTTGCAACGAAATGTAGGATTCAATGAACAAACGATTATTAATGACAATTAATCGTGCTTCGTGATGAAAAATTAATGGATAATGTTAGTAACATTTTTTTTTCTTTAATTGTGGAACCAGCTATCGAAGCTTATTCGAAACGTATTTGGGTAGTTTGCTATTTTTCCCTGAAATTCTTTTCAACTCGTGATGTAACGTGTTTGGTCGAAGACGTGCGTTTATATTCAAATCGTCATCGAATACCGTTGCGGGTGAAACGAGTTTTTTTTCTTTTTTTTTTTTATCATCAACTGTCGACCGCGCTGATGCCGAACGCAGAGGACGAAAGCATCTGCTATGTTTTACAAGTCTACCGGTTTTTTTTGTTGGTTTTTTTCTGTGTTTCTGAGGTCCGAGAGACAAACGTCCTCGAGACAACACATCGCGATGAACGAGACGTCAATTTTTTGTTTCTTCTCTTTTTTTTTCAACCCGCTCGTTATTTATTTATTCCGTATATTAAAATTTTCGTGAAATCCGAATTAAATTTCTGTCACACACGCGAGATTGTCAATTTGTTGGAATTTAACGGAACGATTTGGCACAGAAACGCGGTTGATTTGGAACTGCGGGCGTATATTATGATTAGTATTTTTTTTCGCTTCGTCGACAACCAACTGATCAGTTGGATTGTCGGCAGCGTTGTCTCAACCGACTGAAGCGAGTTGGTTGACAAGTGTAATCATTTAGCAGTGTCAGCCAACTGAGCAAATGCTCTTAGACGATCATCTTAATCGATTAATCTACAAAGTAATTAGCAGAATGATCAATTGGTTGTATCGACCAACTGATCATACGATTGTTTTATGAAAAAACCAATTGTTGGTGTCGAACGGCGGATCAACTCTTTGGCGTCCTCCACGAGATAACCGTGTGAACAAGATGATCAGCTGGTCGACAAGTTCGATCAATTGGTTGTATCAACCGCCTGATCAGCAGATGGATTTACGAATGCAAATCGTTAGTGTTCTCCAGTCAGTCACTCTATATTGGCCTCCTCTACGAGATAATCGTGTGAACAAGATATTCAGTTGGTCGACAAGTTCGATCAATTGGTTGTATTAACCGACTGATCAGCAGATAAATTAATGAATGCGAATTGTTAGTGTTGACCAGTCGATCAACTCATTAGCCTCCTTTAGGAGATAATCAATTGGTCGAAAAGTTTAAACAATTGTGTCAACCAACTGATCAGCCGATCATTATATGAAAGCCATTCGCAGTATCCACGCAATAATGGACTCATTGTCCCGACTGATCTCAAGATCGCGTCAATTAACTCATCAGCTGGCTTTCTCACCCAATCAGTTGGTTGAGAGAACCAACTGATCAGCACGTCAATGAACTTAATCAGACATTCGGTCGAATATCCGTCAATTCGCTCCGAAAGATCAGACAGCTGTTTCATATGAACTGACAAGTTGGTTGACTTATCGATCAACCACAATCGAATCCGGTTAAACGAATACACCGTTTAATAGCTCACCTCGGGACTTTTTGCGTAAACGCATGTTGCTATTTGGTACATCTTGTCACATTTGTCCGCTCCAGCTGGAAAGCAAATGAAAAAAAAAAAAAAATAGTTTAGCGTCAACAACAATGAACTTTCATGATAAACAACGAGTGAATAAAGCGATGAGTGATGCGTACCTAAAGCTCCACACGACAATAGGGCATCGCGTCCTTTGGCTTGAACCTCCTCCGGGAAGAAACCCACAAGCATTTCCCCCTCAAAATCACCCGTTTCATCGTCGATCTGCGTGACAAAAAAACAAAAAAACACATCAACAACAACAAAAAATTGTTTGTTCAACTTTTTTTTTCCTTTCCGAAGTTTGTTAATTATTGTTTTTGATTAATTATCATCTTACCACACCGAATGACTCGAAGAGACAATTCATGTAGCAAGTTATCGCGGTGTCCTGTACTATGTTACCGTCGTTGACCTTGTCGATCAGATCTGCATTGTATTAATAGAAAACGAGATAAAATTAAAATAAAAAAATTATCATTATTCAATTGAATGTTAAATCGTTAACTTTTGATCGATGATTAATTTAAAAAAAATTCTTTTCTCGTTTCAATTAATTTAATTACCCTGTGTGGTTCCGTGTTCCTGCATACAGCGTATCTTGTCGTCATGGACCATGTCTATTATGTCCTGTGTGACCCACTCGGGAAGCTGTGGAGAAAAAAAAGATATGAAAAAAATAAATGAATAAATAAAATTAAATAAAATTAAATAAATTTTAAAAAAATTTGAAATGATAATGATGTTTTTTATATCGATGAAAAATGGAAGAAAAATGAAAAAGCTGAACCCCGAAGCCCGGATTCCATTGTCGTTAAGGCGAATGACGAATAATTATAACCTGTTGTGTTATACACTGAAACACGATACAATCGTACGAAACGAACGATCCTTTTTGGGATAATCATAGCTGCCTCCCCCTTCCCCCTTCTCCTCCCCGTCCTCCCAGTCTGCCCGCCTGCAACTGTTACGTAAAATTCTACGGGCATTCGTAACAACCGAACCAATGTACACCATCGCGTAATCGTGTTTATTCCGATACCATTGTTCAATTAATTTTCACGATAATAACAGTGTGCACAAACCTACGTTATTGAATAATTATTAATCAGGCTCGCTGACCTATATGTGTTATCTGCAAAATCCATTGGTCATTTACAATATTGCGCAATTCAAACGTTCCGTAAGATTTTTTTTCATTTATTTTGTATGAAACGTGAAAAAAAAAGAAAAATGTATTTCAACGAGATTTCGTTCGAACGAAATTTAATTGATTGGAAAATTCAATTTTATCGCATAGCTGTTGATTAAAATTATTCGCATGAGCGATCGAACATTGAAATTGTGCTCGAACAATCGGTTCGGTCAATCGTCGACTGATCAGCTAATTTGATCAACCGGGTAAAATTATTTCGGAAATATTTGATTATTTGGTTGGTCGTCGGGAAAAAGTTGATTTTTATTTTATTTTTTCTTCGATTTTCGTTTATCGAGTGGTCGATTATACAATTTTTCGAAAATAATTGTATCACTTGTTTTTTATTTATTTATTTATTTATTATTATTATTATTTTTTTTTATTGACAATATGATAATGGATTTTCTTTTTCATTATCAGATTGCAGATATTTTCGGATGATGTGCAGCCAAACTTTGGAAATTTGATGTTTGACATTTTTCGGGGGAACTCGTGTTTGTGATTAGCATCCAATTAATTAATATTTCTAATTGAGGTTATCTGTCGAGGAATTGGACATAATATTGGAATAACGATGTATTTACAGATAATACGAATATTTGGCATTATTTCGGGAAAGTTGGACATTATTTATCAAGCAAAGACGAGTAAATGACGAGGACATCTAGACTATATCCTCTATAATTTTTCTTTTCCTTTTCTATAGGAGACAAAAATATTTATGATTGAAAAAAAAATATATATATATTTTGGTAAATGGAATAATAGGGCTTAGACGAAGTACCAGATGATCTCGTCTGTCTTGTCCATCTGATTTTAACACTTCCAATAAATGAAACTTAAAAAAAAATTATATCTTCAAATTTGTGTACAATAAATATACAGTTTCTATGTAGCATTGATCGTATATTATATTTTTTCATACAAACTTTATACCGGGTGTCCCATTTTAATGTTACACTTGATTCATCTCGTGAAATACTACTTCGATTAAGCATTGAGTATAATAAAACTTGGAGGTTTCGAAGTGAGACGTATAAAGAAAAATAATTTTTTTATCCAAAATTCTCGGCCCTTCGAATTCCGACTAGATCCTATAGCCCGATATTCTATACGACAGTTTTGTCGCGCAAAAAATTGAAAACAGAGCTCCGGAATCTAAACAGTTTTCCTATCTAGATCCTCTCCAGAATCCAAATTTTTTTTTAAAATCTCCCTCCCGCCTCTCCCCCGGCCCTCCAAATTTTCGTTATCACCTCGATCCGTCAAAACGACGAATTTACCAAATTCTTACCGCAGTCGATATTCGACTCTGAAGAAACACGAGCAGCAGCACCGGCACGACAGATGGAATCCAACCGATCATCGTGCGTGGGTCGGATATACGTTTGTCGCAATTTTAACGTAACGAATCAATCGACGATGAACAAACACTGTCGATGCGATCCGATTGAATCGGGAAAAAAAAAAAAAAAATTTTTTCCCCGGCTGCGTTTTTTACGCAGCCCAGCCGGCAAGTTGTTATCGCGAAAACACGTGAAAACGAAATGAATGACGAACGTAACGCGGAATGAGATTATAAAGGACAGGACTTCGGATTGGACGGGATGTGGGCGTGATACCGGTCGATGAAGACCGTGTAATAATGCCGTGAATCTTAATACCGTAGTACGACAAAATAAAGCTCCGGTGAATCGGTTTTTTTTTTTCTTTTCGTTCTTCTTTCTTCATTCGTGGATAACATGTAACTCATTTGTGTGTGTGTGTTTCAGACACCGCGATACGATATTCGATCGTGCATTACGCGGGTCCGGGTGCGCGGAAAATCACGAGGAAGATTGTTGTTCGTTTTGCGCGATTTACATCCCCATCCTCTCCCCCCCCATCCCCCCTCGCCCTCTGCTCCTCTCGTGACGATCCACGTTGATCCAAACCGATAATTTGCATCGCGTTCGTCGTTCTTTGTTTTTTTTTTTTTTTTTTTTTTGCGATTGTTCGACGGAAGCGAGTGGAAAAGCCGGGACCCCGCCAATATGGGGGGCAATGCGGGTCGGTTTGCAGTTGGCTCTGATGGTTGTCATTTGGGTTGTAAAAAAAACTATGAAGGGAGGGGGGATGTGAATGAAAACATGAATTTGTATTTGGTATTGATTTCTTTGTTTGTGGAGAACTTATTGTTGTTTTTGGTGTTGTTGTTGGTATTATTATTATTATTATTATTATTATTATTATTATTATTATTATTATTATAAATTTGTTTTTTTTTTTCAAACGAAAATTATGATTGATAAATATTATTTGGCCAGTGAAAAATGCTGATTCATCATTAATTTGGGAAAATATTCAAAAAGGTGATAAATTATAAATTGAATTATTATTTTTATTTTATTGAATTAATTGAAATTTGGGTTGGACGAATGGGGAAGTCGTTGAATACGTCAGTTGAGCAGACTGTATGCATTTTATCAATGTAATAAACGCATATATACTTAATCCTCAGCCTACAGGGGTCCAATCGACCCCAGTCAAGTCCCAGCTAAGGGTTGAAATTAAAAATAAGACTATTTAAAATGATCATACTATTTTTTTTGAATATTTATTTGAATGATAGTGACAATGATGAATAAATAACATCATCATTATCATAATTCGAATAAATATTCAAAAAAAATCCACAATAATAAATTTCAAACAGTCTCGAATGCCCGATCAAATGTTCTTTACTTGCATCAACACAAATATATTTCATCTGATAAATTCACGCGGATATTATTTCCATGCCGTTTGGAATAAAAAATTTCATTGTAATTCATAAAAAATTCATCGTCGATAGCAATGACACGCGACCTTGGTGGCATCCTGTCGCATCCCATGCGTTTCCAAAGCCCTACGTGTGGAATATTGAGCGGCAAAAAAAAAAAAAAACAATCTGCACGCATATCGGAACACGACTTACTCATCATCGAACAATTTCAATCCCCCGGCTGGAAGTTTCGATACGCGAACACCGTTTCCCGACCACCTTAACTCGTCGGGGATTCTTTGTGATGAATTTACGATTGAATTCACGTGTATGGTAAGCGTCGTCCGGCAATATTCTCGTCGAGCATCCGATATATATATATGTATATATATATATATATATATATATATATATATATATATATATATATATATATATATATATATATATATATATTGTAACGGTCGTTACCCCCTCTCGTGGGCACGCGTTCGACACGTGATCGATTATCGATCACGCGGTCGAAAATTGGGCCAATCGTGGATCTGTGGCCCTAGATTTGGAGAGGAAGGAATTTCGCCTCACCCCAGTCGCCCGACACGCGTCGTCGGGTTAATACGATAATCATAACAACAGTAACATTCACGCCGAATTCGTACACCTAAAAACCAATCGCGTGTGGGACAAAACCAAAAACGTGGTTCAACCCGTGAAACCGAGCGTTGTGGGTGAATGGGCACCCACGTTGAATTTTGGTAAATTATATAAAACAAATAGAAATAAAATAAACTAATCGATCGAAATAATTAAACTAATAAAAACAAAAAGAATGATAAATCTAATGAAACGTGAAATCGTGTGCATAAATGGAATAATGGAATAATGGCTGGTTCAAAGGACACGAGTATGTAAATGATAAAAGAAGTGTATAATGAAATTAATGATGAAATGATGGCAGAATCATCGATCAAAGATGATCTGCTTTAATACGCTGCGGCGATTGTGTTATGCTCGGATGAGTCTTGGCTAGTGTACCTGCGTGGACACCCCTGTAAAAATAGTAATTGTTCCAAATAACTCGATGGATTTGTGGATTTGACCAAAGCAAAGAAAAATGATTATGAATGAATTATCCTGACGAGAACTGTATTTCGGTATGTGATAACGAAGAAACGATTTTAATACAAAATGTAAAGAAAACACAAATTTAATTAATATTGAACGGCGAGAGTATGTAAGATTCGCGTTCCTGTTTAAAAGAAAAAAGAAAAAAGTTACCCGAAACAGATCCAACTCCGGCAATCCCAAAAATAACGAAAATAAAATAACAACGAATAAATTCGAGAGAAGAAAATTCGTTACAATATATATATATATATATATATATATATATAACCAACGGGTATCCGCGGCGTGGATGGTCGCGTCCCTCTCGTCGATTATGCTGCACTTCCGGTATGCCAAGCAAATAATGCACGACGAAAAACGCTTGCGATTTCGTTCGGAAAAAAAAACGAAACGAAACGAAACGAACACTCAAATACTCATAACGTCGTCAATCTTGCTCCAATCGGCCATTGAAATATTGACAAAATACACTTGAAGTTATATTTAATAATAATAATAATAATAATAATAATAATAATAATAATAATAATAATAATAATAATAATAATAATAATAATACCTTACCCCGCCCTTAATCGAGTTGAGTATTAAGCATATGTTCGTCGGTTTTCATTCATTTGAAAATCGTTGATTATTTCATAGTTCTGAAACAATTGTTTTGTTACATCGTCGTCACACATTATTTGACTCGATAACGAGACGCAAATTTCGTAATTTGCGTCGCAACGAAAAAAAATAATAACCGACTCATTGATAATTCGTTCGTAACGAGAATTTCGCTCAAACCGTTTATTACACCGGAACTACAATGTAGCCCGTGTGTCACGTCGGGCTACATTGCGGTACGTTGCGTTATCTCATTCGAAGGATTTCTCGAATCCGGTCGTCGGGTGGACAATAACTCTCGCCCCCCCCCCCGCACTCAATCACTGCACATGCGTTTTTTTCGTTTCCTTCGTACTTCGATTGTACCATTCGCCATTTGTCTTACAATTTTCATGGACATTTTTTTTCTTCTGCCGATCATCGATGAAGGCAAACTTGATTATTTCTTCCTGATAATGATAAAATTCATAATAGTTTTTTTTTTTTTTTTTTTTTTTTTAAATAAATCAATCAAACCAGTTTTCACGACGATTTAATGAATCGTCGTGAAATTGCTGCAGTCTCGATAATTACATGAGCGAATAAAAAATTTCGTTGATTGATTGTCGATTGTTGATCAATCGAGTTTCAACTATTTCGTAAATTTTTAGGTTTATACATTTTCTCAGACATGACAAAAACGAAAATTCATCGATTTTTCAAACATCGAATATCACAAAAAAAATTCAAACTATCATCGAAATAATTTTTCTGTCGTTTTTCAATTCAAATTTGGATTACATATCAATCGATCAATGTCTCTGGATCCGACGAAATAGAGAAAGAAAATATGTACTAAAAATGGAATATCGAAGATTTATGATAAAACAAATTTATCGACGATAAATTTGACTGTTAAAATAACTTAATTTCATGACGATGAATTTAACTGTTGAAATAACTTAATTTTATGGAAATGAAATTTTAACCGATAAAACCCAACAATAGTGGACACCGCGTATATAAATTCGATTTCATAAAGCTGTTGTGAAAATTATTCAAAATTATTCCAAACTCGAAATATGATTATACATTATTATTATTATTTTTATTTTTACTACTTTCGCAATTTATAATTTGTGTATGTGTGATGTATATTATATGCATATGGCGCAGACAGAGGTTCCCGTCCTATTTTTAAACGATCGCGTTCTGGGCGGCGCACACACACATATATATAAATATAAACATATACAATATACATATGATATATATATATATATATATATATCATATGTATATATATATCGTGCGGCAAAACGGGCAAGGTCTCACAACCGCGTTGAATAATTGATAGAGTTACACTGCTTGAAAGTTTGTTTATGCATCAACTTGCCTCTACCCCCTAAGCTTATCTCGACACCCTCGCACTTTTCGTTACTTTTCGGTATACTCGATATGTCCACTAGGGCTTTTTTTTCTTTTTTTTTTATCGTCGCAAAGACGTCAACCATTGTTTTATTTTATTTTATTTACTATTTTCATTATTATTATTTTTTAATGTCTGCCGTGGGAAAAATTGGTGAATAAACTTTTCAAGGTACTCCAATCTTTTCACAACACCAGCAACAATATTTACATGATATTTGTATGTAGCCGACGAGCGTCGTGGGAGTTTTCGTGCACGATGATTTATCGAGTCTCGTCAAATTTAACGACGTACACAAAAATAAATCCACGCAAAAAAATTATCGTTCGAATTAATTTTTTAATGAAAGAAAAAAAAACAAATTTGTGTCTGAAGATCGCTCAGAATGATACGGGATCCCAGACACGATGATTGTCTACGTCCGTTTTTGGAAAACATCAATTTGAAACAAGCTCTTTTTTTTTCTAAAATAATAAATGTCAGAAATTACGAAAAATTACGAAATTATGAATTTTATTGATTTTTCGTGAAATTATTATGGCTTGTGAAAAATTACAAAATTTATTGGACTGCAACGATGAAGTACAATGCTCATTGACCCTCAGTTGACACACTGGGGTAAAAAAAGTCCCCAAGCAAAATCAAACCCTGATCACGACATTTATTCTTCATTTCTCATGATAAATATCTTTTTTTCCAATAGCCACTACATCGGGCTACCTTTTTTTTCTGAATGTGGAGTATTTCGAGAGTATCCAGTTCAATTTTTAAATCAAAATAATGAAAAATCAGGATGTTACGATTTTTTTTTTTTTTGTGAAAATCGCACATTTTTTATTTTTCTTACCTTCAACATTTTTTTTTCCAAAGTTAATAATGAATTCAAACCAAATAACTTATGGCACCTCTCAAAGGAAATTTTCAACATTACATGAGCATTTTTTCAAGTCAAACAAATCAATTGATTACTCGCAGCAAGCCTTATCGTGACCTCGGGGCTGAAAAGACCCCTTTATGCCAACTACGTTGTACACCGACAATTGTGACAAGCTAAGGGTCCTAAGTAAAGCGTTGCCTGTTGTTCAGGTATTTTCAAGAATTTTTTTTTGATTTTTCAGGCAAATGCAAACGCAATGAAACTGAGTGACTAAATTTACCAATACTATTAAATAATGCAAGATTTTTTTTTTTCAGAGACCATTACAATGATCTGAAAAAGAAAAATCAGGCATATCCATATCCGAAAGACGATTTTCTATTTTCTTGACTCCATTCGTATTATCCTAAAAAACTCATTGTGACAAAATCGTTGAAGAATTCAGAAATATTTGTAGTTTTTTATTATTATTATTTATTTTTTTTTAAATCTTTTTTTTGGTAAGGTTTTTTTGGAAGGGGTTAAAATATACTTTTCGGATAATTTTCAATACTTGTAGTAAAAATGATGATCAAATGAAGATATCAAAGCGAAAAAGTTAGCGAAAACTTATTGAATCGCGATTATATTTCGAGTCAGCGAAAAAAAAAAAAAAAAAAATATATGAAGCAAAAAGAAAAAAAAAGTAGATGATAACGCGGAGCGTGGTGTATGCATGTATGTACGTGAAGTATTGATCGTTACTGCAGGTGCTCGTTTGCCTGTTCCGTTCCGGGTATGTAGACGACCAATGCCCGACGCTCAAACTGCGCCTTCTTCCTGCAGAGACTAAACGTTTCTTTTGTTTTTTATTTTCGTTTTTTTTACCTCTCCCCATATGCAGCTATAAACGTAAAAAAATATTAATCAATTCCCAATAAAAAAAAAAACAAACAAAAAAAGAAACAACTGCGCAAACTCGAAATCGTAAATCCCTGTTTTCAAAGTTGTTGATTAACGAATATTTTTTCACAATTCGAAAATATTTTCGATTTTGTAACAATCACGTGACTTCAATTCGACTAAAAATGAAATATCATAAAAATTATTGATCAAAGATGAGCACAAAAAAATGTTATTGCAAAAATGGAGTTAATTTTTGTACGATTGTTGATAATTAAAAAAGAAAAAGAGTGAATTTGTCGAGGTGCTTCGAACAATTCGAACGAGTTTAGTTTGATTGCAAAATCTTTTTTCGCCCTCTCTCTCTCTCTTTTTCTCTTTTTTTTTTCTCTCTCTCTCTCATTCTTCATGTGGACATCTCGATGAAGTCGCGTGTCGAGAGTAATCACGTTCCTCGTCTGAAACAGCGAGAGACCGCAACGAAGAAAGCACGAGGAAAGAGAGAGGAAGTGAGACAGAGGAAGAGAGAGAGAGAGAGATAAAGAGAGAGTGAGCGAGTGAGAGAAAAAGATGGAGCAGGAGGAGGTCAAATCGAGATAGACCGCGAGACCCCTTCGTATCGATGTGTATCACGTGAGCCTATTTTAGCCCGCGGAACTGCCGCCACCGGATAAAATTGACTCCTCGTTATTTATTCCACAGGTGGTGGCCCTGAATGAAAACGACTAAACGCTTCGATCGTTGACAGTGTAGAGTATTTAGTATGTCTGGGTTCATCCAGGGCTTCCTCCGACACGACGAATCATTCGGTTTTTCATTTTCCAAACAATTCGCGATTATAATAATAACAATGATACTCGTAATATTTAAAAAAATTCTTGATTGATCTCGTATGTAGGTTAAATTTATTTTTTTATCAGTGTACAAAAGGTTTCCCCTGCTCGTCGTTATATTTGTTAAAAA
Organism: Diplazon laetatorius; assembly: GCA_963662125.1. Taxonomy (NCBI): domain Eukaryota; kingdom Metazoa; phylum Arthropoda; class Insecta; order Hymenoptera; family Ichneumonidae; genus Diplazon; species Diplazon laetatorius. The sequence goes on from OY759154.1 coordinate 2,881,596, forward strand.
AAATAAAATAAAATAATTCAGATGATTAGAAAATGATGTAAGAAAAAAATATGATTGTCGACGATGAACGATCGATCGTACACCCGTTACATCGATGAATTAACATCCGTCGAGACGTACGAGATCGTGTAGTGGGATTTCTGACGAGTTATCCACTCGCGCAATATTCTTCGCGGTTGAGTGTCTGAACCACGATTGTCTCATCGCGCGGCGCGGCTCGACGTTCGTGTTTTTCATCGGATATGCGAATATTTTTTTTTTTTTTTTTTTTTTTTTCATCTCTCTTTTTCAAAGCTTCCGTGTGAAGCTGTGGATTTACGTTAATGTCGTTGCACGCTGTGTACACCTTTTCTCAGTCATTAATCTCCCAGTTTTCATTTCCATCGCTTCTTTCGATCTCGATTGATCATTGATGAATTTTCACGCACTATTATTAACAAATGTTGTCTTTCCCTTTTGCAAGGTAATTCCAGATATGAAGAAATAATCTATCTCACCTTTAAAAATCGATTTCAAGCGAATAAAAAAAAAAATGTTTCTTCTTTTATCTGTTAATTGAATACAAAATTGAATAAATGATTTTGTAACTTTTTGAAACATTTCGATTGGGGTGCATTTGCAACAAATATTTCATGATATTGTATAACAGTGTCTCTCACTTCAAATGTAAGAAACGCCGTAATGATTAAAGAGCTTTGCCTTTTTTGGACCCACCCTCATATATATATACATATATATAATTATATATATATATACATATACGAGCGATTCCATTCTTCGTTCCTTCACCCTTTCTGTGGGATTCGCGATACCGGCCAACCAGCGAACCACCACCACTGTCAGACCTTCGAAGCAGAATGAAAACCAGCGGCGAGCTGAATGGCGCGAGGGCACGAGGGGCGGGCGGGGGGGGGGGAGAGATAGAGCGAAAGAGAGACAGAGAGAGCGAGAGCGAGAGACTTGTCGATCGGTTCCCGACCTCTCCAACTCTCGATTCCGCATGCTTTCATCGCTCTCTCCCTACTTCCTTCTATCCCTCTTTCTCTCTCTCTCTCCCTCTCTCGTTCTCTATGCCCTCTTTCTCCTTCCCTCGATCCCTCTTTCTCTCTCCTCCTCTTTCTCCTTCACTCTCTCCTCCTCTACCTCCCTCTCACTCTCTATTCCTTTTTAATTTTGCATCTCTTTCTTTCTCTACTTCTCTTGAACTCTCTATCGCTCTTTCTCTCTCCCTCCTCCTATATCCCAGTTTCGCTCTCTCTATTCCTCTTTAAAGAGTCCCTCGTCAGATTTTCATGAAACTTGGCATACTTATAGGTATTGATAAGAAAAAGGTTCGGTTAAATTTTCATGGCTTTCCGGAGCGCGAGAAAAAATATATCAACAATTTCATTTTCACAAGTTTAACATGGAGCCTCATGGATAATCACGTTCAATTCGATATAACACAAAAAGTCCTCGTCAGATTTTGATGAAAACACTTGAGCTGCAAGTTGAATATTCGGATAACATTTTGGGCACTTGACAGTAGAGATCAGGAGACTGTGATGATAATAATGAGGAAATAAACATCGGGAAAATACAGTTTATATTGAGGAGTTGGTCGTGATCCAGTAGACATGGCAACGTTGCGCATTTGTTTCCCATCTTCTTTCTCTCCCTCTCTCTCTCTGATCGACATCGAAACACGCGACGTTGCCACATCAAAGTACTACGTACCTCAATCAGGAGATAATATATCTTAAGCTTGCTCTGACTCTTACAGTTTGTGGGATACTACCTTAACTCTCTATCGCTCTTTTTTTTCTCTCTCTCTCTCTCCATCTCTCTCACTCTCTCTTCATTTTCGTATCGACGAAGCGTGCGCGCCCCGAGGACCTCGCACTCTGCAGCAAAACGGGGTGTTTTCCACCCTCTTCCTCTCTCTCTCTCTCTCTCTCTCTCTCTCTCTCTCTCTCTCTCTCTCTCTCTCTCTCTCTCTCTCTCTCTCTCTTTCTCTTTATCCCACATACAGCACAAACCTACGCACAGCGTCGCGACCGTCGCTGCCGTTTTTGCTCTCGTCTGCCTCCTCCGTCGCCGTGCCACATCCACCGTCGTCGACCCACTTCGAACGTCGATGTGCCTCCCCTCGCTCCTCACCCCCTTCGCCGCCCTTCTCAACCACCGCCATTCACTATTCCCTCCAGCCTCGTCTGTTTCTCTTTCTTCGACTATAACCCCCACCCCCCCCCCTCCTTCACCGCCACTCGCCCCGCTGTCACCCGTACTCTTTCCACCCCCTTGTCACCCCCGCCCCCTTGTTCACCTATCCCACGGTCGACGTATAACCCCCTTTTTTTTACACGTCCTTGTTTCACGCTCTCTTTACAGGCCCCCGTTGCATCTGGATGCAACTTGCACTTTCGAGCGTTCGAAACAGCCTGCTGATGATTAACCCGATGACTTTAAACATATTTTCGGCAACTCGTTACTTTAAACTGGGTCGCTGGGGACCCGAGGCCTGTCTGAAACGCGTAATTTTTATTTTTAAAATGTGATAACATTTCTATATGCTCTTGAACACTTCGACTTTAAGGGCACACCGTGAAGATTGCGAAAAAAAGTTGTTCAAATAATTTATTTTTATTGTCAAACATCCCAGCTTCCCGAAAATGCAGAAATTCACGTAAAAATTCATAATGTTTGAAAAAATTGTGGTAATTAAGAATTTTCGATTGCATAATAAAGTTGAAGAAACGTATTTTTATGAAAAAAATCACCGACTTGAAAGAAGTAAAATAAATGTTTGAAATTTGAAGGTTAAAGGATTAACTCAATATTCATCGAAGTCGACACGTTTTTTTTATTGTTCAAAATGGTAGAAAACCTTCAGGATGCTGAATTACTAGCTCACACGTCGAATCACAGTACTCTTTCACGCTCCAAACGGCTTTGCATCAGAGTTTACTTTAAACTGGGTCGCTCCAGACCCGAAGCGGTATTCAACTGCCCCCTGCAAAGGCCAGGAACGAAATAGGGGAACGTTACTCAGCGCAAAGGGTCCTTGCCTTGTGAAGATTTTTCAGAGTGCAGATAGGTATTTTTCCCGTACTTGGTTTCCGAGAGATTCGACGAAAGAAAAATCTCTTGGGTCCCCAGCGACCCAGTTTAAAGTGATCGGGTCAAAAAAGAAAAAGAAACAAATTAATTCAGTTCATTCTTAATTTATTTCATTTTATTTTATTTTATTTTATTTTATTTTATTTTATTTTATTTTATTTTATTTCATTTTATTTTATTTCATTTTATTTTATTTCATTTTATTTCATTTTATTTTACGAATTTTAATCCGAACCACATTGATCAGGATTATAATTCTCTCCCATCGTTACATAAATTTTGCATTAGTATTAAGCTCATCTCGTTAAACTTTGTCACAAGTGCCTCGAACAAATTTCCCATTCGGTTGAATCGATTATTACGTTTCATCACGTGGCTCGTCATGGAAACTTGGATGGTATTGCGATACACTCGACATCGGAATGAGAGCCACGGGGTTATCGTAACCCCGGTTAAACAATATAATACATAACCCACGAAAAATGTTCTTTTGTTCGATCGTGAACAATGAAACGTGGAAAGCTGTACGACCAAAGGGAGGATCTTTTTGGTCGTACACGTTGTGGCTTTATCTCTGTTACCGAATGACGGAAGATAATGATAATATGGGTTGTTACGTGTGATCTGAGCGAAGCGAAGGGTACGATAAAGGGCGATGGCGGTGAGAAAGGGGGCGAGGAGGGGGAAGGACCGCTCGAAACGATTTAATTGTCGAAAGGGCGAAGCGAATGATGTCGAAATTTTGTGATATATAATGTTCGAAAAAGGTCAAGTGTAGATTATTGTGGCTGCTGCCCGTCAATATTTTTTCTTTTGCATTATATTTGGTTTTTTCAGTTGACAAGTTTTTGGAGTTGTCAGTTGTTTCTCACGCTCATTTATGTCATCGACGTTTTTGTTTGATTTTTTTTTTTTTTTTTTTTTTTTCAAATGATTTATTTATTTTTTATTTGAGAAAAAAGTTGCTGAACTTGCGGGAGGTTACGTACTTTTTGTTTATTCATTCATTTGATGTTTTTTTAATGAAAACAAGATTTTCATCGAGTTGACTCCTGCGGTGAAATAATTGTTTTTCGAAATTTTTTTATTCACAATTTTTTTATTTATCTTGATCTTTATTTCGATCAGTGTCTCAAATTTTGGGTCATCTGAATTATGAATTTTTTTAAATTTGGATAAATAAAAATTTATATCGATTTTATGATATTCTTAGACGAATACTCGATTTGAATAAATTTGAATGAAAAAATGGAAATGTCAGATTGCATATTTTTTAATAAAATGGTTTTTGATTTTTTTTGTTTATATTCTGTTTTTTGGTTAAATTTTGTTTATAATATTATATTCCATTTATTGTCATACGTTTTGCTTTCTGCATCTTTATTTCGATGATTGTCCGAAATTTCGATTTATTTGCATCGCAAATTTTGCGGTTTTTTTTTGTCGGATAATATTTCGTTGGAGCCTGAAATGGGGAAATTGATATCGCCATTATTTCACATTCAGTCCAATACGAAATTTGAATAACAAAAATATCATTTAAATATCAGATAAATATTTAAATAAAAAAAATCAATTCCCGACGTAGATATCGAATAAAATGTTTTTCAATAAAATAGCTCTCGAACGCTTACTATATTTTTTTTTATTTTTTTTCTCGGTCTATATCAGTGATAAGAGGAGCATTGACTACACATCAATCACTCGTACTTCTGGGAACCACCGATGAGAAATTCAATTCGATGCAGAAATAAATGCATAAAATACATAATTTCGTTCGCGTTACGAATTGATTGTTCGAACATAAAGTTTCGACGGTTAACTTTATATACATTTTTATCGGCAAAAATCTACGAAAAAAAAAATCGCAACCTCAGACTTCTCGTGGCCACGTTGTTCTAAAAAAAAATACATATATATATATCAATGTATCACATTGATTATACATCTTTTGACACGTGAAATATATTTTTTTTCCTTAGTGCTTAGACTTAGTTGATATATATGTAGAATTAGTTCGGATGTGCTTAGACTTGAACTCATCAATTCAAAAGCAAAAAAAAAATTATCGCGTGTAAAAACATGAATTTGAAAAATCAAAAAAAAATAATAATAATAATAAATAACAATACATAAGTCTCGAAAATTCGTTTTCGAGTATAAATAAAATGTTTACAATCATGATAATTAACCGATAGAGAATTTCGGAGAAGGATGAAAAAATCAAGAAACTACAAACAATTTTTTTTTCAATTTTATTAATACTTCGAGTATTGATAAGAATTTATTTTTCAATTTTTCTTAATACTTTGAGTAATGATAAAAAAAAATTTTAATTTTTATTAATACTTCGACTATTAATAAAAAAAAGTTTATAATCGTGATGGATAACCGATGAAGAATTTCGGAGAAGAATGGAAAGGAAAAATGATAAAAATAAAAAAATAATACGGCAAAGTTGATGAAGAATGTGGCGAGACGCAGATGAAGAGCCGCCGTGTACAACCGACGCGTGTATAGAGTTTGCGTCTTGGAGCGGGAGTCTCGTTCGACTCGTCATTCAAGTTTTCCTTGAACTTTGCGCCTCGGCGACCACCTTCCGGGGGCACACACGACAATGTACCACGTGTATCGATAATTCCCGGTCGTATCGTTCGCCACGAAGGCCCAACACTCGTGTCGCTTCTCTCCCGCCCGCGTTTTCTTCTCTCGCAATATCATTTACCTTCGTCGTCGTCGTCATTGCGACATCGTGGTCGTCATCGTGGCCACACGAATTCTCACGCGAGTGGCGAGGAGGGGGGGGGGGAGGAGGTTACACAGCGTGGTTGACTCAAGCAACACGAAAAACGCGGGAAAAAATGGAAATGTTTTTTTTTTAATTTTATTTAAAAAAAAAAATTTTTAATTTTTTTTTTTAATAAAGGAAGCTTATTTGACTATCGAAAAATTGTTTTCATCGGGTTTTTGATGTCAACATATCTGAAATGTCCAAAAATATTAAGATAGATCACGTTTGCGGAAAATGTGTGCTTGTGTGTGTGTGTTATGGGGATCGAAAATTGAAACGTCTATAACTCGAATACGGTTTGAGCTACAGCGCTCAAATTTTTCACACCTTTGGTGCCTGATAATATCTACGACGTCTGTAACTTTTGCAAGGATCGAAGCATCCGTTCGGATTTGCCAGAGTTTTGAAATTTTCAAAAAAATTGGGTTTCAATTTAGCGTCCGCAAATTTTGAGATATTCGGCGAAATAGTTATTCACATATAGAGGATATTTTTCCACTTACGGATATTTTTTATTTCGTTTGAATTCGAATCCATCGATGAGTTTGGATTTTTATGATATTTTGAATTTTTTTTTTTTTTTTTTTAAATCAAATTTTGTCGATCTGACTAACGGTTAGCTTCGACCAATCGAAACCCAATTTTCCACAAGTATGGGATATCATTTAGCCGTGATGAATGTGAAGTTTGGTCAAGATCGGCTGAACTAATCGGATTTTATGGCGATTCGAAATTTCGAAGTTTCAAACTTTGTGGATTACGAAAAAATTTTTTGACTCGTGTTCAATCTCCTGGATACATATTAATCAACGACAATGAGCCGAACGACTAATGGGTTTGGAGGAGTAAAATTCTTCACCGTTCACATAAAAATTTTCCTCCCATATACGATTATTTACTTTCACGACTGATATTACGTTCATTTATTTTTTTCTATTTTTTTTTCTCCAAACAGCTTATCGATAGAGACGTCGAGTGATTATTGAACCCACGTTTATCCACAAATTTTTGTCATTAAGATTATCGATTAGTCGTCGAAGAAGATGTGAAAATATAAATTCGATGAGTCAGCCATGTAAAATGTCTCAACAATTATGATATTCGATATTTCACATCATAACTTAATTATTGACACTCACCTCGAAATATCACCTCAAATTATATATTCAGAAATATAATATATATCATACATTCTATATCCGAATCAAATGAATTTATCCTCGAAAAAAAATTTGTCTTTTCACATTTTTTTCTTTCCCAAAATTAATTTATTAATTTATGGTGAACGATTTATCAATCCCCTCCCCTCCCCCACGTATTTACCATGGAAACCCATGAATTTCCACAAATTGTTGTCATTACGATTATCAATTGGTCGTCGAAGAAGATGTCAAAATATAAATCCAATGAATCAGTGACAATCGTGATATATTTCACATGATAAATTAATCATTGATATTCATCGAGCTGGTGCGTTAAAATTCATTTTAAAAAATATAACATATATTGTAATATGTAGTATACATATGTAACATAGATTATATATCATATTACATATTTAAATAAATTAAATTCATCTTCAAAAAAAAAATCTGTCTTTTCACGTATTTTTTTTTGTAAAATTAATTCATTCATTTATTATATTATATTATCCCCCCCCCCCCTCACTCAGATATTTCCGAGTCTGATGCACCGAGCACCAGCTGCGTCCGGTTTTCGTTATCTCGACGTCATAACGTTCGCAAAACGCGTTATTGCATGATATAATAATAAAACGTTCAAACGTGTCAAGTGTATCGCGTGTCACCGTCGGTCAAGTGGATTTGACAATTATCAAGTGTCACGCGGTGGTAACGAACACTCCGTACACGTTTTATAGTCGGGCACGGCTACTCGGCTCCGACAATATCTCATTAAATGTTAATAACCTGTAATTCAATAATTTCCACCGGATTATCGTTACATTGAAAAATTATAATTTCACACAATCACACAGAGGACAATTTGACATGGACGTTTATGATCATTGTGTTATGTGAAATATAATTCATTGGCACTGCAGGATAATCGTCCTGAGAGTGCAGTTTGCCTGAACATGATAAATACATAATTATAAATAATGACCTTGAATATCAATAAAAATATTTTTTATAATAAAAAACCGTGCATGCTCGATAGTTTGACTGCTTTGCTCTGTGTTTGTATCATTGTTGTACCATTTTACCCTTCTTTGTCGATGGAAAAATAATTAACTCGATTCCTGATAAAAAGGCCAAAATTTCAACCGTCTATTTAAAACAAAATTTCAACCGCTATTTAAAAAAAAATAATTACACCGCAATTATTTTTTTATCTAAGGCCCACACTCTCGAGCTCGAATTTGAACTTTGGTCCATCAAATTTTATCATTTTTCGCAAAGTTATGATTTTTTTTTCTTCAAACCATTTTTTTTCACGAGATCGTTTAATTATCGCTAAAATTTATCAATGAAATATCATTCTTTATAATCAAGTCATAAAGTAGAAGGTTTGAGCATGATGCATGAATATTCACAGATTTTCAAAACTATATTTATCATATTTATCAAAAAAAATTGAGATTGCAATTAGAAATAAATATAAATAATTTATAATCAATTGATAATAATATCATCCTTTACTTGACACATCTTTGTATGTGTGTAATTTTTTTTCATAATGATTCTTCACAAAATCGAATCCGTTGGAATTAATTTTTGTGTTCGAATTAAGTTTTGTTTCAATTCGTTGTTGGAATTAAATTAATATTTATTTATTTATTTATATATTTATTTATTTATTTATTTGTATTCATTGCAGACTGCACTGAGCAATCTCGAGGAGATGCAGCACAATCCGATGATGTACAGAAACAACGAGAGAGGTCGAAGCGTGGGAGTGGGTCCGATGCGTCCGCGACCTATGGAAAAGAGACACGACACGTCGCCCTACAGCGGGGCGCCTTACCTATCGCCACCCTTGCCCGACACTTGGCGAAGAACAAATTCCGATTCGGCACTACATCAGAGCGCTAACGAGGCTTGCCAAACCGGAAACGCCATACCGCACCGACGAGGTAGCGATGCATGTCGGTGTCGTCCCTCTTTTTTTATTTTTTTTCTCTCTCTCTCTTTCTCTCTCTCTCTCTCTCTCTCTCTCTCTCTCTCTCTCTCTCTCTTGTATTTTTGTGCTATTTAATTTGTTTATTTTTTTTTTATTATCCGTTTACAATCTAATGTGTCAAATAAAAATTAATCGTCCTTCGTTCATAATTACAGATCAACACACGATGGGCAACGCAAGTGGCGACAACAGAGACGGACATCACGGTTTCATCGAGAGACCTAGATCATCGTGCGAAATGCCCAGAGTACCTGGTATCTAGTAAGTGTCGTCATGTCCCATCGAATCTTCATTTGAAAAATAAATAACCACCTAATAAAAAAAAATAAAAAAATTGGCAGAGGTTTATGATCGAAAAACTTGAATTCCTGTCGAATCAGAACCGAAAAATATCCCACCGTCACATAGTTTTCTTTATGAGGAAGCAAAATCACAAATATTTCAGACGTGATATTTCGAACGTTTCTTATATGCTGAAAAAATCCCATTGGTCAGAAATATATCATCTGTTTCGTCATGAATGTCGTAGTGATCGAACGTACGTGTTGTATCCGAAATAATCGGAAATTTCGAGTGTTATTATCGTCGTTTATTCGAGTATGCCCTTGGGGTAAGGGTGGCCCCCAGCAGCAGCAGAAGGGTTTGACTCCCCACGACCAACGGGTTGGGTCAATGATTCGTGAATAAAACTCGTTCGACCCACGTATTATCATCAACTCAGCCCACGGACACACACAAATGTATTCAAACACGAAAATAACTCGTGGAATATTGACAACACTCGTCCTGGGTTTTGTACAAAACGTTTTCCACGAAATTCGCGGTCGCAGCGATGGATTGTATTGATTCGTGCATTGATTGTGGCCAGGAGGGGAGGGAGGGGGGGGGGGCGACTGATGAGAGATAAAATACCGCGATCAAATATTATCATCCAATCAAAAAAAATGAACGAAATAATTTATCGAGAGAACGAAAAAAAGTAAAAAAAAAAAACAAACGCAGAGGAGACAGACTCTCTGCGGTATTACAATACCTTTTGCTGAATATAATAATCGATATATCGATATAACGACTCCATCAACATAGAAGCCCAGAACTTACGTTAAAATACTAGCAGCCCCCCAAATTTACGAATTTGATTGTTACAAATGATTATGATTTATCATTAATGATAAACAATTACACTGTAAATTACTAGCATCACACATATTGTATGAATTTTGATGCATACCGTTAATAGAATAGCGAATACGATTACAAATCGAAGGAACTATCGTTAGAACCTTTTTCACCATGTACAACTATCCAATTTTCATCATTTCAATGTTCGAAAATTCGAATTTCGAAACACGCTCTTGCCCAATATTTTTTTTTCTTCTCTTTCCACCGATTTTCATTGCCACGAATTTAACGTGGGAAATGCCACGCAGAATTGTTTGGAATTTCAAATTTTTGTCATATTTATATTTTTTTCATTTATTTTTGTAAAATCGTTTTTTCGTGAATAACGAAAATTCGTTGATTTTTTTTTATTTTCCATTTTTTAATATTTTTTTTCTTTTTTTTTTCTCAGCATATATCCGAGTGCCCAATCATCGGAGCAACAGATACCGATAGGCAACAATACGGGTTCGTTACCAGATCTGAGCAACGTACATTTTCCAACGCCTTTGCACGGGACACTGGATCACGAGGATCACTCGAGCAGCACGCAATACAGCAATGTGAGTTCTCATCCCTCGTTCGTCTACCTCAAATGCTGGGGAAAAAAAATAAAAACCGGTCTCATTCGTGACATATAAGGCACAACTTATGCACAAGCATTGCAATTCGTGGGACAACTGTGTGTCTGCGTGTGTGTGTGTGGCTGTCGGTTCGTCTCTCGACACTTTTTTCGAGCTTTACAATCTTCACAAAAAATATATGTATATATATATTTATGTTTCTTTCTACAATGGACCGATCGTTCGGAATCTCCAAAACTATTCGCACACTTTCTTTCTTCTCGCAATACTTCTTGTTTTTTTTGTTAACTCTTTTATTTTTGTTTTTTTTTCTCTCATACTCGGTTTGTCGCGTGTATCACGCATTCGAACGACTCTTTGTGTGCAATTCTCAATGGTGATACTGCATTTTTTGTTCACAATTCGCTTGAAACACTAACTCGCAACTTGTGTTCGAAAAAAAAGAAAAAAATTCTGTTTTCATTGCGAATGTGATGGATTTTCGTTTAAAGGAATAAAAAATTGACAACTAGTTTTTGGTTGGGCGTGCAATTGCAACGAAAAAAAAACAGTGATCGCGATACATTCGGCGTAACAAATTTCGTCGATGACGTTAATCACAAATCCAAAATTATCCGATTTTTTGTTATAAAATAAATTTACGTAATTGAGTAATAGAATTTTTGCAGTTTTCGCAGTGATTACTCTAAAATGAAATAGAAGACAACAGCTTTTGAATTATTTGGTAAACATGTTGAGTTGAAGTTTGGTGCAAGATTTAAGTCGATTTTTGCGTTTTCAAAGCGGGGTGAATTCCATAAAACAATTACTAAATAAAAGAATATAACGTCATGAGAAAAGTAAAACGAAGAAAAGAAAAATGTTAATGTCCCACAGTTGCTTCGGATCACAATATTTCATCCGGAAAATCGATTGTGGCACCTATACTTTTATTATTATCATTATTATTATTCACAATTTTATTTTGGTTTTCTAAATCGGTCAATTTAGTCAACGAAAGAGACATTGAATTTAGTGTCGCAGTTAAAGAGACCAGAGTGCACACAAAGTTTGTATTTTTTTTTTTCGGATTGTGATAGAGCAAAGATGGTTATTAATGGACATGGCTAACAACCGTAAAATATCACATTTCACCGTGACAAAAGTGCTTATTAACTCGCCAACGGGTGTAATTAGTCAACCGTGGCGTGGCCTCCTGTCTCACGTAATACCAGAAGTGTCCACATTGTCCGTCGTTCGGTATCGATTTCAATGCGATTTACAACCGCGTTATCCCACACCACATACCCCTCGATTTTGTCTAATTATAGTTTGTGAATTACAATTCAAAAAATAAAATCATCTTCGATAAATATTTTTTTTCCCACAATTTTGATAAAAAAATTTACGAGACATTGTGGTAACGAATTTTTCATCGAGATTCACAACATTTTCCGTATTTTTTCTTCAAAATTCACGCTTTCTTCACAAATGAACTTCGAAGAAATGAAAAAAAAAAAAAATAAAAAAAAACTTTTCACGTTATCGAAACTCACATACCGATCAATTATGTCTGATTATGGTTCGCGAATTAAAAAAAGCAAAAGTGTGTGTGTGTGTGTGTTTTATTAAATATCTTCTTCGTTTCATTTATAATTTTTCATTATAATCAATTGTAATTGGAGAAATAATTTTGAAGCCACGTTGTATTCGCGACTTTTTTCGTCACATTTGCGACCTAAGACAAGATTAAGTGGTTCGAGAATTTATGGAAATTATGATGTGTTTATATATTAAAGAAATATGTATATAAATGTATATATATATATATATATATATATTTTTAAAAATTAATTTTCTTCGTAAAGAGAGGCCACGAGTTCTCACGCTCTGTCTCATCCTTCGGTTTTGCTCCACTCGCTTCTCGATTATTTATCCACAAATTATATATACATATATACACATATATATATATATATATATGTATCGTGCTTTATATATACGGGGTATCGAAGAGTTTACACACGTGTGAGAGGATAAGGGGGGGGGGGAGGTGCTTCGCAAGACATCGTACAAATCGAAGCGGGTCTCTGTAAAATTGTCTGGGAATTAATTGCAGAGTCCTCAAACGACCAGTCCCACGACCCTGTCGCCAACCAGCTTGGCGCAAGCTGGAAGGTTATCTTTTTCACAGGAACACAGCCCACCGAGCGCCCAAGTAAATATCCTTGCGGTCCTCCAAATTAGATTTTTTTTTTTTTTAACATTTTTTTTTAAATAACGGCCATTGCGTATCGGAGTTCTGCATTTTTACAGTCGAAAAAAAGTTCGTACAAAAGAATTCTAGTATCAAATATTTTAACTTTTGAATGATATAAATTATTTGATCATAGCAAAAGTATAAAGTTTTCAAATGATTTTTTTTCTCCAAATGATCGGTTTTATATTTTTATTTTCTTGCTGATTTTATTTTGTGACTGCAATGAAATAATTTTGTGAAATTTTTCAAAAAGTGACAAATTATAAATTTGATGCAAATTTTCAGAAAGTTTTTAATCATAAATTTGGTCAAATTTTTTAAAAAGTTGACAATAATCTTTTTTTTCAATATCGAATAAAGTTTACAATTGAATGTTTTGTCAAATTGAAAAAAAAAAAAGTTTACAATTAAAAATGTTGTCAAATCTTCGAGAAAGTTCATAATGGAAAAATGTTTTAAATATTTTTAAAAAGTGAACAATGAAAATTTTCTTTAAATTAAAAAAAAAGTTACGATTGAATAAATTTTGTTGAAAAATGTTTAACGTTATGAAACTAGTGGATTATCGGATTATCGTGATAATCACGAGTTTTGCAAATGACTGAACAACTGCTCGACTCCGATTGACAGCGAGAATGAGGGCCGGTCCGCGGTATGCGATGCGAATGTCGTGTCTCACGACGTTCCCATCGGTATCTCGTGGATTCGAGACTGCGGGACGACGTTTGTACGTGGTAGTTGCATGGTTGCAGGCTGCTCGAGCTGCTTGTCACACATCGCAGCTCCAAACATTTGCGGCATGTCTGTAAAAAAAATAAAAATAATAATAAGAAACAAAAACATGATGAAATAAAAACAAATTAATGAACGAAAATTGGCGCTGCATTAAAAAAAAAAACAACAAAATCAGGCTTATTTTTTAACTTGATGTTTTATAATTTTTTAAATATTTTTTTTCGTTTTTTTTTCGTCATCATTTCGTTTTCGCTTATTTTTAGTTGTCATTATTTTTTTTATTTTGCCGTTTTTTTGTAGTGTTTCTTTGTGTTTTGTTATTTTGCAGAACCATTTATCAGTGCCTGTTAACTCTAGGTATCTACACACGTGTAAGGTCAGTAGCAGTCAGCATACAGAATTTTTCTTTCATTTGTTTTATTTTTTTAATTTTAATTTCTCTTTCTTTCTTTCACTCCCTCCCTCTCTCTCTTTCTCTTTCTCTTTCTGTTCAGATTGCTCTTTTTTTTTCTATTTTTGCGATTTTGTTTGTTATTTTATTTTTCGTTTTCGTTCCAAGCTTATTTTATTATTTATTTATTTATTCGTTATTTTTAACAAAAGCACCAGTGTATCATTGTCACTACGAGTTCGTTGTACGCTTATTTTGCCAAGCTTTCAACCGTATTCTGTGTCACGATTGCCATATTTCATTTATATTTCAATGTACAAAGAAAATGAATCACAAAAAAAAAAAAAATTATTAAATAAAATAAAAAAATAATCAGCGACGATAATTCGCATGCGTCGTAAAGTCCGACGATTCGGCATGATCCACCCATTCAAATTGCAGGTATACGTCGCCTCCAAATCCTCGAATTAAAAAAAAATACAAATAAAATAAATGAACCAGCGAAAAAAAAAAATTATTTGAAAAATAATCAAAAAATAAAATGCAACGTGTCGAGGCTTGTCCAATGGGAGTCGGTGAATCATGCTAAAAATATATTTGTTGCATCGATCTTGGTCATCGGGGACTTTGCAGGTATAGATATAGATAGCCTGGGACGCAAATACGGATAGTTTCGTAGACGTAGAGATGCATTGATCGATAGAAGAAAAACAAAACAAGAAAACAAAAAATTAAAAAATTAGAAAAATTATGAGAATGCAATTCCACGTTCGTTACGATTGTTACGAAATTCGAAATAATCAATGTGAGTGATATTTTTTTTCCATCAGGGCGTGGCGCTGGACAACAGCACAAGTACTTCGCAACAGGAGCTACATTCGTACGCTCAACAGCAGCAGCAACAACAACAGCAACAACAGCAGCAGCAACAACAACCTCGAACGTGTCACAGTCCTGGTCACTACATTTATCAGCAACCCCACAGTCCTGTGCCACCCCAAAGTCCAGTGAGTTTTCTCCATAAGGTAGTAAACTTTTTATTTTGTCCTTATTTTTCTTTCTCCTATTTTTCAATTTCATAAACAATTTCATAAACTTTTTATTTTGTACTTATTTTTTTTTCTTTAATTTTTCGATGTCATTTTATTTGATAATCGGTTATGAACGTTGAATGTATTTTCACGAGGTATAGTCCAATGAAATGAAATAAATAACAAGGAGATGTTCATAGACAAATGTAAACAACAAATATTGTAATAATGATCAAATCACAAAATGATTCAAACGATAATCAACGTCTGACAATTGTGTTTGAATCAAAATTAAAATATATTTAAAAAATGTATGTGTTGATCAAAGTTTTCAAGAGGCATTCGATCAGTCATGCCTAGAATTGAGTTCCCTTGTTGAAAAAATAAAATAAACTATCGAATAAAAAATTGTTATTTTCATGAAAAATAAATATATATATATATATATATATATAAATAATCATGAATGAAGTTGTGCTGTGGTGTATTTATCGTTGTCTGTCTGAAATTAATTCATCCAGACATTTCGTTTTGTATTATTGTTCGAAATTTTTCAGTATTTTCAAAATTTACAAACTGAAGGATTTATTCGTAAACAAATAAATAAAATTTGACGCATTTTTTCCTAAAAAAACTAAATGAAAATTGAATTGATTTTTTTTTCAAAAGAATGCAAATTCGTGTATTATCTTCTAATTAAAAATAAAAATAAGCAACAAACAAACATTAAATTAACAATTTGGTTGAAACGTCGTCTGAATATATATTTTTTTCATAAGGAAACGTCGCAGACGCAACAACAGCATCAGCAGCAGCAGCAACAGCAACAGCAGCAGCATCAGCAACAGCAGCAACATCAACAGCTTAATTCTTTAGGATCGTACAGAACGTCTCAACAAGTTCACAGGCCATCGCCTCAGTCGTCGCCCGGTCTAACAGTTCAAGTGAGCTTACCTTGGTTTTTTTTCTTCAAATTAATATTCACTCAAAGAAATAAATGAGACAACGACTAATTTTCTATTTATTTATTTATTTATTTATTTAATTATTTATTTATTCATTTACTTATTTATTTATTTATTTTATTTTTTCCAGGGAAGCCCGTTGAGTTACAGCAACAATCCATCAGCACCCTCGAGTCCATCGGGTCATTCGACTCAGCCAAATCTCACATCCGACAGAATAGATCAGAATAGTTACTTCATCAATCAGGCCCAAGCGACGGCACTCCAACAAACTTTCGAGCAATTTAACATGGTACGTACCACACAAAATCATACCTCTTGCCTTCTCGAATTGACAAAAAAAAAATTCATAAAACAATAAACTCATTCCCACCCCAAAATTCAACCCTCGCACACATTTGTCGTCGATCGAGTTCCTTTGGTGATGAATTTGTTTGCAATTTTTTTTGTTCGTGCTGTACCAGGGAGTGGTGAGTATACACGCTTCAGCTTATTTACGTAAAAAAAAAAAAAACAGACGAAAAAAAGGACAATTTTATTCTCAAAAGCAATCGATCAAAATGACGAATTTTACGAAAATAAATTATTTCGCATCATCTCTCGTTTGATCTTTCACTCGCGCGTGCGAAAAAAAATATATATAATGAAATAACAAAGAAACAAGAAGTTGGTGAGTGAAGATTCGGTCGTGACCGTCGAATGCTTTTATAAATTTGGCTCGACGAGAAAATCGTGAAAAAAAAATTAAAATAGTAAATAAATTTGTTTCGAAATTATTTAAATTTTGATTATTCAAAAATAAAAATTCGATCGAGCAACGTTGATCGATGTATTTTTTTTCTTTTTGAAATTATTGAATCGCTTTCGATAAACGATTGTGGGACAATGTGTGTTTGTTGATCTTAAAATTCGTAAACTGTGTTATTTGTTGGCTGCTATCGTCTCAGGGCTGGGCGCAAGTGGTTCAGCAGCTTATGGAATCCGGTTGGGCCACCCAGGCAGAGGTGATGAGATCCTCATGTACCACCTTTTTCCCCCCAACAATTTTTTTCTAGTCACCGAATTTTATCATTTTTGTTTGCGTGTTATTTTTTGTATGTTTTCTTTATTTCTTTCTTTTTTTTCTTCGAGGACATGAGCAACGTTGGTGCTGACGAAACAATATATTTTGTTTTTCACGTGACGTCACGGGATAATAATCCCACGATACACACACACACACACACACGCTTTCATCAATCTTGGGGATTAAACAACCCCAGACTCGTTGAAAAAAATTGTGCTTTTTTTGTTTGTGCTTT
Source organism: Diplazon laetatorius (assembly GCA_963662125.1). Classification (NCBI taxonomy): domain Eukaryota; kingdom Metazoa; phylum Arthropoda; class Insecta; order Hymenoptera; family Ichneumonidae; genus Diplazon; species Diplazon laetatorius. The sequence continues at coordinate 2,899,034 of OY759154.1, forward strand.
AGATGGATTCCGCCGTCGATCCAAGCACCATGAATACTTATATCGATTCACCGAATCACACTTCCAATTACACACAAGTGAGTACGAATTTATATATATATATATTTGAAGGACTTTACGAATTATCGAATGAACAATTTTTCAAGGTGCATAACATTTTTTTCGTGATATTATTTCGAAAATCGTGAATGAAAATTTGTTTTGCTACCGGAAAATTGACCCTAAAATGTTCTTATCATGCTTGAACCGTCTACTTTATGGTAAAATTGTAAAATACGATATAAATAAATATTATAATATTATAAATAAATTGTAGCAATAATAAAAAATAAATAAATAAACTCGTGTAAAAAATCGTTCGAACAAAAAAAATTCATAACTTTGCAAAAAAAAATTAAGTTTGTTAAACCAAGTGCTTGAATTCAAGCTCAAAGGTTTACCTTTCGAGAAAAAATATTGTAGGATAATTATTCAAAAAATGGTGGACGGTTGAAATTTTTACCTGGGTCGAATCGATTCTTTTCGGGAATCGGGTTAATGTGCAATTCAAACGCAAAAAAAATTGTTTATGACACGCCGTGCGTAAAATGCGGTTTTACCCACGCTTCGCGTGGGCAAAACCCCATTTACACACGTTGTGACATAAAATTGTATACGATACTCGTGCGAAAAACGTTTTCTGGACTCGTGTGATTGCAATACTCGCCTTCGGCTCGTGCTGCAAACTCACACTCGTCAGAAAAACTTTTTTCGCACTAGTATCGTAATATACTATTATTCAACTGTAAAGCAACACAAAAGGATTGCAATAAATTACACACGTGACAAAATAATGGAAAACGTGATTTCATGATTTTTTTGGGATTTTTAGAACGACATGATAAACGTCGGTGGCGATCTTGGAAGCAGCGACGCCGGATACTTCAGCACGAGTCCACAAATGGCATATCAACCGACGACTCCCACAACCACTCAACAATTGACTCCCCAAACGCCAAACGCGCCTACAATCATACTCACTGGTAAATTTATTTACTTATTTACACTGCCAAGAAAAATTAAAAAAAAACCCGTCGTCACTTTGAACGATTGTAGCTCCGTCAAAAATTAAATTACCGACTTTTTCCAAAAACCGTTGAGAAGCTTGTGAAAATTTGCGTCGAATGAGACGCAGTTGAGTAAATTTGGACTCCCGTATTCTAAATTATCACGTGAGGAAAACAAAAAAAAAACATAATTCCAATTTTGACAGAATTTTGTATCTCAACTTTGACTCTCGACCAGAGCCAAGGAAATTTTTTTAAAACTCCGGATAAAATTCAAAACCTATATTCGAGACTTCAGCAGTCGATCCATTTTTTTTGTAATCGAAAAATATTTAAAAAATATTTTTCTGTCTTTCATCCGTTCAACGAATGTGATATTCAATGTTCGCAGATTTTTCGGGAACGGACGATCTAACGAGTCCGGAATTCGTCAAGGATCTCGGTTCGTCGATGACCGGTGATTTCGATCCCGATCTATTCGCATCGGACGACGCTCTTCGACAGGGTCTCGGCCCCATCGATCTCGATGGTTTGCAAATGCTCACGGATCCGGACATGGTCATATCCGACGCCAATGCCGAAGATCATTTTAGATTAGATCGACTTTAAGACCCCGCGACTAATTATCGTGAGAAAAAAAAACGGACAAAGAAAAAAACGAAAAAAAAAGTTCATGGTCATTGAACATCGAGTGACCTCGAAATTTTTACTTCATCGCGTGATTAAATCGCGAATTTTCGACCGTGGGCTCTGAATCCAGTCGAATTTTTTTTCACCGGCGTTATTCCACGCTTTTCGATTACATCAATCTTTAATGATAATTTTAACAATTTGAAACAAAAAAAATTCACCATCGAGTCTCTCCTTCTGAAGATCTTTTTTTTTTCACGGTCCCCCCACTCCCTCAAGACGAATGCTTTGCATGAGCAAAGGACACAAACACAAGCGTTGACGTTCTGTAAATCGAAAAAGAATTAACGGAGAAAATTAATGCGTTTTGTTGTTTTTCATTGACGCCCGAATTTTCGGGAAAATGAAGAATTGAAAAAAAAAAAAAAGATGATGAAAAGAGAAAACGTGGAGGAGGCAAATTACATCTGACTGAAAAACACATTCGTCTTCGTGATCACAATTAACGATGACAAATGACTAAAAAAAAAAATACAGAAAACGGTGACGAATTCACATCCGACTTTCGGTCATTAAGAGAATTAAAAAAACAAAAACAACAACAACCACAACAACAACAACAAAAAAACCGAAAACAAAATGCCTCTTCGAGCCGGAAAGCCGGAGGCCCTGTTCGTGATAAAAAATTGAAAAAAAATTGAAAAAAAAAAATAATAAATTGTTAATTAAAAACTTTAATAAGTGAATACGAATCTTTATCGACTTGTTTTTATCTTTGTTTTATACTACTTTGTATTTTGTAAACATGTATGATCTCTGACAAGCACAAAACGAAACCAACAGACGAATAGAAACATGAGAAGTGAAAAACAAAAGAAGAAAGAGTTTTGAAAAAATTGAAATTAAAAAAATTGAAAAAATAAAAAACACAACGTTTACTGATTTATACGTGCTTTTATCGTAGTAGAAACGTCGAAAGAGTTTAGGTGAAGACGAGTCTGTGGTTCCGCGACTTACCGCTTAGATTAGGGACGCGTGCGTTTAGAACGAAAAAGCCTTCACGTTCGCGTCTCGTGCGAAAAATTTTGTCTCCGAGCACTTAAGATTCAATTATGTACACACACACACACACACACACACGAGGGAGAGAGAGAGAGAGAGGGAGGGAGAGAGAGAGAGAGAGAGAGAGAGAGAGAGAGAGAGAGAGAGTCGACACAACTTTTTTTATAACGACGAAAGATTCGATTTTGATTTATGTTTGAGACCCACGAGACGAGCATGCTTTTTACAACTTGGTCCAATCCGGAATTTCCGGAGGTTTTCCAATCCGAATTTTGCTCCAGGAGGCTGGACATTGACGAGACCGGACGTCGCGTAATTTCGTACGATGCAAAAAAGAGAGAAAGAAAGAAATATTGAGTATTTAAAAGATAAATTCATTTTCTATGAATAACTAAAAGGTCAATCGATGAAACGATCGTCATTAACCCTAGATTGGTCACCTCATGAGGCAATCGTCAGTAGACATCGTTTTTTTTACTTGCAGACTATTAGCAAAAAAAATTTTTTTAAAAATTAGATTTGTCCTTTGAAGCTTTTGGAAATTAATCATATTTTTGGAAATCAAATGAGACGAACAGAATGGAGTTATAAAAATAATTACATCGAAAGAATACCGAAATACCAGACTTTGCTCATCAGGTGATCAGAGTCGTTGGGTCCCATATAGTGATCGATCTAGGGTTGAATTCTCAAATCATTTCGCAAATGAAATCTCTCAAAATCTCACAAGACGAACGTAGAGTTTTTTCAAATGTGAAAATAATCTGAACAAAAAATAAAATTCATCTCGAATTCTTTTCCGATATTTATAAAATCTCATGATTTTATAAGAACGTTTTGAAATCGTTAATCAAATCAATTGAAACAATATGGGAGATGGAAAATCGCTTGCACATCACATTCGTTGATAAATAGCAAAAAAAGAACCTTTTTTTTCCCTCACAATTATTTATATAATTATCATTGCTCAGGTAATTCCCGTGTAATTTTCAAAATATTCTTTTCCGCGCTCCTCTCCATCGCCGCTAGCACGGTTAGCAGCCAGAACGGAGAATGACGAAACCATGAATGCAGATAAAAAAAATAAAAAATAAAAAAATGATGGACAGTTGAGTGTTTTAATTAAACAAAAAAAAAACAATTTTTAATAATAAATATATATATATATATATATATATATATATATATATATATATATATATATACATAACGTGGAATAGAAGAAAGAAAAAAAATATATAATAATAATATAAGGCATGTAGATGCTCGCGTGTACCCTCCGCGGTTGTCAATTGTTTTTTGAAAGTAATACGCTGTACTTTGTATACATTGAATAGTTGTTAATTGAAAAAAAAATAAAAATAAAAATAAAAATTTGGAGAAGGGGGACGAAGCTTAAGTCGCGTGTATATAAATATTAGTGCGAATTAAATTGAAAGACAAGATACGCGAACGTGAAGGAAAATAAAAAATAATAGAAATTGATCGACGAGAGAGAGAGAGAGAAAAAACAAACGTAGATCTGCGAGGAAGTAAAAAAAAAAAATTATATATGTACACAATTCTGTAATCGTCGAGAAGCCATTTAATAATTCATGTCTCTATATCGTATAAGATTTATTACAAAATGTAAGAGATGCAGATTCGAACGTACGTGGAACAATTTGTTGCCCGGGATTCGCAATCACGATTAAATTTTATGTTATTATTTTTTTTTTCTTCAAATATTTCTTTGTAAAAAATATTTTTCAACTGTAAAATAAATCGTCGAATAAAAAAAGATTCGTGTCTTGCAAAACGAATTTTATTCGAGAGAAAAAATGAATTATCATCTTTTTAATAAAAAAAAAAAGGAATCAGTGCCAATTACGTCGTAAATGCGACTCATAATTTTTTTAAATTATTTTTTTCTAAACTATTTTCGATTCTTCATTCGTGAAATTTGTCGTTGGATTTATTTTCATTTTTATATTCACGATTTTGATCATATTTACAATTATGAGGCTCGAATGTTTCGTCGAACCTGGGCAACAAATTCGTACCGCAAAAACGTGTGTGATTTTTTTAATTTTTCATTTTTCATTATTATTATTTTTTTGGATTCGAAGCTCAAAATGTCCAAAACACGATCCTGTCGAGAATAATCACATTCAAGTGACTATTCACTCGTTAAATTGTTGAATCATTTCGCAAACATATATTTCATGGAATCTCACGAGATGGACGTGGATAAGAAAACAAAATTAGAATAAAAAAAAAATGTCGGAAACCCACGCGCGGAATAAATTCATCGACACACATGAGGCCCGTCCCTTAGCTCATTAACGCAAACGCACAGAACGAAACATTTAACGTGGACGGCGCGACTTGCACGCCTGTAAATTTCGCATATGATGTAAATATTAAACCGTAAAAACTCGGTCTAGCACTAATCGACAAACACATTTCCGAGTAATTAAAAGCAAAAAAAAAAAAAGTAATTCATCGTTCAAAAATGTTCACTGTAAAAATTATCCTCTTACCAAATAATTAAAATTTTTATTAAATCGAAAGAAAGAAATCGATGATAAATATCACGTGGAATTTGTGTTCCTTCATCGGTGCATTTGCATCGTTCGTGAAATATTCGTCGCGAATTGTTTCATTTTTTATTTGTCGTTGAAAAAAAAAAAAAAAAAGAAAAAGATCCTGTGACGTCACAGGTGAAAAAATTAGAGTACAAGCCGTGCCCAATGTCAATGCGAAGACGCGTGATTGAATATTTTCACTTCTATATGGTTAACGAATTACGAATAAAAATTGTTTTAAAAAATAGTAGAAATAAAAAAATTAAATAAAATTAAATAAATCGACGCTAGAAGAAAATAGAATTCATGGACTCGTGGAATATCGTTATCGCATTATCGTGTGGTGATACAATCGGGTTTTAAGCGATAAGGTGCCAAAGCACGCCGGGCCATAGTCTCGAATCACCGAAAGTCAATTATCTCAAATCATTGATTCGTTTTTCTATTTACATTGTTTTTTTTCTTCATTGCTTTTATCTTCAAATGACGACGACAAAATTAACATGATCGTCGAAAATTTTGACATAAAAGTTTGGACGAGGATGTGAAATATATATATATATGTATATTTCTTTTTTAATTAAAAAAAAAAAATACAAAAGTGTGGGAGACAAACGCAATTCTATTTGGCGGTAAAAGTACTTCGGATAATTAGATATTCGACTCGAATGTAACGTTTCATCGGACTCGGCAGTCTCATCGCGAACAGTCTGCGAAAAAAAAGAAGTAAAGAAAACAATTTTAATTAAATTTTAAATTTAAATTCAATTTTAAATAAAAATTAAATTTAAATTAAATTTTTTTTTCTCATGCAAGAGACTGGAATTGCCTTATAGATGTATGTCGATTTCGCACGATTATGAGAAAAACAATGACAAACGCCCTCGACGAGATCTCGTTTTTTTTTTTTTTTTCGTAAATTTCTTTTTCTTTATTATTTTATTATTTTTCAATTGGAAGAAAAAAAATGAATTTACAACAAAAAATTCGAGACGAGCTGTCGCGCCTCGTGTCAAACAAATGAAAAACAAAAAAAACCCGCAGAAATAAAATTTCGTTCCATGTAAAACAAAGCCGAAGAAAACAAAAAAAAAAAAAAATATTGAGAATAATAATACAAATGATTGATCATCAAACGAGACATTCGACGTCGAATCGACGGGGTAAAAAAATAATAACAATAATATCGCTCTTTATCAACTCGTTCGTCACAATTTTTTCTTTCTCTTCTTTTTTTTTTTCTAACTATCGAATCGTTGGATCTCTTGCCGATTGACTTGGTGATCTTTTCTTTTTTATCATCACTGATTAATCAATTCGAATTTTGTCACTCGATCACTCTCCTCGAAATATCGCACATACACATTCGTGTAAAAAAAAACCCGCCCCCTCCCCCTCCAATCGTCAAGCTCTCTGATTAACGTTAAAACGAATAATGTCATTTTTCCCCAAACTCTCACGTCTCTGTAAATAAATTGTTTCATAAGTGTTTAAGATAGTTCGTAAATAATTGTAACCGGCCGAGAGTGATAAAGACCAAACCAAACGACGATGTGAAAAAAAAAAACGGCTGAAAAAAATGAAATTTGGCAAAGAAACGAGATAAAAAAAAATACAAGAATAAAATAAATGAAAAAATCAATTAAAAAAAAAAAAAAAAGCAACGGAGAGCAAACGAAATATAATAATCTTCCGACAATGTTAAGGCGCACAAAAAACATTTTTAAAAAATAATCAATAAATAATCAACAATTCAAATTGTAATCTTCGTGTTTTATGCCATATCTTTATTAAAAACTTCTATTCATAATTGTTTGTATGCGTGTGTGGGAGTGTGTGTATGTGTGTGTGTGTGTAGGCGTGTGTGTGTGTGTGTGTGTACTTTAATACCTCTTTGAATCCACGACGACTTGAGATACACACACGTTACAGACGTTCTCAAAGGACAAGTATGTTCGTGCATATATATATATATATATATATATATATATATATATATATATGTACACACGTATATATATATATATGTGACATAGCAAATTGTAATTACGATGAGAAAAAGATTGTTCTAGGTCTTGGTGACGCTGCGAGCGAAAAAAGAAAAAAAAAAGAAAAAGAAAAAACGAGATTAAGCAAAAAAAAAATGAATTGTTCAACGGCAGATTAATCCGAGACTGGAGAGACACGGAGACTCTCTTGCCTGTCTCTCTCGTCGTCTTTTTACGTTTTTTTTTCTTCTCTTTTTTTATTTTCGTTTTGATTTTTTTTGTATATTCTCTAGCATCAATAATAATAATAATATTAATATTAATAATAATAATAATAATGATGATAATGTACCGTGTAGCTTTTTGGGCGGATGATTTAGCACTAAGGAATTATATAGGCATCCAATTTTTCTTAGAACATTTTGTAAATATCCAGGGTCTATTAAATCGTCGTTAATTCTAAACTAAAAACAAACAAAATTGCGTTTTATTTACTTATAGCTAAGAAATAAAAAATATATAAAAATAAAAATAATAATAGTAATAATAAAGAGTTAAAAATATTGAGAAAAAAATTACCCAACTGCAGTCTTTCGTGTCCTCGAAGTCAAGTATTTTCGATCCTTTAAAACTAATTATCGTGTATAGTTAAAAAGAAAGAAAAAAAAACATTATCTCTAAAAATTCGGTTCATATAGTAAAATTCGAAATGTTCCATCTGCTTTTTCGTTTTTTCGTCGTTCTTATCTTCCTGCAAATTGTCCTGAAGAGCACTACTGTGTGAATCGCGTTATTAATTCGCGCTAATGAGAAATTCAATTTCAAATTGACGCGAATCATCGAAATCGAAATTTTCATTGTAACGTTTCGAAATTACGAATTTTCGGAAGATCGACGAATACGTTTGAAACGACCGAGCAGCCCGTTGCTGTCGCTTTGCAATCCTCCGAAGGATTCCTTGTACTCCAACGCAGCGTCTTCGTCCAACGACATGGCCCTCTTGTTTCTCTCCTCCGCGACCTCATCGTTCGTCTCCGACGATTCCTGAAAAAAACGTTTTCATCGAACATTCTTACATCTCTCGGCCTAAATTAAATCAAAATTTCAATATTTTTCGTGTTTTCAAACATCACCTAAAAAAATTATCATCTAAAGCTCGTTTGTATATTTTTTTTCATTTGTGTAGTGCCAATAATCGGCCCTCAATGATAAAACAATCGCGTTACTCGATTTTCCAATGAATTCTGCATTTACCCTGATAGCTCGATGCCTCCTCGTCTGTCGAGGACGCTTTCGCGCCTTGTCCCGACCTCGACTGCGTCTGCGTCGAGTTCTGCAATCGGATCTTTCCCGATTGGCGAACAAAAAATTGCTATCCCGCAGGTCACCATAGTTGTTCTCCACATCATCCGCCATTTCTCGTCTGCAACGCTTGACCTCATTCCGCAGATTCGTCCGAGACCTCTCCGACCTCATACTTTCAGACCCCATCGCATCTTTCGAATCCGATCTCGCGAGTCGGAGTTTCGTGTCGAGAACGAGGTCACCGGGAAGCTCGTCCTTGACCTCGGCGTGTCCTCGTTCAGGTATCAAAATGGAACTTCTGGTTTTTCTGTCCTTATCCGGCAAATCTCGTCTCTCGACTAAGGTCACTCGCCTCTCGAGATCCCGTTTTTTCACCGGTAAAACGAATCCCGAAGCTTTATTGTTCCTCTCATCAACTACGACTCGTCCGAGGTCAGACCTCACCGACCTCACCGCCGAGTCTCGACCTCGCTCGTCGACCTCACCGCTTGAATCTCGAGATAACGATCTTTTCGCCGAAACAACGACCTTATCGTTCGCGACCTTATTATCGTTGACCTCGAGGCCCGACCTCTTTGACCTCACCTGGCTATTGGCATTTTCGGCATCGTTACTCTCGTTCGGCACCCGCGAAATGGACCTCTTCGACGAGGCCGAGGTTCCATCCTCATTGACCTCGAGGTCCGACCTCTTTGACCTCACCCGATCATCGTCGTTCTCGGCCTCGTTACTCGCGTCCGAATCCCCCGAAACCGATCTCCTCGACGAGCCCGATGTGCCATCGTCCACGACCTCGTCGAGGTCGACCTCACCACGATTCAACTCCAGCTCGTCGTACTTTTCGTTATTGGCCTCGATCTCACGTACCTGCTGCTTTCTCTCTATCTCACGCTTTATATCTTCCTTTATCGAATCTATCCTCTCCTGTATCTGATCCTCGATCTGTTTTTCGAAATTAAGGTCGGCACTCGCATCTCCGTTACTCGCTTCTCGACGATTATCGTTTTTTTCAACGTTTTCCACGGTTTTCGCGTTTGTCGAACGAGCTTGGACATCACCGACCTTAATATCGGATGCGAGTGGATTGTTATCGAGGTTCGAATCGTCCTCGTCCTCGTTGTAATCGTCCTCGTTCGCGGTTTCTCGTTTGGCAACGTCCTTGGATCGTTGAAGATCGGAATCCTCGTAGGAATCGAGGTCAATCTGATCAATGAATTTTTCGGCGTTGGCATCAACGAAAGCTTCGGGATTAACGTTTCTTTTGTATTCCGAGTCGTCGAGGTCACTTTGTCGAACCGAATCGTCTGAATCGACCTCATCGTCGTAAGTGGAACTGTCCTTTGAATCGGACGCCGCGTTGTCCTCGGCCATTGAATCGATGGAGCTGGAATCGTCCGGTGACGCGTCCCTTTTGTCATCGTTCGTTATAATTTGCGATGGGCTTGGATCCAAAGCCGACGATAGAAGACTGCGAATATCGTCCGTTTCGGGGATAAGCTTGTCACGTGTTAACCCTCGTATACAACGAATCTCACGGATTTGAAGAAACGTCCACAGCAGCAATGTGTACGAGCAGAAATGTGAATAACGTTTTGCCATGTCGTTTTTAAAACCCGATCATCGTCGACTTTTCAACCAATGAGTTGGAAATTCGATTGTACGAGAGTATTGTCGCATTATCGGCTTGCTGTCACTGATTTCGAGATGGGGAAAAGTCAAATAGAAACAATGGAGAAACGAGGATGACGAGAGTTAGAGACGGAATCTAACTTATCGGTCGGATCGTTGATTAATTGCGAATTTAGAAAATTTTTAAAAATCTGCATGTTTAGACTTTCCGATGCTGAATCGTTCGTAGCGTACAAAGATTTCTCTATGGGGAAACATTTTGAGAAAATAATTCTTTGACGGAATCGTAGGTAGTAAACGAATATTCCTCCATGAGTAAGTAATTTTTTCTCAATTCTTCGGCTTTTTCTCTTTTTTTTTTAATTTTTTTAAGATTCTTTAATTAAATCGTAGGTAGTGAACGAAGATTCCTCAATGAGGAAGCAAAAAAAAATAATGATAATTGGATCTGTCGTGATGGGTGAATTGAAAAAAGCAACAGGTAGAGAAAAATATGATATATTTATTGTTATCACCCGTTATTACATTACTTCACATTATGTCGTTAAGAAAAGCTCGATACACGGTTAGGATCTATTAGTAGCGTATTATGTGTGTGTGTATGTGTTTCTTTGTATGAATTACGTATTTCACACAAAAAAATAAAGATTTTATTATATAAATTAATTTTTTTTCTCTCGTAATATTAATTTTAATCGAATTAATTTTTCATCACGTGAATATAAATACTGGTTAGGATTATGATTTTTGTTCTTCTCAACGAGAAAGTAAAACAAACAAACGAATTATTGCAGTTTCGACAAAATAAATTTGATTAACAACGAACGAAAGTCGCTGTAATTTTCTTGATAAGCGTAAAACTGCTACTTTTATGCACACATTTATCGGTATAGACCGTAATTCTAATATAATCGTATATTTAAAATATAGATTTTTAATATAATTCGATTTGTAAATCTAACTTGATGATGATAAACGATTTACGACTCCCATAATCGTGTATATCCTGTATACAACATTGAGCCATTTGCTGAGCAATCGACACATGATTAAATCGCTACGAAGAAGTCGATAAGGTTCGTATAATTCACACAGGTGCGAATAGCCCATGACCTCATATTATCACTACAGAATAAGAAAAAAATAAAAAATAAACAATAAGACACATGATTGATACAATTCACTCACAATAGTTGCTAATATTGAACACGATGATATCAGTAACAGGATTCAGGACGCAATAAATGATAAGACGGACATTTTATGAAGAAAATTAATATTTATTCGAACGAATAATAAATAAATCAAAAAAGTCAATAATAATAATAATAATAACAATAATGATTATGCGGTGTATAAAAAAATGAATAAATCAAAGCTCGTTATAGTGTGCTTCCTATTTCATAGGAAAATTGCCATAATCGATTATCGCATGATACCGCGAAAAATTCATGAAAAGCTCATCGTCTGATATCTTTTTTACGATTTTTTTTTTGAATCTCTTCGTGAGGAAGAATAGAAATAAATCTGGAACATCGAAACGTTCAACATGATCGAGTGGAGTAAATGAATTGTTAGCGGAACGACTTATCGGAATGTTTAGTCGAATAAAGAAATAAAATTGAGTTCGGGTATATAGATGTATATGTATATATATTATATAGCTGTGTGCGTATATAATCGTTGATAAAATAATAACGATGAACAAATAATACAAAAAAAATAATAATAAAGAATATTGCAATGTGATTAGGAAGCATGGTGTATGTAATTTCTTGCGATTGCAGAAAAATATCGAATTATCGCTACTTATTAAATGCTAAGAGACGTCGAGGATTTGCACGGCTCGTGGTCCGGCAAATTTTTCTTTTTCTTTTCTTTTCTTTTTTTTTTTCACTCGACCTTATCACGGATTTAAGCTCTAGTTATTGCTTCGTAATACACGTGGCTTTAACGTTGAAATAACATTTTTTTCATTTCATTTATTTTTATTATTTTTTTATTTATTTTAATAAACGTCGAACGATCAATAATAATTAATCTTTCGGATATCCTTAATCATATATTATCGTAATATCATTGACAATGATAGGTGCCATCGAGCACGTTATAATTTCTACACTCGCGTGATCCAATAACGAACGATGAGAAAAATTCGTTCAATCACGCAAACCTTCGATGCAACAATCGAAAAAACGAAAACAAAAAAAAAGAAAATTATTATTAGTTTCTCAATAACAATAGTAACGTGGAATTAAATTTTTTGTTTCTCTCGATAACGTTGAATAGAATCTAAATATATATCTTTCAATTTCGTCACAGTCTGCAATTTCGCCAGACCGTTCGTTTCTTTCTTTTTTTAACGCTCCATCATTGGAATTTTATGGGCTCAGCCCTTTTCCAAAAAAAAAAACCAATAAATAATCTATAATTTCAACAAAAAAAACAGAAAGAAAAAATATCAATAAACGATTCTATAATTAGAAACGACTGGCAAGCCGTTTTAAAAAACAGAAATAAAAAAAAAATATATCAATAAACGATTTTTCAATTAGAAACAACTGGCAAGTAAAATTTGTGTTTCTGAGTATCGCGAGTGTGTTTGAAAGGCGCTTGTTTGGCTTCCAAAAGAGCAGCGGGACATGGTCCCTTCGCTCTCGGAACAAATTCGCGTTTGTACGACGACGACGACGTAATATTCGTTGAATCGCCCAGATTAATGTTCGAAACATTGTTCTGTTTGTGCACGCGTTCGACCCGTTGATTGGAAAAATTGCCATAATTCTTCGTTTCGCTGTGGGAATAAAATTTTCCACCGACTGTGAGATTGTCGTGACGTACGACTCGTTGAGGACGTTCGTAAGTGGACGACGCCCAAGGATTGGCATCCTTGTTGTTGCGATGAAGCGACGTCAAACTGCGACGATCCACGCTCTGGCTCGAATTGCTTATGAATTGTCCGGTTTCCGCGAGATTGGAAATGCTCTTTCGTTGATCGGCGGCGGTCGACGAAATCGTGTGAAGAGCCTCGTTCGACGACGCAACACCGCGACGATGAAGAACCGAATTGTTCACGTCCGTCGACGACGACGATATCACGTTTTTACGATGATGACCCGATTTTTTAACTATTTCCACGTTTTTGCGTTCCGAATCACCGCCGATTGCCTGACGAAATTCCTGACTGGATTGTCCGTTCGTCGAATAACGCGATTGACTCGAAATCGTTTGTTGCTGAGCCGAATGACGAACGGACGTCGTGCTGTTCGTTTGTTGACGATTTTCCGTGCGTTGGGAATTAACGTAATCTCGTCGAGCGACCATTCCATTGTTTTCCTGCCGTTGATGCGATCGATTTACGTCCTGATTGCTGTTGTAACGATTGTCGGAATGTCGGGAGCTGCAATGATCGTCCCTGATCGTTTGATTCATCGACGAACGCGCGTGATCGCTCGTCGAACGTTCCTCCGTCGTGTTGCGATATTTCGTTGTGCTCTGCGATCGCAAATGTTGATCGTGATGTTGATGCGAAACCGTATGACCGGCTGCGGCACGTTGATCGACCGTCATGACTTTAGAATCCGTTTCCGAATTTTTCTTCGTTTCCAAATCTACTTGATTGATTTTCGACGAAATTTCTTTGCCCATGCGTTTCGTGTAAGTGTTGTAATTACGTTGATTGGTAGTTGTCATGGTGGTACAGTCGTTGCCCAGTGTGATTGACGATTCCATGTGTCGTCGACGATTTATCGGTTTTCCAGCCGACGGCGAAACGTCGTTTTTGTTGTTAGTCGGACTGAATGACTCGTTGCTCGTTGTTCTCGTGTCCATCGTACCGCTGTTTATTCGCAAATTGTCCTCGTGACGTTTTATTTCCGCACGTTCGCCTTTAACAACGGTGTACGTGGATTTTTGCGACGTTGTACCGCGAAAATCGCCCGTAATCTTCAAATTATCATCGCGACGTATAATTTCCGTTTTTTCGGTTCTTTTGCACGTGTAATCGTCTTTGGGACGTCCGACAAAATCGCCTTCGGGTTTTAGATTGTCCGTTTGACGTATGGGAGTTCTTCTTTCGCCGGGTCCGACGGGTTCGCGATGTCTCGTCTCGAAATTACCTTCGGGTTTCAAATTGTCCGGATGTCTTATCGGAGTTCTACGTTCACCCGGTCCAACCGGTTCGTTTCTTCGATTGTCAAAGTCTCCTTCGGGTTTCAAATTGTCCGGATGTCTTATCGGAGTTCTACGTTCACCGGGCCCGAGTGGTTGTTGTCTGTTTGGCCTGTCGAAATCACCTTCCGGATGCAAATTGTCGGGATGTCGTTTGACCGGACTTCTCTCACCGACAACGTGAGTGTAATCGTTTCGACGTTGACAATCCACGAATTCACCCTCGATTCTCAGATTATCCTCGTGCTTGTGTATGCCAACGCGTTCGATCTTCGTCACGGTTTTGTAATCGTCGCGTGTTCGACGAACATCGATTTCACCTTCAATGCGCATGTTGTCCTCGTGACGTTTTATTTCCACGCGTTTTTGCGAATTCGTGTGATTGGCGATGTTGTAATCGTCGCGTGATGTCAGAGTCACTTGCATGTCACCCTCGGGATGAAGATTGTCTCTCGGACGTTTGGGTTCGACGCGATCGCCCATCGTGGGCGATCGTTGCTTCGGACGACCGACAAAGTCACCCTCCGGTTTCAGATTGTCCGGATGTTTTATGGGCGATCTACGTTCGGCCGGGCCCACGGGTTTGTGTTCGGGACGTTCGAATTCGCCCTCGGGACGCAAGTTGTCGACGTGACGAACGACTTCGGTTCTCTCGCCTCGGGTCACGTGGTAATCGTCGCGTCGACGGATATCGACGAAGTCACCTTCCATGTGGAGATTGTCCGGATGTTTTATGGGCGATCTGCGTTCGGCCGGGCCCACGGGTTTGTGTTCGGGACGTTCGAATTCGCCCTCGGGACGCAAGTTGTCGGTGTGACGAACGACTTCGGTTCTCTCGCCTCGGGTCACGTGGTAATCGTCGCGTCGACGGATATCGACGAAGTCACCTTCCATGTGGAGATTGTCCGGATGTTTTATGGGCGATCTGCGTTCGGCCGGGCCCACGGGTTTGTGTTCGGGACGTTCGAATTCACCCTCGGGACGTAAATTGTCCTCGTGTCTCACGATTTCCGTTCTCTCACCGCGAGTAACGTTGTAATCGTCGCGACGACGGATATCGACGAATTCGCCTTCCATGCGAAGATTGTCCTCACGACGGACGACATTGACGCGTTCGATTTTTTTCGTGGAAGTGTAATCGTCGCGGGATCTGTGAAGATCGATTTCACCTTCCATTTTGAGATTGTCACGATGAACGACGATTTCCGAACGTTCGCCGATGGTTGGTTTGAAATCGTCTCTCGGTCTTCCGGTAAAATCTCCCTCGGGTTTTAGATTGTCGACGGGTTTCTTCTGTACCGGACGTTCGGCACGTTTCGGAGTGAAATCGTCTTTCGGCCGTCCGACGAAGTCACCTTCGGGATGAAGGTTGTCCGCATGTTTGATGGGTGTTCGTCTTTCGGCGGGACGATATCTTTCATGATCCGGACGTTCGAAATCTCCTTCGGGATGAAGATTATCCGCTTGTTTAATGGGTGATCGTCGTTCTCCAGGCCCAACAGGTGCTTTGTGAGGTCTATCGAACTCTCCTTCGGGTTTCAAGTTATCCTTGGGTTTCTTGGCCACCGGTCTCTCAGCTGGACGATATCCTTCATGATCAGGGCGATCGAAGTCACCCTCAGGATGTAGATTATCCGGATGTTTGATGGGTGATCTTCTCTCTCCAGGGCCAACAGGCGCTTTGTGCGGCCTATCGAACTCTCCTTCGGGTTTCAGATTATCTTGTGGCTTCTTCACAACCGGTCTTTCAGCGGGACGATATCCTGGATGTTCTGGACGTTCGAATTCTCCTTCGGGATGAAGATTATCCGCATGTTTAATGGGCGATCGTCTCTCTCCAGGTCCAACAGGTGCTTTGTGAGGTCTATCGAACTCTCCTTCGGGTTTCAGATTATCTTTAGGCTTCTTAACGACCGGTCTCTCAGCAGGACGATATCCTTCATGTTCAGGACGTTCGAATTCTCCTTCAGGATGAAGATTATCTGCATGTTTAATGGGTGATCGTCTCTCTCCAGGCCCAACAGGCGCTTTGTGCGGTCTGTCAAACTCTCCTTCGGGTTTCAGATTATCCTTAGGCTTCTTAACAA
This sequence comes from Diplazon laetatorius, assembly GCA_963662125.1. Taxonomy (NCBI): domain Eukaryota; kingdom Metazoa; phylum Arthropoda; class Insecta; order Hymenoptera; family Ichneumonidae; genus Diplazon; species Diplazon laetatorius. The sequence continues at coordinate 2,915,518 of OY759154.1, forward strand.
TCGGTCTCTCAGCTGGACGATATCCTTCATGTTCAGGACGTTCGAATTCTCCTTCAGGATGAAGATTATCCGCATGTTTAATGGGTGATCGTCTCTCTCCAGGTCCAACAGGTGCTTTGTGAGGCCTATCGAACTCTCCTTCAGGTTTCAGATTATCTTGAGGCTTCTTAACGACCGGTCTCTCAGCTGGACGATATCTTTCATGTTCCGGACGTTCGAATTCTCCTTCAGGATGAAGATTATCCGCATGTTTAATAGGTGTTCTTCTCTCTCCAGGCCCAACGGGTGCTTTGTGCGGTCTGTCGAACTCTCCTTCGGGTTTCAGATTATCCTTAGGCTTCTTAACAATCGGTCTCTCAGCTGGACGATATCCTTCATGTTCAGGACGTTCGAATTCTCCTTCAGGATGGAGATTATCCGCATGTTTAATGGGTGATCGTCTCTCTCCAGGTCCAACAGGTGCTTTGTGAGGCCTATCGAACTCTCCTTCAGGTTTGAGATTGTCTTGGGGCTTCTTAACGACCGGTCGCTCAGCTGGACGATATCTTTCATGTTCCGGACGTTCGAATTCTCCTTCAGGATGAAGATTATCCGCATGTTTAATGGGTGATCTTCTTTCCCCGGGCCCAACGGATGCTTTGTGCGGCCTATCGAACTCTCCTTCGGGTTTTAAATTATCCTTTGGCTTCTTAACGATCGGTCTCTCAGCTGGACGATATCTTTCATGTTCAGGACGTTCGAATTCTCCTTCAGGATGAAGATTATCCGCGTGTTTGATAGGTGATCGTCTCTCCCCAGGCCCAACAGGTGCTTTGTGCGGCCTATCGAACTCTCCTTCGGGTTTCAGATTATCCTTTGGCTTCTTAACGATCGGTCTCTCAGCTGGACGATATCCTTCATGTTCAGGACGTTTGAATTCTCCTTCGGGATGGAGATTATCCGCATGTTTGATAGGTGATCTTCTTTCTCCGGGACCAACAGGTGCCTTGTGTGGCCTATCGAACTCTCCTTCAGGTTTCAGATTATCTTGGGGCTTCTTCACAACTGGTCTCTCAGCAGGACGATATTCTTCATGCTCAGGACGTTCGAATTCTCCTTCGGGATGAAGATTATCTGCATGTTTAATGGGTGATCGTCTCTCTCCAGGCCCAACAGGCGCTTTGTGCGGTCTGTCGAACTCTCCTTCAGGTTTCAGATTATCTTGGGGCTTCTTAACGACCGGTCTCTCAGCTGGACGATATCTTTCGTGTTCCGGACGGTCGAATTCACCTTCGGGATGAAGATTATCTGCATGTTTGATGGGTGTTCTTCTTTCTCCAGGACCAACAGGCGCTTTGTGCGGTCTGTCGAACTCTCCTTCAGGTTTCAGATTATCTTGGGGCTTCTTAACGACCGGTCTCTCAGCTGGACGATATCTTTCATGTTCCGGACGTTCGAATTCGCCTTCGGGACGGAGATTATCTGCATGTTTGATAGGTGTCCTTCTTTCTCCAGGACCAACAGGCGCTTTGTGCGGTCTGTCGAATTCTCCTTCGGGCTTCAAATTATCCTTAGGCTTCTTAACGATCGGTCTCTCAGCTGGACGATATCCTTCATGTTCCGGACGTTCGAATTCTCCTTCAGGATGAAGATTATCTGCATGTTTAATGGGTGATCGTCTCTCTCCAGGTCCAACAGGTGCTTTGTGCGGCCTATCGAACTCTCCTTCCGGTTTCAGATTATCTTGGGGCTTCTTAACAACCGGTCTCTCTGCTGGTCGGAACTTTTCGTGCTCCGGACGTTCAAAATCGCCCTCGGGATGAAGGTTATCAGGATGTTTGATGGGGGAACGTCTTTCTCCTGGGCCCACTGGAGTCTTGTCAGGTCGTTCAAAATCACCTTCTGGCTTCAGATTGTCTTTAGGTTTCTTTATATCGGCTCGCTCACCCTTTTTCGGAGCATCCTCTTTAGGTCGTCGTGTAAAGTCACCTTCGGGTTTCAGATTATCCGCATGTTTGATCGGTGTTCGTCTTTCAGCCGGACCAACTGGCTTGTATTCCGGTCTTTCAAAGTCACCCTCAGGCTTCAAGTTATCCGGATGTTTTATAATCTCTCTTCGCTCCCCTCTAAAGACCTTCGAATCCTCGCGGGTTCTCGTATCGATAAATTCACCTTCCATACGCAGATTGTCTTCGTATCGGATAACTTCGACGCGTTCGCGATGAACAAAGTCGGTGTAATCATCCCGAGATCTGTAGGTTTCAATTTCACCCTCCATACGGAGATTATCCGTTCTTTTTACGACATCGACGCGCTCACCACGTACGACCGTGTAGTCGTCCTTCGGGCGGCCCTCGAAGGGACCCTCGGGTTTCAAATTATCCGTTGGTTTAATCACAACCGATCGTTCAGCAGGACGGAACTCGTGGTTTTCCGGTCTAGTAAATTCTCCTTCGGGCTTCAAGTTATCCGCATGTTTTATAGGTGATCGTCTCTCTCCAGGACCGACAGGAGCCTTGTGAGGTCTATCGAAATCTCCCTCAGGTTTCAAATTATCCTGAGGCTTCTTCTGCACAGGTCTTTCGGCAGGTCTAAACTCTTCATGATCTGGTCTCGTGAAATCTCCCTCGGGTTTCAAATTATCCGGATGTTTAATAGGCGTCCGTCTTTCTCCAGGACCGACAGGAGCCTTGTGAGGTCTATCAAAATCTCCTTCAGGTCTTAAATTATCTTGAGGCTTCTTCTGCACAGGTCTTTCGGCAGGTCTGAACTCTTCATGATCCGGTCTCGTGAAATCTCCTTCGGGTTTCAAATTATCCGGATGCTTGATAGGTGATCGTCTTTCTCCAGGACCGACTGGAGCCTTGTGAGGTCTATCGAAATCTCCCTCAGGTCTCAAGTTATCGTGCGGCTTCTTCTGAACAGGTCTCTCAGCAGGTCTGAATTCTTCATGATCTGGTCTCGTGAAATCTCCCTCGGGTTTCAAATTATCCGGATGCTTGATAGGTGATCGTCTCTCTCCAGGCCCAACAGGTGCCTTGTGAGGTCTATCAAAATCTCCTTCAGGTCTCAAATTATCTTCAGGCTTCTTCTGCACAGGTCTTTCGGCAGGTCTGAATTCTTCATGATCTGGTCGCGTGAAATCTCCTTCGGGTTTCAAATTATCCGGATGCTTGATAGGTGATCGTCTCTCTCCAGGACCGACAGGAGCCTTGTGAGGTCTATCGAAATCTCCCTCAGGTCTCAAGTTATCGTGCGGCTTCTTCTGCACAGGTCTCTCAGCAGGTCTGAATTCCTCATGATCTGGTCTCGTGAAATCTCCTTCGGGTTTCAAATTATCTGGATGTTTAATAGGCGTTCGTCTCTCTCCAGGACCAATGGGAGCCTTGTGAGGTCTATCAAAATCTCCTTCAGGTCTCAAATTATCTTGAGGCTTCTTTTGCACAGGTCTCTCAGCGGGTCTGAATTCTTCGTGATCCGGTCTCGTGAAATCTCCTTCGGGTTTCAAATTATCGGGATGTTTAATAGGCGTTCGTCTCTCCCCAGGTCCAATGGGAGCCTTGTGAGGTCTATCAAAATCTCCTTCAGGCTTCAAATTATCCTGAGGCTTCTTTTGCACAGGTCTCTCAGCAGGTCTGAACTCTTCGTGATCCGGTCTCGTGAAATCTCCTTCAGGTTTCAAATTATCCGGATGTTTAATAGGCGACCGTCTCTCTCCAGGTCCAACAGGTGCTTTGTGTGGTCTATCGAAATCTCCCTCAGGTTTCAAGTTATCGTGCGGCTTTTTCTGCACAGGTCTCTCAGCGGGTCTGAACTCTTCGTGATCCGGTCTCGTGAAATCTCCTTCGGGTTTCAAATTATCCGGATGTTTAATAGGCGTTCGTCGCTCCCCAGGTCCAATGGGAGCCTTGTGAGGTCTATCAAAATCTCCTTCAGGCTTCAAATTATCCTGAGGCTTTTTTTGCACAGGTCTCTCGGCAGGTCTGAACTCTTCATGATCCGGTCTCGTGAAATCTCCCTCGGGTTTCAAATTATCCGCGTGTTTAATCGGTGTCCTCTTTTCCCCACGACCCACCGGTTCCTTACTTGGCCTCTCAAAATCTCCCTCCGGTCGCAGATTGTCATCAGGCTTGTAAGGCGTTCTCCGTTCAGCAGGCTTGAAGGGTTCGCGTTCTCTGTCAGGAAAATCGCCTTCCGGAAACAGATTATCAGGATGTCTCACAATAGGCGCTCTCTCGCCCGGCCCATAGGGACTTTCCTCGGGACGTTCGAAGTCTCCCTCGGGATGCAAATTGTCCGGATGTCTGATGGGTTTTCTACGTTCGCCAGGCGTGTAGGTATCCTTCGGACGATCGGTAAAATCGCCCTCGGGCCGAAGATTGTCTTTCGGTCTCTTGACATCAGGTCTCTCGGCGGTTTTCGGTGTGTAATCGTCCTTGGGCCTTCCCTCGAACGGACCATCGGATTTAAGATTGTCCTGCGGACGTTTGACGTCCGGTCGATCGCCTCTCGTGATCGGTTTGTAATCGTCCTTTGGTCTGCCCTCGAAAGGACCTTCCGGCCGGAGATTGTCATCGCGTCTTATCACCAACGTACTCCGATAATCCGTCTGATCGAAATTTCGATACTCCTCGTGTGTAGTCGTCAAGTTCTCGGTGACGTCGGTGTGCTCGTAAAAACGATCAACCTGGTCGACCTCCGTGGGACGTCGATGATGGGGCTCTCGCTCCGTGATATCGTGCACGTGGAAGTCATTCTTCGTGTGAGAGGTGCCCTGATGACAATTGTTCATACAATAGAAAAACCATAAAAATGTTATCGACCTATCGATCGCTCATTTTCGCGACTGAGAATAACAATCGCGTGGAAAAAAAACGCAGATCATGACTTACCGTGAATTCTCCCTCTCCCACAGTGAGGTTGTCCGTTCTTCGAATTATCTCGGCACGTTGAACAGTTCTGTGATCGATGAATTCCGTGCGTGACGTCGTCTCGTCCGTAAATTCACCCTCGACTTTTGTATAAGTGTTGCGACGAACTGGGCTCGGACGTTCACCGGGTTTACCGGTGAAAACCAGCTCAGTTGTAGTCAATCCTGTTTATAAAAAAAAAATACAAAGGGAGGATCAATGAGAGGACGAAATGAAAAGATTGAAAAAAAAATGTTATCACGAGAGTATCGAATCGCTGTGTTCGCTTACCGTCGATATCACCTTCCGGTTTCAAGTTATCCTGAGGTTTTCGAACCGGCATTCGGTCTCCGAGTTTCGGAGCTTCTTCCTTCGGTCGTCGTGCGAAATCACCCTCCGGTCTCAAATTATCCTGCGGTCTACGGACCGGAGCTCGCTCGCCTCGGGTTGCCACGTAATCCGTTCGTCTCTCGCCCGTGAAATCGCCCTCCATGTGCAAATGATCCTCGTGATGGTACGTGATACGTCTGTCGACGTGCTTCTCATCGTATTCCTGACGATACGAGGACACACCGTGCACGGGCTCGTCGTGAGGAATCTCCAGATGATCCTCCGGCAAATTGTGCGGACAACGGTGTCGTCTTTGAAATCAATTTGTTTTTTTTTGTGTTTAGACAATTACGTCGCGTCGAAGATAAATAATTTTTCGGAAGGCGAATTTTTTTTTCTTTTTTTTGTTTAAAAATAGATTTTTTTTGTCAATGGACGATTGTTATTTTGTCACGTGGAATATTTGATTATTACGTTAAAATTTTATCAGAGATTTTTCGTCGGAAATATTTTTCACTTAATTCAAATGGTGATTATTAAATTATTTAAATGAATAATTTTAAAAATTTGGCGAGTCTAAATTAAAGGGGACAGGCTTCAATATTGTCTCAATCTCATCATAATAAAGGTCTAAAAATAGTTTGAACAGTTTGAAAATCGATGAATTTGATCAATGATTGAAAACCATCGAATTTCGTATTTTCATTTCAATAAAACAATATTTATCGTTACTCTGCATTTTAAAAAATAAATTCACAGTGTTAATCATAGCCTGAACATCCCAATTGAATTTCTCGAATGACTCGTCGTTACTAAAAATATCATTGTGCCATATCTAAAAAATGATCTGTCTCCATATATCGCCAGACAAAATACAACTCCCTAACATAAAAAAAAAAGATAACAATTCTCATTCAACTCAAAGCAGACCTTGAGCTCAACAAAGACACGATTTCATCATTAAGAACTTTATCTTCATCTCGAGGTCGGTCTGTTTTCCTGGCATTGAACAATTGCGACAACCACGAGGTCCGATAACCCCCGCGACTCGAGCATTTTCAGATCAACTCGACAAATAAATCATTGTTTCATTATCGTCCAATAAGTTTGACGAGCGTCTGGCTCGTGCAATCAGGTCGCTCCTGATAGATCAAAGATGAAGAGAAGAAAAAAAAAACAAGGCGAAACACATTCACCGAATGCCCCGTTGGGATTTCTTCACGAGTCTCGCTTTCCAACGATCGTGAAACGAACCTTCGCGAATCTTAAATGGTCAAACGATCGATCAACCGGATTTGCCAATTTTCGATGCAGAAGTAACCATCCCCATTCTCGGTCATGCAGCGCGATTCGATCAAACATCGTTCGCCGCTTTCGATCGACGGACTATCGGCAAATTCGTTCAATCGAATTCGTTTTCATTACTATTATCATGATTTTGTTTTTCTTGCCCTTTCGTTCATTCATTATTTCGCATTTGAGACGCGTGACTGGATAAAAATTAATTCACAGTTCCTATCGCGTCGTCCGCGACATCTGTAAATGTTGATATATTTGGTCGTCTCAACGTAAATCTAAATTTTCATTTTCAACTCCATCATTTTTAATTCCATTCATTTTGCCAATATCTTTCTCAGCATAATTCAACATATTTTTAATTCCTCGGGTTTTTTTTTCGAGTTCTTTTGGGTTTTTTCAAAGTTCTTTTATGTTTTTTTGAATTATGTTGTTCGGTCCTTAAATTTGATCCTAAATTTTCGTGTTGTATTGGTGGGTGTGTTGATTTCGTTTGCGTTGAGTTGTCTGCGTGTTGAATTTATTTGTACTGAGTTGTCTATGTGTTAAATTTGTTTCTGTTAAGTTGTCTGTAAGTTGAATGTGTTTGTGTCGAGTTGTCTGTGTGTTGAATTTGTTTCTGTTGAGTCGTCCGTGTGTCAAATTCGTTTCCGTTGAGTTGTACGTGTCTCGAATTAGTAAATATTAAATAGACACGCAACCTTATACGAAATGTGTGCCACGTTTGAAATGGGTTTATCCGCAATTTCGTGAAATCGCCAAAATCGATCAAGATCGTGATGAAGGTTTGAATCGAGGTTTTCGTATTCGACGAGACTCGTCTTAGAAATTCCGGCTGGTCGACGGACGACTCTTGGGGGACACTTCCCCGGGGGACCAATGGCGACACGTGGAATAACGAGGAGACGAATTACCGCAGGACCGTAGACGTGGCGACGATCACGACGCGCGTGGGTCGTCGAAGTCGCAGCCGTGTGAGAATCGCCTCCGGGATCGCTATCGACGGAGACACCGTTCCAATAAGGAACAAACGAGTCTCTCCGCGGCCGTGTGTGGATCAACCACGAGAGAGAGAGAGAGAGAGAGAGAAAACCGTCGTGCTTGGGTTATCCACACGAAACGGAATTCAGCGAGACCAAAGTCGAAGATGCCTTTAAAGGCAACTGTCTCGTGTTCCACTTTACGTATCGATGTACATATGTATATACATATATGTGTATCATTTATGCGTGTATATCATTTGCGGTTGGCCGAAATAAGGCAATCGAGATTCTTGATCGAAAAAAAAAAAAAAAAATAAAATAAAGAGAAATAAATAAAAAATATACACGTATCGTGTACAAGTCGTTTGGTGCATCGTTGCACATGCATCTCCATCGATTTTCGAATTAGCTTCGAGAACCCTCGACGTGCTCGAACGTACGAAATAAATTATCATGAGAATTTGACGAAGCATCGTTAAATCGATTCTCGCAGACGCTTCGGATATGGGATTTTTTTTTTTTTTTGATCGTGTAATTCGTATTTGGACGTCTCGCGACTTCGAATGGTCTGTTGATTTAATTGATTGGGAATTTAGAAATAACGACGATCCGTTCGTATTGAAAATGTTTTCGTTGAAACGAGATTGGGAATTTATTTTGTTTATCATGTGATTATGAATTTATGCATCTCGATATATGAATATATATTTTTTTTGAATATATAAATTATACATAAATATTTATTTTGAATGTGGATTTATCTGTTTGAAAAATTTATATTACTTTAATGGGTTAAAATCCAGAAATTCACACGAAATTTAAATGCACACGCGACTTCGAACTAGTCTGTCGATTTCATTAAACGGGGTTTGGAAATTAGGACGAACTGAAAAATCGTTAATATCAAAGATGTGAAATTGGATATCAATATTCTTCTTGAATCATGAAAAACAAGAATAAAACACACATATTCGGGCATTTTTCGATAATCTAATTAAGAAGAGCGAGGGATTTCATTTACCTACATTTATTTGTGAAAACGTGGACGTGCATCGATAACCGAAGCTGTTATAAAAGTAATAACACACCCTCCGACTCTTCATCGCGAACTACCCAAATCCTAAAATCCACGCGAGCCAACCGACGACTTACAGCTTTGCATCAATATTTTTATTCGAACCAAATATTTTTGCCAAATATTTTTTAGTATCTGCCAAATATTTTTATTCGAACTCATCAAAATTATTCATCAATGTATCAATTTTACCGTATCACCTAACGACAAAAACAAAAAAAAACAACAACAACAAAAAAACACAACTCAGACTCACCCGCAAGTGCAAAGTTCGCAGATGCACTGTTCTTTGAGTGGTATCTTTTTGAGAATGTCCGAAGGCGTGGGCACTTTGCTCGGATGAATTTCGTCGCCGTCTAACGAGTCCGGTGTTTGATCGCCGCGTTTAGGTTTTTCGGGCGTATCGCGTGGCTTCTGAGGTCGCTCGGGCGACCGACTGGGTTTACCAGCTGCGGGCCTGGGCCTTCCGGCTGGAACTTCTGGTTGAGATTCGTTCGAACGGCTGGGTTTCGTCGGCTTGTCTTCCGTCGTGTGCTTCTTCGTCGGTACCTCGGGCGTATCGTCGGGTTTTCGGCTTGGTTTTCCAGCCGCGGGAATTGGTTTTCCCATAGGTGCCACGTAATCTCGTGGCTTTTCCGGCGATTTCGGCCTCGGCTCCGGTGACCTGTTTATCATTATCATTGTTATAATAATTATAATCATTATCATCTTTATAATAAGTGAAATCATTGAAATGATCATAATCATTATAACCATTATAATAATTTAAATCATTGTAATCATGATGATCATTATCATAATTTTAATCATTATAATCATTATAATCATTGTAATCATTATAATCATTATAATCATTATAATCATTATAATCATTATAACCATTATAATCATTATCATCATTATCATCATTATCATCATTATCATCATTATCATCATTATCATCATTATCATCATTATCATCATTATCATCATTATCATCATTATCATCATTATCATCATTATCATTATTATAATCATTATTATCATTATTATCATTATCATCATCATCATCTTTATTATCATTATTATCATTATTATCATTATCATCATTATCATCATTATCATCATTATCATCATTATCATCATTATTATCATTATTATCATTACTATCATGATAATCGTTATTATGATTATTATTACTATGATTATTATTATTATGAAGTGGTTGTAGTAGTGGAAAGGAAATTTCAATTTCAAACGAGACACTTTGCCTGGAAATCCTTTCACACGAAAATTCCAAAAGCTCTCGGCTTATACATTTTCTGCGTTATATATTTTTTGATTATTATATATATATATTTTTTTTTTTTCTTTCAGAAGAGCGGACTAACCTTGCGGGTTTTTGATTGTCGCCCGGATAATTGGAGGTCTCATCCGGTTGTCGGGGTCTGCTTGGTTTCCCAGCAGCCGGCACAGGCTTCGGTTTGTGATCCTCACGCAGTCCGGGTATTCCCTTGGGATGGCCCGGCTTATCCGGCGACGAAGATGATTTTCTCGGAGCATCCGTGGGTGATCTCGGACCGGAGTCCGTGATTCGATCGAAACGTTTGTCGTCGACGACATCTCTCGCCACCATACTCGTCGTCACCTGGCTCTCGTCGATGATCTCCGTCGTTGACGACTCGATGACATCTTTCTGTAATTATGGAATTAAAAAAAAAAAGAAAAACGAATTTAATTAATTAATATTCAATGGTGGAAATAGTTGTAATTAAGAATTTTGGGAGAGTCAAACATTTGGGATAAAAATGTAGAAATTCGAATGGGAATGTGAGATATCTTCGAGTGGATGATATCAGCGTGACAAATAATAACTCTGTCTTGTCTCTGTCTTCGTCTGGGCTTTGAGACAGTTGGACGCACGTGATAACAGTGTTAATCGTTAAGATTATCACTTCGGATGCTGCATCACTTGTACCAGTCGTCTTGGACGGTTCGATGCACTCGCAATGTGTTTAGTACAATATTTCATTTGTTCGTACATTGTGCCAATTGAGATCCAGGTCGTTGGGTATGAGATGTTTTTTCTTGTTCTTCTTATTATTTTTTTTTCTTTCATTTACTTTTTGGCACAGCAATTGAGGAGTCGGTTTTATTTTTGTTTTTTTGTTTTTTATTTTTTTATCATCTTGAGCTGGATTTTTCGAGACTTTTGAAGCGTTATGCTGTCTTAAGCCTCAAGTAGAGAGAGAGAGAGAGAGAGAGAGAGCGAGCGAGAGAGAGAGAGAGAGGGAGAAATTAAGGATGTATAACACATACAATCCCAGCCAAAAGTACGTTTATCTGAGAAATCTCGATTGCAACTGCTTTGTGAATGCTAGAGAAATTAATAATCATCAAATATCGCTAAATAAATGTTATTACATATTGAACCGTGTTTTTTTACACCTCCTTTAAACACTAATATTGGATACTGAACATTGAAAGTCGATCGTTCTGCATTTTTTTATGATTATAGTCAATTTCTCTTACCACGAAAATATCAAATTTTTGATAAACCAAAAAAGGTAGCTTTTTGGAACCAGCACAAATCCACTATATTTATTTTTTGAAATAATATATCTTGAACTAAAAAACCCGAATTATTTCATTTAACATTTTACTATGTTAATATTTAGTTGCGATGTAAATTTTTTAAGGAAACTCAATTTTTTGTCGATTTTGTTCGATCAAAATGGTTATGGCAAAATAAATTTTCAATAAATCACTGAACAACTTATTGGACGAGGAAATGGAAATCCCAAAAAGTATTCTAGAATTTTTCCTGATTTTTTCATTGCCTCTTACATAAAAATAAATAAATAAATAAATAAATAAATAAATAAATAAATAAATAAAATTAAAAAAAAAACATCAGCAGGACTTTTTGGGGTCAGTGTACAGACGGTGTCCCCAAAAATAAAGTTTACTCTCGACGGTTAGTTAACACCGATTTAACGCGATCGAACGTCGGTGTTCGACGATGCAGCAATAATATTGCACGAATGTTTGCACCGTCGTCCATTATAACGAAGTGCATGCAAAATTTGGAGCTTCGGAAAAGCGCATGCTCTCGCGTGCTTCGTCACGTTACGATCGGTTCGTTGGCAACTTTGTTTGCCATGCGCCAGACGTAAACGATCCGTCTATCCGTGCGTAAACGAGAAACGTAAATCGAGATCGCGTTTATGTCAAAATCACACGAGCCCGATGACCCCATTGAGTCCGAATGGGAAATAAATTGTTCGGTCGTTTGAAAAAATAAATTGAGAACGATTGGCGAATTAAATTTCACGATGATTTATCTCACGAGCTTGTCTCTGGGTCAACGTATGATGAAAATAAACTTGAGATCTTGGTTGGAACGTAATTTGCAATAAAATTTATGTTTATCTTCCGCAGTGAAGAAGAAGTTTATGGGGATATAAAAAAAATATATTTAACATTTCTTTTCCACGTGGAATTGTCTCAGCTTTCCGAAAAAACTGGTGAAAAGATTTCGAAAATTCGGGAAACTATCGAAAAATCGGGTTTTAAGTTTCAAATCGGATTTTAATGGATTTCCTAGGGTTGAAGTGAAAAACTAATACTTTTTTTGAAGAGATGAGACAATTTCACGTTGATAACAGATTTTAAATTTATTTTTTTCAATCAGCGTGAAAATAAAAAAAAATAAAAATGAAAAATCTGTTAATTTACAGCTGCCAAAATAATAGGCTTATAAATATTTAAAAAATTCTCAAAATTAATTATCCATTTTTATTTTGTAAAAAAATTTTCAAGAAGTTGTGCGAACAAAACTGGATTTGATCGATTGATCGAATAAATATTCATTTTTATTGAATAACTTATTAATTAGTCAAAAATTAATTAAGATTAATACTCATATTGGACATTAAGAAAAAAACGTAAAATATAAACCCTTTCGATTTTTCGCATATAAATTGTACAACGATCAAATATATCGCGTATACGTTGAATATATGTTAGATTTCACCCATAAGACTATACTTTATGTACATATATGGTATTTATTTGTATAGTCTCGATATAAATGTTTTCACTTGGGACACATGGACAAGAGACGAACGGTTCATCGACCAAGTCACGTATAAGCTATTTACTGTCACTCGTCAACAAGTTTTCCTTTTTTTTATCTTTTTGTTTTTTTTTCCAGTGACAAACATACACCTGACGCTTTCACATTCCACGGTTATACCTCGCTCGTCGGAAAAAACTTTGCAAATTGTCGCACGAAGAACCTTCGACTTTCGTAATGTGAATTTTACCGGTCGAGTTTGCATTATTTCCGGAGTGACAAGCTAACGCTATTATCACTCTCCTTATCCCTCTCATTCTCTCTTTCGTTCTGTCGGTCTTCGTCCCATTGTTGGGACAGACGACGATAAGCTTCGTCAAGTGGCATTATCAGTTTACCACGCAAGGTCAGGATTTCGGCCCAACGTGCTTGACGAATCAACGATATCAATTTGTTCTCGCTCATCCAGTCGAATAATGACCACGATTACCGACGATGATATCACTCGCCGAATTTAACTTACTATCATTAAAAAAAATTGTAGTTAATTAATGATTTTCAAATAAATTACCCTTTTTCCCATATAAATTCGTAATTATAGCAAAATTGAAAAATTGATAATTGCTTCGAGAATTGTAAAACAAAATTATTTACTATCGTCGATGTTTTGGAACCTGTAATAGTTTGCTGCATTTTCTTTCTTTTTTGTTTGCAAATTTGCTATGAATTACCTATTAACCCTTCTCAGTCACAATGGTCAATTAACATTTTTTTTTTTGGCATATTGAAAAATTACGTTTTGGCTATTATAAAAAATTGTAGTTGTGGGGAAAAGGTTTGAAATATTCTCAGAATTTTTAAAAAATCATTTTGTTTATCACAATATTTTTTATATTTTTATTGCAATTCAAAATTTATTTATTAATTGCAATTTAAATTTTATTTATTACAATTCGAATTATTGCGAAAGAAAATTTATTCATTGCAATTTCAAGTTGCTGGGATCCAATTTCACCAAACTGTGACTAAAAAGAGTTAAATTATGATAAATAAACAAATGTTTAAAAAAAATAACCAAACATAGGTATATAAATGATCGAATAACAAAATGAAATAAATATGTACAAATTAATTGAATAAAAAATAAAATAAAATTAATATACAGATAAATAATTCAATGAAATAAAATAATTGGAATTCAAGTTATTTTACTTTTCCATCCGGCGCTCAAAATGTTATCGTTTATGTACTTTACGCGTGGTAGTTGACGTTCCGTCGACGAAAGCCGTTATATGGGTTTAGAAATACTGTGCAACGTATATCACGACAATCTGCGACGATATACATATACATATACATATATATATATATATATATATATATATATATATATATATACATATCGCATCGACACCATCGCATTTTATATACGATGCGGAAGGCTCGCGATTCAGAAACTCGGCGTTGCCGCCCGAGGCTGTGTAGCTTTGCTACGCAGAAATACGACCCCGGCTATTTGCTCAATCACGATTCCAAATGGAATTCAACGTGAATTGACTCGACTGTTCTTTTACAGCCAGAAATTTCGCGTTGCCAACCATTTGCCACGTCTCAAATACGCAAACACCAAAAAAAAAAAAGAAAAAAAAACAGAATTTTTTAAAAATTCATTATCAATATATTTTCTGTATAATTATTATCGTAGCCAATGCCAAGTGTGTTACGAACGTGAGTCAGAATACCACCGGGTTGACGAATATCGATTACGTTTACGTGTGACATCTCTCGCAGCTTGTACAACAGATAGCTCACGAACGCAAGTGTGTCGCAAAGTTTGCATTATCGATCATTCCGTTCTTTCGTTATTACGTTTGCAAAATTATTTTTTTTCTACTTATCTTTCCATAAAAAAAAATGTTTTTAATTGTTTTCTTTATTTTATTTTTTTTTTCATCGATCGGATGGATTTGATGGATCAAAAGGAAAACATTGTAGTTGGGAATCAAGCGCAAAATTAATGTCCTACTTGAAACCATTTGTTTTAATTAAAAGAAAAAATTTGAATTAATTTTTTTTTTTTCGCTGTAACTTTGGAAAAAATTAATTGGAATCAATTTTTCTCGCGGTTGGAGCGACTCGGTCAGTACGTCGCATTGCATCATAATGATACATCCCAGGTGTCTCGCAATTTCCGCACCACGATTTACCATCATTCACGTTTTTGTCTTTTTTTTTTTCGCTTTTCAACTACCTCGTTGTGACGGTCGCTCATTAGATCAGGTTTATTTTTAACTTCAGTCTGGCTATGTCCGTGAGTGCATGCATTATTATCGCCCGTGTATATATGTGTAGGTAGGTTTGCACATTGGATATCCTTGAGCGAGGACAGAAACGAGTGAAAGTGCGTCTGGAACGAAAAATTCCCAACCGACCGCTCCGATGCAGGGCTCCGACAATTATTTATACTTCATCACGGCCCTTCGCGATCCATTCGAACTTCGAAATGCTTACCATTGTTTCCCATCGCAGAAACAATTATTCACAAATATTAAAGTGACCGATGAACAATTTTTTTATGTACCCACTTTTTTGCACATTTCATTCGAAGTCACGAAGAAGCGAAAAATAAAGAAAAAATCGTCCATGGAACAAATAAAAAATGATTTGAAAAATGATTTTTTTCAAATCATTTTTTGATATTGGAAATGATATTTGAAATTATTAAAAAAATGAAAGACGATTTTTGAAATTAAAAATGATTTTTAAAAAATTAAAAATGATTTTTCGAAATTAAAAATGATTTTTCAAAACTACAAAAGATTTTTCAAAATTAAAAATGGACCCCAAGGTGCCCAAAAAGGAAAGAAAGAATTCAAAAGTTTTCTATGCGAACATACCAAAAATGATCTCTCATTTTTTTTCGTCGAAAATGATAATTCAAAAAAAAATGTAAGCTCACCACATCGCGTACGATATTAACAGTGACGTCGGTGATATCGGTGACATCCTTGACATCCGTGATGGAAGTAAAGCTGGAAGACTGATCGATGACGTAGGACGACCGTTGAACGACCTCGGAAGTAAAAATGGTATCGGTGATGTCAGTGATATCGGTGACATCATTGACATCATTATTCGTGGAGTCTCTGAGAACGATCGTTCGTCCGGGAAGTTCATTTTTTTCGTGAGGCTTGCGAGGTTTCCGATCTTCATCATTTTCCGGTCTGCCAGGTTTGCCAGGACCAGTTGTTTTCGGTTTCTTGTCATGATCGTTGGGCTTCTTCGGTTCTTTAGGTTTTTCGTAAACGAATTTTCCGTCCCAGGTCGAAGAGCCAGGCTTCTGTGGCCTTTCCGTGCGATCGGTTGGACTCTTTTCCGGACTTTCCGGACGGCTTCCAGGCCGAGGACCATCTTGATCCTTCGGTTTGCGACTGGGTGACATTTTGTCCGTGATCTTTTCGGGTTTTCGACGATCCGGAAGGTCACGTACGATCGTGGTGGTTGCATCGGTGATATCATTGATGGTTTTCGAATCGAAGGTCGAAGTTTTCTCGACGTTTATGAATTCGGTGGAGCTCGTGATTGTGTTGGAAACATCGTGAGTGCCGAATGAAGTCGTGTGGTCGACGGGTTCACGAGGTCCGCGAGACGCGGGACGTTTCTGAAGGTCCTTCGGCGTTTTTCCATCGTCTCTCGGGCCAGGACGATCCTTTGGTTCGGACGGTTTTGTTTTGTCGTCTCTGGGTTTGTCCTTGGGTTTTTCGTAAACGAATTTACCGTCCCAGGTCGAAGAGCCGGGTTTCGTAGGACGTTCGGATCTGTCGGTTGGACTCTTCTCCGGACTTCCAGGACGACTACGAGGCTGCGGGCGGTCAGTGTCCTTTGGTCCACGACTCGGAGACCCATCTGTGATCTTTCCAGGCGTTCTACGATCTGGCACGTCACGTACGATCGTTGTCGAGACGTTCGAAACATCGCTGGTCCTGATGTCGGATGTTGAAGTCTTTTCGACATTAATAAATTCTGTCGAACTTGTTACGGTGTTAGACACGTCGTGAACGCTCGACGATGTCGTATAGTCGACAGTATCTCCAGGTCCTCGACTGCGTGGATATTTCTGAATATCCTTCGGTGATTTCGGTTCAGGATGTGCTTTACCATCAATTACACTCGACGAAGTTGTATAGTCGACTGTTTCGTGCGTGACTCGAGTCGTCGGTCGTTTTTGAACGTCTTTCGGTGACTTTCCATCATCGTTGGGACCAGTTCGAGGTTTTTTGTCGACCGGTTTGGTGTTATCACTTCCGGGTTTGTGAGGCTTCTCGTAAACGAATTTACCGTCCCAGGTGGAAGAGCCGGGTTTCGTAGGACGTTCGGATCTGTCGGTTGGACTCTTCTCCGGACTTCCAGGTCGACTACGAGGCTGCGGGCGGTCAGTGTCCTTTGGTCCACGACTCGGAGACCCATCTGTGATCTTTCCAGGCGTTCTACGATCTGGCACGTCACGTATGATCGTTGTCGAGACGTTCGAAACATCGCTGGTCCTGATGTCGGATGTTGAAGTCTTTTCGACATTAATAAATTCTGTCGAACTTGTTACGGTGTTAGATACGTCGTGAACGCTCGACAATGTCGTATAGTCCACAGTATCTCCAGGTCCTCGACTGCGTGGGTATTTCTGAACATCCTTCGGTGATTTCGGTTCGGGATGTGCTTTTCCATCAATGACACTGGACGAAGTTGTATAGTCGACTGTTTCGTGCGTGACTCGAGTCGTCGGTCGTTTTTGAACGTCTTTCGGTGACTTTCCATCATCGTTGGGACCAGTTCGAGGTTTTTTGTCGACCGGTTTGGTCTTATCACTTTCAGGCTTCTGAGGCTTCTCGTAAACGAATTTACCGTCCCAAGTGGAAGATCCGGGTTTCGTAGGACGTTCGGATCTGTCGGTTGGACTCTTTTCCGGACTTCCAGGTCGACTACGAGGCTGCGGGCGGTCAGTGTCCTTTGGTCCACGACTCGGAGACCCATCTGTGATCTTTCCAGGCGTTCTACGATCTGGAACGTCACGTATGATCGTTGTCGAGACGTTCGAAACATCGCTGGTCCTGATGTCGGATGTTGATGATTTTTCGACGTCAATAAATTCTGTCGAACTTATCACTGTGTTAGATACGTCGTGAACGCTCGACGATGTCGTATAGTCCACAGTATCTCCAGGTCCTCGACTGCGTGGATATTTCTGAACATCCTTCGGTGATTTCGGTTCGGAATGTGCTTTTCCATCAATAACACTGGACGAAGTTGTATAGTCGACTGTTTCGTGCGTGACTTGAGTCGTCGGTCGTTTTTGAACGTCTTTCGGTGACTTTCCATCATCGTTGGGACCAGTTTGAGGTTTTTTGTCGACCGGTTTGGTCTTATCACTTCCGGGTTTCTGAGGTTTCTCGTAAACGAATTTACCGTCCCAGGTGGAAGAGCCGGGTTTCGTAGGACGTTCGGATCTGTCGGTTGGACTCTTCTCCGGACTTCCAGGTCGACTACGAGGCTGTGGGCGGTCAGTGTCCTTTGGTCCACGACTCGGAGATCCATCTGTGATCTTTCCAGGCGTTCTACGATCTGGCACGTCATGTACGATCGTTGTCGAGACGTTCGAAACATCGCTGGACCTGATGTCGGATGTTGAAGTTTTTTCGACATTAATAAATTCTGTCGAACTTGTTACGGTGTTGGACACGTCGTGAACGCTCGACGATGTCGTATAGTCCACAGTATCTCCAGGTCCTCGACTGCGCGGATATTTCTGAACATCCTTCGGCGATTTCGCTTCAGGATGTGCTTTTCCATCAATGACACTGGACGAAGTCGTGTAATCAACTGTTTCGTAAGTCGTTCGAGTGGTCGGACGTTGTTGAACGTCCTCCGGCGATTTTCCAGCATCCCTGGGTCCCGATTGATGTTTTCCATCACCGGACTTTTGAGGTTGCTGCTCAGTCGGTTTTTCATAGACGAAAGATCCATCCCAGGTGGAAGATCCTGGCTTCAGCGGCCGGACCGATCTGTCAGAATGATCTTTATCGGGACTGCCCGGTCTCACTGAAATATCGTGATGAACAATTGTCGTAACGTTTGTAGAATCGACATCCAGATTGTCAGTCGTGAATTTTTTCTCGATATTGATGAGCTTCGTAGAACTCGATAAATCCCGGGAGACATCTACCGTTTTGGATGTCGAAGTGTAATCCACGACATCCGCAGGCTTTGTTCCATCTCTCGGTTTTTTCTCTGGCGTAGATTTTTCGTAAACGAAAGAACCATCCCAGGTCGAAGAGCCCGGTTTTGTGGGACGTTCGTGCTTGTCCTCGGGATGTTGGATTATCCGCTGAGGGCTGTCCGGCTGGATGTCTGTGCCGGTTATGACCTTTCTGGACGTCCGTGGAGTCCCATCACGAATAATCACAGTTTCCACCGAAGTCGTTGAGAGATCAAGATTCGTCGAGTCACTGTATCTCTCGTGAACTCTCGATTGTTCGACGATAATAGATTCTTTTCGAACATCCGTGATATCATCGAAAACCTCGCGTATGTCGATCGTGGAATCACTAACGTTTCTTCTTCCAGTCGCGGGGACGACATATCCAGGCTTGCCAGCAGGCTGTTGAGCTTGCGTTCCATCGTTCGGGCCGGATGTTCGCCGATTTTTGTTCTCGCGCTCGAAGGTACCGTCCCAGGTGGAAGAACCGGGTTTGGTCGTGCGAACGTCCCAATCGCCGGTAAACTTCTCCGGAGTTTGTCCCCGGAGAACCTCGTGCTCGCGTCTAGTGGCACCTTCGTCGAGAACGATGGTTTCACGCGTCGTGGACGACAAACTGGAATCTCTGACGTCCGTGAAACTCAATTGGCTCGCGGAATGTTCAACGATGTAGGATGTGGTAACCACGTCGGCCTCGTTCACCGAATTATCGTCGGTGACTTCGCTTATTTCGATCTGGCTGCGTCTGTCGTTGGTCGTCTTCGTCTTACGATCTTCAGGACCATTTTTGTCCGGTCTTCGAGAAGCTTGCGCTGGTTTCTCGTTGAGAAAATGACCGTCCCACGTGGATTGACCGGGTTTGTAGCTCACGGTCTCGTGTCTGGACTGTTTGTCCGGAGTTCCAGAACGTCTGGGCGTGCTGGAACCTCGAGGTGAACTCGGAAAATCTTCTTCCGGAATCACGGAAGACACCGATGTTACGTGTTCCACACGTTTCTTCACAAAGTCACCCGAATCTTTGTGCTCGACTATGTAAGAAGTTGTGCTGGAATCGCATACGTTCTGTTGATGTTCCTCGGTGACGTCGCTTATTTCCACGCTTTCGAAATTACGCTGCTGCTGCTGTTTACCGGTTGCTGATTTAACAACACGGCTCGGTTCGTTCGTTCGTTTCGTCGTTTGTTCGTTCGTTTTGGTCGATGACGAATCGTCGCCAACGGTTTTCACAAAACTACCGTCCCAAGTGGAATCGCCCGGTCTGACGACTCTTGATGATGTAACTCGAAGACCAGCCCCATCGGTTTTATCCTCACGCATGGATCCGTGTAAACTTGTGTCATCGATGTGCGAAGACGTGCCTGTGTGTATGACGGTGGAAGTTGAGGTCGAAGTCTCTTCGAAACTCGAAGATTCGCAAGACATTTCGCTTCGCGACATGGAAATGTCCTTGCTGTTAGAATGCATCGGTGATTTCGTGTCCGAACGATTCCCCGGGGTCATCATGACGTCGGGGGTTGTGGAACGTCCTGCTCTGGGAGTGCTCGGTCTCTCGTACACGAACTTACCGTCCCAACTGGAATCCCCGGGTCTCGAAGGCCTCCCACCGTCGTCACCTTGATGAAAATGATCCGATTTTGTCCCAATCTGTCTGGTTCGGTGACGATCGTCCACCGATTTTCCGTGTCCCGCCGAAGGTTCGACCGTGGATTCGTTTTCGACATTGCGACTCGAACTGGACACGACATTACCATGCACATCCAAACGATTCTGTGATTCCTCGATTCTCGTCGTGTCCATCGCTATCATTCCATCTTTTTCCACGGCTTGTGCCTTCGTTCTGTTCGACCACGTGTTTTCCGACGATTTTTTCGAAGTTTTGACTCTCGGACTTGACGATCCATCGTCGTGAACTTCGGTGAACGAATCACTGTGATAATGTTGACTCGTCGACGACGATGATTGCTCGATCGAAGTTTCTGAAGATTTTGCGACCTGTTGAAGGTCCGAGTGGCTGGATATTCGGCTTTGTCGTCGCGCAGAGTCCGCACCGTCGATCTCAACGAGTCCGTGGCTCTCGTCGTTGATTCTTTTCGTGGAAGTCGCGTCGTGTCCGCTGACCTTGCTTCCAGTTGTGTTTTTCTTTCGTTGACGTACCGATTCCATCTGTTCGCCGATTATCAAGTCCTGAGACGTTTTTCCGGCTCTGGAAGTAGACGAAGATTGTCTCGATGTCGTAGGCTGATGTTCGATGACCTTGATAACGTTGCCCTTCGAGTCCATGATGACCTCTCGACTTCCGCTCGTAACCTCAACGACGTTGCTTCTCGATTCGCACTCCTCGACGGTTCTCGCCTCCTCCACGACTTTGCTCGTGATCGATGTGACACTCGAAGATTTTTCCACAATTTCGCTGGACGTTGTTGACGAAGACGCGGCTTCGGTAACGTCCACCGCGCTGGAGGACGTCCCAATGGCCTCGTTCCCATTCTTCACACTCGTCGTCTTCTTCTTACCCTTCCCAACTTTCCCCTTTTTGTTGATCGTCATCGCAACACTTTTTTTTTCTTCTTCCCGACAATCACGATACAACGAAACAACTCACTGACTATATCACCAATTAACAATATAGATATATATAAATATATAAATATATAAATCTATATATAAGGTTATACAAAAAGCTGGATAAAAAATAAACTAAACGAAAACTAAAAATCGTCATACACCGTCATCAAACAAATTTTTCATCATTTCTTTCGTATAAAAAATGTAATCCAAATTTAAAAAAAATAACAATAATTCAAATACGTTTTACACTTTTTTTATATATTTATTTATTTTGTTTGATTCAATCGATAAACAAATTTTCCATTCGAACGACGATTTCACGGGCTGTCCATTGTCACTTTTCGTTACAATAACTTGGTGTTACGATTCTCACGGATCGAGCGGGGCTACGGTAAATCTAATTGTAACGCGATGTTGACGATTCGGTGTGTCGAGTGATTGTGAGAGCATTCGGCCACGACTGTTGGGGGGACCACGGGCTCTTCAACTGGTTACCGGCTTTTGCTCGTCTCGCCCTCACCATCGGCTCGCAATAGCTTATACTGGCGAACGTGGAGAACTCGTTGCCAGTGGGGGGGAGGGGCGCGGAGGAGGGGGGGGGGGGACTCGCGCGCTCTCCCGGCCCCACGCCGATTCCACCGTTCTGTCAAGACTATATCACACACACGCACCTGAGTCTGTGTGTGTAACACTATAGTTGAGCTCTTTAGAACGCGATTACGTGTGGGTGTCTGTTGGAGGGGAGGGGGAGGTGGCACACTCGTTCGGGAATCAAACATCCCTACTTCGCGGCTCTTGTTAGGTCAGAGACGGCAGTCTCTCGTGTGTGGGACGAGCTCTCAAGACCGGCTTGTCATATCCACGTACGTGTGCGTGATCGCGACACACACAAACACACACAATCAGTCGCCAAGAAACGCCAAGATTGTTTCGAAGCAATCCCTACGTTACAGTCGTGGCTCTCGTTTTTCGATCGTGTTTCTTCGTTCACGCTCGCATTGTTTCCAATCTTTTTGGATCCACCAGCCTCGCCCCCCCCTCCTCTTCCCTCTCGTCTTTCGGGCAACCATTCGGCGAATCCCACTGTTTACAAGCAGGAGCTCTCGGGTACGTTGGGTTCCGATTACTCGTTTGGGCTTCGGTGAGGTCTGCACGCGCCAACGTTCGAACGAGTAAGAAGAATTGAAAATAAAAAATTCTCCGAAGGCCTTTTCCGAGGTTTTTTATGGACCTATTTTTGGGCGATGGTGTTTCATCTCGGTCTGCGCTACGGGCCGATCTCCCACTTCTCTCGCTCGGGCGAGTAGGCGCCCCCTCCCCGCCCCCCGCGCCCCTCGTGCCGCGCCACGACAACTCAAGTGTGTTGTTTGTATATATTTCTTTAACCGTCCTTCTTGCTCGCCCCTTCCTTCTTTTCGTGAGGCTGGATCTTCATCGTGATTCACCGAGCGAGAATCGGCTTTGCGGGTTGAGGAATGTGTCGCGGATCCCAGAGTTTGTCACGCAAATAACATTTCGCTTCAACGGTATGAGGCGAGGAAGGGAGAATTTTAATGGCAATGGGTATTAGTGCTTTGACGAGTTGTACGATAATTGCAAACGAATGGGGGGTTTTTTTGTTGTGGAACTCAAGATTGTAGAAAATGAATGAACATAACCTAACTTCATAATAATAGTCGCTTTATCTGTTGTTTTTGTTGTTATTACTATTATTATTATTATACTATTTTCGGTATGATTTTTTTTGTTTGTCTTTGATGTTTTTGTTGGTGTTGTTATTATTATTATTATTATTATTGTTGTTGTTGTTGTTGTTGTTGTTTTTAATGTAACATTCTTTTCTGTTAAAACTGAGTATAGTCGTATTTCATAATTTCAAAACGGTAGATTCGATTGAAAGCAATTGTTTTGACATTAGTCGTCGAAGCTATTAATTGTGATAAGATAAGATTTGGTTATAATGGTTCGGTCGAATATTCTAGATAACAATGTGTACGTCGATACGACGACGGGGATTGAACGTGAAGAAAGAGTGAGAAAAAGAGGGAGGTAGAGAGAGAAAGCACAACGCAAAGAGGTTGAAACTCTCGCGTCGGGCCGAGAGCATGTTTATGAAAACCGGTTTGAATTGCGCGGGGCTCACCGCGACGCGTTCGGAGGTAGGTCCCTCGCGTCCTCGTCGCCGTTTATGCCGGGCGATGACGTAGTCCTCGAGCTCTCGAGGCAACCGCATCTCCGTATACTCGCGACGAATTCACTCTCGACGGTGAGAAAGAGAGAGAGAAAGAGAGAGTCAGGGAAAGAGAGAGAGAGAGAGAAAGAGAGGGAACGACGGATTATATTCACCGAAGAAATCGGAGTCTGACTCGCGACTCCGAAATGCTTCAATACCGAACCTGCTTATGCTCACCCTCGACCCTATATTCCGAGCGGTTTTTTTTTTTTTTTCATTTACGTTTTTTTTTTTTTCATTTACTTTTTTTTCTTTTTTTGCCATCTTTTTGGCTCCGCGTTCATTCCTATTTCGGCGACGACTGCTCGGCGGGTAAAACATCGACGGAATAACGACTACGAGGAAAAGAGTACAATAAAAAAAAAAAGGGAATGCCGGAGGGATATGGGTAATGTAGGTCACGGAAAAGCGTCGTCATCTATATGTTTATGCATGATAGTGATATATAAATACAAATATATATGTATTGTATATATAGATATATGTGTTGTGTGTTTAATGTCGTAGCTCCGGGTCGCGGACGACCGTGAAAAAAAATGTTGAAGAATCATTATCCGAAGGTCTTCGTGGTTTTGGATCAAATGATGAAAATAAATATTTTGATTTTTTGTTTTTTTTTAGATTACATTTTGAATTGAATTGACGTAATATTTGCATTTGATTCTATTTCGTTTCAATCAAAGTCATGCCATTTGAATTTATGTTTTTGTTAATTATTATCTGATTTAATTTAATTTTAATTTGATTGGAGATAAAAATTTCTTAATTTTTACAATTCATTTTATAATTTTATTGAAAATTATCGATGTTAACGCGTACCTAATTAATACCCGGACTTGTCATTGATTTTTTATCATTCAACTACAAAATTATAATCGTTGAAATTTATTTTTGAACTATACAAGATCGATTGAAAATTATCTGAAAAATTTCCGGATCGTGATTAAATTTGTTATTTTTTATTTTTTATTTTTTTTTTATTGACGAACTGCAGTTGATTCGATGTCATTGGAGTCGATGATTTGGATGATGATTAATTAGCGCCATGGTTTATGTATGTGTGAATGTGTTTGTGTCTGTGTGTGTGTGTGTGTACTAATGAGGTGGAAAGTTCGATGGCTCATGGTTGTGAAATCGTTACACGTAGCTCACCGCGATAACGATGTCGTGTAGAGTGGAAACGGATCGTTGAAACTCGTGTTACCGATGAACGTGTGACACGTAGCACACGGGTTGCGTGCATCGAGAATGGGCAAGTGGTTTTTCAGGCCGACAATGAGACAGTGTTCGGGGGAATCGCTCGGTCGTACGACTATCGAAGCGCGTTCGACAAACCCATTTTGTTTGCCTCGCACGAAGTCATCGCAAAGCAAAATATTTGTTTCTACAGCTATGACAATTTTTCGTATCAAGTTTTTTGTTTTTTGTTTTTTTTTTTACATAAATTTCAGTTTTACATTGATAAATAATAATAATGAATTTTTAATTCTGAATTTTCTGAATAATGAATTTTAACAAATTTACTTTAACTTTAATAAATAATAATAATAATAAATTTACATGAATTTTATTTCACACTAACAATTCATAAAAATAAATTTACTTGAATTTCGTTTTACATTGATAAATTTACATTAATTTTGTTTTACATTAATAAATAACAATAATACACTGACGTAAATTTCATTTCATATTATTCTTACTTGTAAGAACATTTAATATCCTAAACTAAAGTATTGTCAAAGACGAAACTTTTGCCATGAAATTGGTTTTTCATTTATTTTCTCCATCCGATTGATTTCCATTGATAAAAAAAAATTATTGTTTTGTTTTTCTTTCATTCTTTTCCACGATTGTACACTGCACAATGCATTCGTGCATTGTTCGGACTGAGAATTATCGTATGGAGATTGGATGGAGGTACGAAAAAGCGTCACCGGTTGAACGAGCGTGGGCGGAAAAAACGTTCGTTCGGTTCGGGTCTCGAAACGGAGAAAAGCCCACTCGCGAGGCGATCGGCGGAGCGATCGTCGTTGATGCCGATGCTCCCATATTTGGTGAACCCGGCAAAATCAGTGGGCGAAACGGGAAACGCGAGTTGCGGCGAACGTGAAACGAACGCACGACCACAGCCAGCGGCGTCATGCGCCAGAGGAAACAACGACCGGATTGCTGCACGTAATAAAAATTGGAAAACCCGACAACTCGGAATCTTTTTTTTCACCTGCGTGTAAAATTATAAATTCGTGACAAAACGTTGGGAATGATGAACGAAATCGTTTGTAAATTATTGTTGAAAAAAAGTAAATAAAATCCATTTAAAGTTTTATTCCAGTCTGAAATTTACATTTCAAGGATGAGAATTTCAAATGTTTCATGAGTAACTTGTTGGTCGTATTGTTTATAATAAAATAATTTTTTTTGTTTATATTTTTATATATTTTTTGTATTTATTAAGTTATAAAAGAAATATACAGAATTTTATACATTTCTTTGATAAAGTAGAATTATATAATTTTATTTAAATATAATTAAAGTTATATTTAATATAATTTTAATATAATATTTAAAATATAATTTTTAATATTTTTAAAAATTATATTATAACGAATAATATAATTGTCTTGTATTATTTGAGTGGGCGAAAATGCAGAACGTTAATTATTCAAATTCGGACGAGTGCCCGAGTGTGGGACGAATTGTGTTACGAGTCTCAATAATGGCTTCGTCACATTTGTGAGGTCGTAAAAAGGACGATTGACCGAGGTAACGAGGGCGCAGACGAAGAAACCGGAAGGAAACAATTAGGAACAATTTTTGAACGTATATTTCTGACACTCGTTGCTGCGATGATTGGAACAAATTTTTGAAAAACTTCAGGACGACAAATTTTGCTTCTTCCTGGAGAAATTTTTCGATTTTTTATTATTATTTATTTTTTAAATTTAATTGACAATGCGAATAATGTGGCTTAAGGTTCGAGTGGACAGTTAAGGTGATGGACCACATTGTGCTTAAATTTCTGGGTGTGAGATAGATAGCACTATCTCTACGCGAAGCGAGAGAGATAACGCGCTCAAAAATTTTGTATATCACCTTAATTCGACGATGAATTTTCTTCATGGCTGTTGGAACTAATTGAAGGTGTTTTTATGGGTTAGCACGACGAATGAGGCTTCACGGTCATGAGTTTTGGGTTTAACGTGGAATCATGAGCTTCAAGGTCGAATTTTTCGGGTCTCTTCAATGAATTATCAGGTCGTTATCAATTGGAGATCCACGTGGGTTTGAATTATCATTTCGGATTATTATTACAATGGGCACGAAGTTTCGGATGACAATTCAGCGTGAGAAGGTTTTTTTCTTTTAGATCACAATCATTTCGAATTTATATCTGACGAGATGAGACGTTTCATTCTCGTGCGACGATAATGCGTCCTTGTTCGCGAAAGTTTTGCAGACGTCGGTGATCCTTGAATGGGAATTATTGGGAGCATCGACAAGGACTTGCCGGACGAAAAAGTTGAGGGGGGAATAAATTGTGTTCTTCGAGTACGGAGTATGACGAAGAGTCTGCATTTCCATCGCTCGTGTGGTTCTTGATATATGTGTTGTATGTATGAATATAATTTTGGCGTTCAAGAACTGGGTCGACTTTCGATAATTTTTTTTTCAGCGTGGGCATTTGAATAACCAGATCGGATTTTCGCAAAGTCAGTTACTGGTCTGAACGAATCTCAGATTTTTTCATCTAAATTGAAAAATTATTTAGCGACAATAAAATAAAATCTTAGATTTTTTTTGCTGAATTGAAAAATTATTTGGCGACAATGGAATAGAGTAGTAAATTTTCTAATCTGAATAAAAAAATTATTTAGCGACAAAAGACTAGAATCTTAGATTTTTCCATCTGAAAAAAAAAAATAGAATATAATCTTAGATTTTTTATGTGAATTGAACAATTATTTAGCGACAATCGAATAGAATCTTAGATTTTTTTATCCGGTTAAAAAAAATGTTTACTAACAATCAAATAAAATCTTAGATTTTTTTAATCCGCATTAAAAAATTATTCAGCGACCATAATGTTTTTGTTTAAATTCTTTTGTCCGAATAAAAAAATTATTTTGCGACAATCAAAAGTATAACAAACACTGCAGCAAAGATAGTTCACGAAAAATCTAAAAATAAGAAGTTTCCATCAACGCTTTCGTGGATTTCACATCTTTTTTTGTTTTCCATTTCTGGCACGACGCGTTAATGCACCATCCAATAAATTTAATTCAATCGAAAGTCAATTGATTCAAATCACATGTTGTTAATTTTTTTTTTTTCATTCTGCACTAACAAGTCGTAATTTCTGGGTTAGAATCGAAGCCTCAATGTCGCCATACATATGGATGAATATTCTCTCGGGACTCAAACGCCGAAGATTGATCGACGTCGATACGGCTGTTTAAAAAATAAAATAAAAAAATTACTACGACTAAGCAAAGTCCGTTCGTGGTGTTAGCCACGGTTGGTTAGTCGCCGAATGGACTCTAACGCGATTACGAGACAGATCCAGAACCCGACGTATCGGAGAGACGTTACTCGCAAAGCGCACGATGATGTCATCGGGCCGTAAATCCATGTGCGGTCATTTACGTCCTCGATGCATTTTTACGTGTTGGTTTTTTTTTTCTTTTCAGAAATCGTCGACGATACGTCGAATTATTCGTCTCTTGTTCGCAAACGAGTGAAATACCATATTTTTTTTTTTTTCACCGTCCGTTCGCGAATTTGGTTCGATCCCAAAATTCCGGATTTGGAAACGGTCTCTGAGGGATTGTGACGTTGTGCCATTTGAGAAAAAAAAAACCAAACATTTTAATGACACAGGATTAAGAAACAAAAAAATAAATATTGTGTACAAAAAATTATTATTTACTTTGTTGTGAATTGTAATATTTCTTTATCAAAAATTGTATAATGTTCTTTTATTACAAATGATTATTTGCTTAAAAACAAAATGAAATGTTTTCTTATTTTTAAATAACAATTTTTATTTATGTAAAAATTGTAAACTATGGAAAGTATTAAAGCTGAGTCAAATGTTAAAATGTCAAAAACCGACCTGTCAGAGTCATTCAGTTTTTTTTTTTTACATTTTTATCTCGAAGCTACATTTTCCACGTCGAACGTCTTGATAAATCCGAAACTAATGGTCCAATCGACTCGCAATTCGCCACAAATGTCACTCGATCGATTAACTCTGACCTAGCTTTGGATTATCATTTTTTTAAATACGTTATACGTAAGTATAATAATCCGACAGTCGAAGATTGTGCGTCGTGATCGAAAAAAAAACTCAAAATGAATTGAATAATGATAATAATAATATAAAACTTTTCAAGTACATGCATTTGCAGTCCGTGATGTCACGGACTGTTTCGTTTCGGCTGACGAACCGGCGCGGCTTTGGAGCCCTCGCCACCGGTCTCCGTGTCTTCCATACACGGAAGCCTCCGTCGGAACGAGTAAAGTGATGCAGAGATCAAGAGAGAGAGAGGGAGAAAGACCGTGAGCGAGATGAAGACAGAGCCCAAGAGATGGAAAGCGACATGAGGCGAGTAATGCAGCACCGGGTGTGAATTACTCATCTCGACGATGATGCACACATACAGTCTTTTCAACAATAAATAAATTCAAGAAAAAAAAATGAAAATAAAAATGATGTTTTTATATTTTTTTAAAATAAATAAAAATGATTTTTTTATATTTTTTTAAAATAAATAAAAATAATTTTTATTTATTTTTTTCAGGTTATGTTTGCCGAATAGCTGCCAACATTTTTTGGTGTTTTTGCGGTATTATTTTCTTGTAGTATACATTTTTTTAGATTTTTTTTCGCCACCGTTTTTGTATCAAACTCGGAAATGTGACATAAATGATTTTTAAAAACTTTCAAATGAATTCAGGCGATGCAGAGGATGAAATTGAAAATCGGAAAAAAATATGAAAATTATTTTATCATGGTCCAGAATCATTTGGAAGATGGGTAGCGATACTGTTTTTCTTTTAAGGGCAAATAAGAAGCACCCTACACATATACATACACATCTGGAGATTTTCTCCAAATGTGTTTTTTCGATTTTTCGGTGCATTCTAAACACGTCGACATGAATATCTCAAAAAAAAAAAAAAAACATTTCCACCGTAACATAGCTTCCTCTATGAGGAAACAGAAATTGAAAAAAAAAAAATAATAATCTTCAATATGTAGTTTTTGAAAAAATAAGGAACTTTTTTTTTTTTTTTTTTTTTTTTTTAACAGACTGTATGAGTCCATGGTTAACAGATCCCTTTACCGTCTCGAGTTCGAGTGAGACGTGTGGTTTTCATGCGAAAGTGGGCAGTGGGCGAGAATCCCCATAGTCGGTTTATCCCGTCATATATATATATATATATATATATATATATATATATACGACCGTGACACTAAATCGCCGACGAGACAACGCCGTTCTTCGGATGTCAGACGTCTCGAGAGTTCGTGTGACACACTCGCCGCCCCCGCTGCAATATTTTTCACGGGATTCAATGGTTGGAACAGGACCTCGAAGATGCAACACGTGCATCAACCGTTTTCATTGTTTGAAACGCGATATGACGTTTTCGTAATGCGAAACTGCATCAACATAAGCGAAAATTTTCGAAGACACGTTCGAATTTTTCATTGCAACGAGGCGGCACAGGTTTCATTGTTTTGTTTTTTTTTTTTTTCGATGCCTCGTATTTGTGACTAATTCATTGTTCGACGACCTCGTCGAATAATCAATTATTCGACGAGAAAATGATGGGATCATTTTTTTCAATTTTAGTATTCAAGATTGTTTTTTTTTTTCGTCATTCGTATTTTATTTTTATTTTTTATTTTCACGAGGCCTTGGTCGATGAGTCATGTGGAGTTTTTTATTTAAATTATTCTTCTCGTTAATGAGATGATTTTGAAAGCCATGGGAAGTCGCTAATTATGGTGATGATAATTATCATTCTACTTGAAGGTTACTTTTTTCTGTTGTTCGAATGATTCAAGCATTTGATGTTCCAGCATTTAAGATAATGAATTTTTTAACAATTCTTTTATTTTTCAAGGTTTTTTTTTGTATCCGAATAATTATGAGCTATTTTGTGTTATGAGCTTTTTGTCACTGAAAATTCTTATTTTCTCGATTATAAATTGTAATACTTTCTCAATCAAAAGATCCAATTTTTTTAATAAAAAATTTTTATTTTTATTCATCAACTATTCTGATTTGAGAGAGACAGAGAGAGAAGTAGACCGAACCATGCAGGGGGTCCGTTCCATCAACCGGTCACAGAAATTCGAATTGGTCGGTTGATTGACGGGACAGGAAATTCAGTTTCCCATTAACCGTGATTGTAACTGCATACATGACAACATACATATGTGTGAATATGTATACATGTATATATCGGCAGTTCGTCATCACCATTTTAGTCCGAATGATCCTGGACCCCGCGTGCACATTTGGTTTCACGTACGTGGCTTTGGAAATTTACTTCGTACAACGATGAGCGACGAGAAGCCGCCACTCGGCAATCGACTAATTACTCGTCAACGCGGTGGCTGTGATCCGATAATCTCGACTGCCTTTACTGCTGGGTTCATCACTCGTATCGCAGTAACCAAATCAAATTCCAACCGCGTGTCGAATGTGAGCGAGAGAAGCAAAAAAAAAATGTTTGAACAAAAAAAAATGAAAAAAATGGAAAAAAAAAAGTTCCCGGGTTAATTTCGCCGCATTGCCGGACTGACACAGTTTAAACGGGGTAACCACGGTGCGCGAGTTATCGACAAAACTGCGAGAACCGAAAACTTCCGTCCTATCTATTATGCCACTGCTATATAGATGTCAATGTTTTTTTAAAATCTTTTCGCTTATATATATTTTTTTTAAACATACTCGTGCATTGTTTCGGACTGAAAGAAGTCGAATCGACGTGGAGACAGATTTTTTTTGGGCAATACCATTTTTTTTAAAATCATTTTCGATGTATCGCGATCGAACTGTTTTACCGGCGGAGGACGATCCGGTTTTTTTGTCTTTTTTTTTCGACGAATGCCATTTTTCAATCGTCGAAATGAATTAGTTGAATATTTTGGTTTTCATGAGAGTAGTTGGATCGTGGGAAATTGGAATGTATTGTTTAAACAAATTATTAATTTGTTATGTAAGCGCAAGCGATGAATAGCGCCTGTAGACGGGCTACCGGACTTGCACGCTTGCACGGCGGGCTTGCATAGCGTTAGGCGCCTCGCGGTTCACGATTATTGACAATGAGATAATTGTATTGAATGTTTCCTCCGTCTTGACCATTACCAGAATTGGTAGTTGGTACTGACTACCCCAAATTCGTAGATATCAGTTCCCCTTGATTTCGCATCGCTGATTAATAACCATAGGAAAATTATTGAGCTTTCGATTTTTTTGCGTTTTCATTGCAAATGGTATTTTTATTGCATAAATAAAAATTATATCTTGTGCCTGGGGTCCAGTGGACCCCGATTGACCGCAACGGGCTAATTACATCTAAAAATATTAATCACAACCAATACCCACAAATACATGTAAAAATAATCAATAGCGAACAATAGAAGAAAAAGTATGTATTTTTTATCAATAATAATTATTATAATTGCGTATCTATATACACGGAGTGTCATATAAACTGACCTGTTAATACGATATCGAAGCGATCGAAGATCCAGCCGAGATGTGAATTAGACGATGAATCAACGTATCTACATTGTTCCCCATCAACGATCTCGTCCCATCGAACCATCCCCCGATGCTTCCTCAGCAAATTCCTCCAAATTCCCCCAAGGTCATCCAATTCCCTTCTTCGCCTCGACAATAATTGCGCCTCATCATCGTTAACGATCACGATGCATATACTCGATGATCAAATCGGCTCGCAAGCACTTTTCTAAGAAAGTTTGTTCAACATCCGGTCACACGCACACACATCCGTTCTTACATGCGTCGGTGCAATATTTCCGCGATAACTCGCAACGACCGCGAATACAGACTTCGACAGTCTGAACGAGACGATCGATCGCGTGTATTCATGTACACACACATAGGCGTACATACATACATACATATATACATATATATATAATATATATCTATAAAGATACACATATGCACCAGAGTTCCTCGACGTTGCTTGAAATTTTTATGTTTCCGTAGCTTTCCCGAAATTATTCACGACTTCCGGTTAACTTAGCTCGGGTCGTTGCACGTAATCCACATAATTTCCTATTTCACGTTCAAATTTCGATACAAACAAATTGTTCAAATTTTAACCCACGCTTTCTATTTCTACATTATTCCATTTTTTCACGTTATTTATTTATTTATTAATTTTTATGTCGTTCATTTTTGTAAGTCATTCGATCTCGTGCATCATTCATTTATACATTGCTTATTTTTTCATTATCTACTTTTTTTTACATTATTCAATTTCGTGGAATATTTATTGTGACATTATTTCGATGACGAAATCCGTCCCTTGTCAATTTTTCCACTTTTCACATTTACATGATTTATTTATTCTTCGTGCATTATTTGTGTTTACATTATTCATCGTTTCATTGTTCATTTTTTTTGTGCACGTCATTTATTTCTGTGCATAATTTATTTTTACGTTATTTCGATCGAAAAATCGTGGTAATCAATTTTCACGCTTTCCATATTTGCGTTATTCATTTTTCTATCATGCATTTTTTTGAAAATTAACTTTACATCATTTTGAACTCGTTTGAATTTACCGATAAAAAAAAGAACAGAAAAAGAAACAAAGAAAACGAAAAATAAAGACAAAGAACGTTCGCGCGGCTGCCGCACAAGTCGAAAGAAAAAAGCTCTGCGGCGAAGCGGGGTGAAGGGCAAAGGGACCGGAAGTCGATGGTCGAGGAAGCAGCAACGCGACGCGAGTCGAAGATGCACGCGACACCGAAGCGTCGGCACGTCTGATGTCGCCCGCGGTGCGGGGCTTTCGTCGGGAACGACCTCGCGCCTCGAGTCTCGCGATTGTGTGCAATAATTCCGGCTCGGCGCCGTCGCAAAGCTCGTGATGCGCGAAAAGCTCGGAGAACCGATGAACGGCCGTGACAAGCACACGAGCTTATCGCGAGCACGCCGCTTCGTCGTTGCCACGGGCGACGACGATAAACAAACGGAAGTTGCGCGACGCAGCCGCAATGTGGTCATTATTGAGCTTTCACGCTCGTCGACGCACTGAAATTGTAAATAATTTGCGGAGGATGAAGATTATCAACAAATTATGAGTCTGTGAGTGATTTAAGATGGTTGCCATTGGCTTAGAGCTTTGTTTTATGCGAAATGCTTGAAATTTTATCGAGGAGACCTGACTTACCGACGGTCGGTATTGAAATATTGGAATTTTGATTTTGAGAGAGCGGAATTGGGTTCTTTGTGGAGGAAAGAATGATTTCGATGATTCTTTTGGAGATTGTTTTTCGTTGTGGCGGTTTTTTTTATTCAGAAGGGTTATTGTACGATTGTTTACACGTGTTTTGATCGGATATGCGAGTATCGGGGCAGACGCCGAGCGGATCGAATTTCAAAACAATTCCACCGACGGGGACAAGCAGCACGGCGTTCTTATCCACGACGTAAGGCTCGTTGGTATTCGTCGTTGGATGCACTCGAAAGTTTTTCATAACTTTTATCAGTGCGACCTTCACTTGATAATAACCGAATCTCGCACCTGCAAATAGAAAAACCCGGAAATTTGTGAATGTTCGTTGTTTCTTCTTTATTTCTCTCGGTTTTATTTTTGTTACCAGCGACAATCGTTGCGATCGACTTACCGATACAATTTTTCGGACCGTCGCCGAATGGCAGAAAGACCATGGGATGTCGAGCGTTTTTCGCCTCATCGGTAAATCTCTCGGGATCGAAAACTTCCGGTTTTGGATAATACTTCGGATCTCGATGCAGACTGTACGCGGGAATTTGCACGGTCAAACCAGCCGGTAAAATCACGTTGGTACCGGGTATCGTATAGTCCTGCATTGCTTTTCTGAATAACACTAGTACGGGTGGATTTTTTCTCAGCGTCTCCTTCACGACCATATCGAGATACTTCATCTCGTTCACGCTTTCGTAAGTAATCTTTCCGTGACTCTTCGCGTCGTATTCGAGCACTTCGCGTCTGAGTTTCTCCTGAACGTCTGGAGCACGAGCCAGTTCCCAAAGTGCGAAGCTTATCGTCGTCGAAGACGTCTCGAAACCGGCCGCGAAAAAGACGAACGCTTGGGCGGTCAAGAGGTTGTCGGTCCATTCTGAAAACACGAACGACCATCATCCAACCACCGAATTTTATAGAAAATTCGGGAGAAAAACAATGAAAAATGAGTAATCGAAACTCACCAAATCCGTCGACCGCGCTGTCCTTGGGAATATTCATGAGTACGTCAACGAAATCGTTCCTCATTGTCTTCTCATTCTTTCTCAAGTCCATAGTTTCTTTCATCGTATCGACGAAAAATTTCGTGACTTCCGGTCGGATCAGCGAGACACGAAAAAAGCTGAACAGACGAGGTGATAACTGACTCACGAGCAGCTTCATCTGGAAGACGAAGGAATTTTGGAAAATCCTTCGTCCCATATTCCGGAAAACGCTTTCCTCGTCGGCGAGAGCCTGCGTGTCGATGCCAAAAGCGCACGAACCGATGACATCGGTACTGTAACGAGCCGCGAGTTCGCGACACTCGATCACCCGGTTCTTCGCGACTTCGTTCTTCAAGCGAATTTCAAAATGGTCACCGCACTCGGTCATCAATTGAAACATGTGTTTGAGCTTGCCGGTCGTGAAAACCGGTGTGAGCTTGTGTCGCAAAACTTTCCATCGTTGACCACCGATGTTGAACAAATGCACCGCCAGAGGATCGACGTCCTCGTTGAACAGCAAACCACGATCCGAAAATACGTTGAAATCTTTGATGAGCACGTTTTTCATCAGATCCGGATCTTTCACAACGAAAATCGGCGTTCGGCCGACGAAGTAGCCGAAAAAATTTTCGTTCTCGTGAGCGTCGTAAAATTCTTGTATCTTGTCGACCAATGGCTTTCTACGAAGAAATATATCCGCGAAATTTCCAAACGGCACCGAAGGTTTTGGTCCCGGTACTCCACGTTTGTCCCAATAATCAAAGTTCCACGTGATCCACGAGTAGATGCAAAAAATTATCGCCACGAAGCTCATCAAAATTTCGAGTGACCCGATTGCCATTGTCGCTTGTTACATTTGTAAGATTCACACTTGACGACAATGGAATTCAAATTATTGTTTTATATTGACATTCGTGTATTTATTTGTCAATGCACTGTGCACTATGCGAAATAACTGGAAACCGATTGAGCCACTCCCATCGAAACGCGTAGACGACTATCCGTGTTGCTTGGATACCTGTTGGTCAAATGATTGCAGCCCACAGACCAACTCCTGAGAGCTCGTCTCGCTAACTTATAAATATCTTCGCGCGATTGTACACGCGATCGAACTTCTATTGCGCGTCGGAAAATAAAAAAGCGAGAGTATCGTCGTTCACAGTCTCGTCCGTTTAACTCACTTAATGATTGGCTTGTGGATATATCGCTTCGCGATAAAGTGCTACGTGTTAGGAGGGATGATGACAGTTGAAAATACAAGATGCACTAACGTCATTGTTGAAACGGATTAAATCGTAAAATCATCGATTCACGACTTTTTTTTTCATTTTCGTCACTCATCTGCTTTCGGTCGACAAAACGTGAAAACATAAATTTCATAATTATTTTGCTGTTGTTTTTTGTTTATTTTTTTTTCATAATTTTGTGAGCGATATATCGTTGTGAGATGTTTGGGAAGCAAATTTTTGCAATTGACATGGAAATCGTGTGAATTCTTGGAAAATGAAGACAGCGAATGTTTGAATAATTATTTTTGAGTAGCCTTCTGTTATAAATATATTTTCGTAGGATGCTGTTGCTCACGGTGTATGGTAAAATAATATAGGGATAATCTGTGATTCGTTGGACTGGTGAGTTTTTTTATATTGTTAAGCAATTTTCGTGTCAGTTATCGAGTCTGATTCAACGAACGTAAAATAAAGAAAGTTGAATTCCAAGTAATCGCTTTATTTTTTATGCTGAATTGGCGTAAATGAAGTCATCAGATACACGTGCGATTCGCAGTTCGTCATTTACATCGCTCATTGGAAATTCGCATCAAGGTCGAACGATTAAAAATTGCGTAACTAATGTAGAGATTGCGAGTAGCGATTTGTATCAAAGCTCGGAGATACAAAATCATCTGTCTAGTCGTTTTTAACGACCAACAGACATCGTCGTCGATTCCGGATGATTAAATTCTAATTTCAGTATAATAAGTCCAATATTGTTCCGGATTATTCTCGAGATTATTTAATTATTCTGGAGGGAGATAAAGAACGATTCGATGAGTCATTCATCGATGGTTTTTGAACGGTTAATTTTTTTTTTTTATTGAGACCGATCATTGTACCATCAGTTACACATATTTCCATTGCATTTGTGAGTTTTGGATGAAACTCACTCAGTCACACCAAGTGGTTCGAATCTCAAAACAACACCACCGACTGGGCAAAGCACTACGGCATTCTTATCCACTACGTAAGGCTCGTCGATATTCGTCGTTGGATGCACACGAAAGTTTTTCATAACTTTTATCAGTGCGACTTTCACTTGATAATAGCCGAATCTCGCACCTGCAAATAAAAAAACCCAAAAATTCGTGAATCTTCGTCGTTTTTTTTATTTCTTTCGGAATTTTTTTTGTTATCAACGACAATCGGTGCGATCGACTTACCGATACAATTTTTCGGACCGTCGCCGAATGGCAGAAAGACCATGGGATGTCGATCGTTTTTCGCCTCATCGGTGAATCTCTCGGGATCGAAAACTTCCGGTTTCGGATAATACTTCGGATCGCGTTGCAGACTGTACGCGGGAATTTGCACGGCCACGCCAGCCGGTAGAATCACGTTGGTACCGGGTATCGCATAGTCCTGCCTAGCTTTTCTCACCAGAATCACGGCGGGCGGATTTTTCCTCAGTGTCTCCTTCACGACCATATCGAGATACTTCATCTCGTTCACGCTTTCGTAAGTGATTTTTCCGTGACTCAACGCGTCGTATTCGAGGACTTCGCGTCTGAGTTTCTCCTGAACATCCGGAACACGAGCCAATTCCCAAAGTGCGAAGCTTATCGTCGTCGAAGACGTCTCGAAACCGGCCGCGAAAAAGACGAACGCTTGGGCGGTCAAGAGGTTGTCGGTCCATTCTGAAAACACGAACGATCATCATCCAACCACCGAATTTTATGGAGAATTCAGGAGAAGAACAATGAAAAATGAGTAATGGAAACTCACCAAATCCGTCGACCGCGCTGTCCTTGGGAATATTCATGAGTACGTCAACGAAATCGTTTCTCGTTATCTTCTCTTTCTTTCTCAAGTCCATGGTCTCTTTCAGGGTATCGATGAAAAATTGTGTGACTTCCGGTCGCACCAGCGCCACACGAAAAAAACTAAACAGACCGGGTGCCACCTGCCTTAGAAGCTGTTTGGCCTGAGCAGCCAAGGAATTTGGAAAAATTTTACGTCCGACATTACGGAAAACGCTGTCCTCGTCGGCGAGAGCCTGCGTGTCTATGCCAAAAGCGCACGAACCGATGACATCTGTGCTGTAACGAGCCGCGTGTTCGCGACACTCGATCATCCGGTTCTTCGCGACCTCGTTCTTCAAGTGAGTTTCAAAATGATCACCGCACTCGGTCATCAAGTGAAACATGTGTTTGAGCTTGCCGGTCGTGAAAACCGGTGTGAGCTTGTGTCGCAAAACTTTCCATCGTTGACCACTGTCGTTGAACAAATTTGCCGCCAGCGGATCGATGTCCTCGTTGATCTTGAAACCACGATCCGGAAATACGTGAAAATCTTTGATAAGCACGTTTTTTATCAGATCCGGATCTTTCACAACGAAAATCGGCGTACGACCGACGAAGTAGCCGAAAAAATTTTCATTCGCGTGAGCGTCGTAGAATTCTTGCATCTTCGCGACAACCGGTTTTCTGCGAAGAAATATGTCGGCGAAATTTCCAAACGGCACCGAAGGTTTCGGTCCCGGTACTCCACGTTTGTCCCAGTAATCGTACGTCCACGTGGCCCACGTGTAGATAACGAAAATTATCCCTCCGAAGCTTATCAAAATTTCCATCAATCCCATTTCCATCATCGTTTCAAAAATTGTAAAAAAAAAAATGTACACTTGTCTACACTCCGATTTAGATCATTTATTTACATAAATATATTTATATATGTATATATATATATTTCTATATGTGTATATATATATAGTTATATTTATACATATAATTATTTATTATATATATTGGTTATTATTTTATATGTATATTATTTTAGTTATTAATGCACTATGAAACAAACACACTATGATAAATAATTAAAACCCCATAGAAAAGTGTTAGCAACGATATGTGTATGTGTGTGTGTGTTTTCGATTGATACGTGCTTCTCCAACGATTCGAGCCAACAGACCGTTCTCAAGCTCGTCAAAGAAGCTTATACAATATTTTTTCGCGACGCCACAGAGAGGTTTCCATTAGCGCAGGATAATTATTATACACGAGACGCGAGTGCTATTATGATTACAATGTGAGACCACGAGTGCCACTAACCCAGCATTGCCACACGATTTCAGTGAAGAATGATGGAAGTATTGCAACGCGAATCATCTGATCTTGAGAGTGCGATGCACAACGTTCTTTGCACTGTCTCTCTCTTTCTCTCTCGCACCGCAACGAACGACCGTAGCACCATCTCTCTCGCACTCACCGCGAACGAGATGCGATACGCATAATCTTGATGACGGTGACTTGCTCATTTTTACAACGCAATATCTACGTATCGGAAAGTATAGCTTGAAAAAAAAAAAGAATGAAAATAAAAAGTTTTATCAGCATTATCGTCGTTTGGAATCTCGTTGTAACTTCACGAAATCACTAACGGATTGAAGTTCTGTTGGATGGATATCGAAGGATGTCAGAAATTATTGAAAATTTTGAGGAATTATGGTTCCTCGAATAATAATACATAAATTATTTTAGAATTTTTTCAATGAATAATTTAGTAGTTATGAATTTATTAATTTACTGGCATTTAACACGATCGCTTATGGGAGAACAGGTTCTGCGGACGGTTAATAGTCACAAAACGAGGGAAACTGAATGTCAGTAAATTTTGAAAATATCGTATCATCGAGATTTAGGATCGAGCGATTGATTACGCTAATCGTCAAATCGATCGATTACGTAGTTGTCGAGAAATTAATTGAAGTAATGAGGAATATCGCCTTTTTGTGAATTGCGACGGTTGAAACAGGTGGTACAGTCACTGACAAAACCGTAGTCGAGCACCTGCCAATATCGTCGAATCTGACTTCAATTATTATTAAAAGTGGAAAATTAACATTGCTGAGTGTTAATTCATTATTAGTTTAGATATTCGAAAGGCTAGACATGTAAGACATGGTCTAGATTGGTAAATCCAACATCCACCCATTTTTGACAAACTTTTTGCCCGATGATCCTTCCAGTAAGTTCTCGAGCCAGCGCGTGGCCTGTATCCTGTATCAAATATCATCCATGAATGCTTGGCTTGATTGAAGATATAAAATTGAAACACAACTTTGAAGACTAAAAAAAAAAACAGATGAATTTTTTGATTACTGTTTTTATGAGATGAATAATGTTTCGATGATGCTTTTGTCGATGGTTTTTGGACAGTTTATTCTTTTTTATTGCGACGGATGGTTGTACCATCGTTGACACATATTTCATTTGCACGTGTGAGTATTGGATCAAGCACTGAGCGGTTCGAATTTCAAAAAAATTCCGCCCACGGCGGCAAGCACCACGGAATTCTTGTCCACTACGTAAGGCTCGTCGATATTCGTCGTTGGATGCACTCGAAAGTTTTTCATAACTTTTATCAGTGCGACTTTCACTTGATAATAACCGAATCTCGCACCTGCCAATGAAAAAACCCAAAAATTCGTGAATCTTCGTCGTTTTTTTTATTTCTTTCGATTTTCTTTTTGTTACCAACGACAATGGTTGCGATCGACTTACCGATACAATTTTTCGGACCGTCGCCGAATGGCAGAAAGACCATGGGATGTCGAGCGTTTTTCGCCTCATCGGTGAATCTCTCGGGATCGAAAACTTCCGGTTTCGGATAATACTTCGGATCACGTTGCAGACTGTACGCGGGAATTTGGACGTTCAAGCCAGCCGGAAGAATCACGTTGGTACCGGGTATCGCATAGTCCTGCATTACTTTTCTGACTAACACCACTACGGGTGGATTTTTCCTCAGCGTCTCCTTCACGACCATATCGAGATACTTCATCTCGTTCACGCTTTCGTAAGTGATTTTCCCGTTACTCTTCGCGTCGTATTCGAGGACTTCGCGTCTGAGTTTCTCCTGAACTTCTGGAACACGAGCCAATTCCCAAAGTGCGAAGCTTATCGTCGTCGAAGACGTCTCGAAACCGGCCGCGAAAAAGACGAACGCTTGAGCGGTCAAGAGGTTGTCGGTCCATTCTGAAAACACGAACGACCATCATCCAACCGCCGAATTTTATAGAAAATTCAGGAGAAAAACAATGAAAAATGTGTAATCGAAACTCACCAAATCCGTCGACCGCGCTGTCCTTGGGAATATTCATGAGCACGTCAACGAAATCGTTTCTCGTTATCTTCTCTTTCTTTCTCAAGTCCATAGTTTCTTTCATCGTATCGATGAAAAAATTCGTGACTTCAGGGGTGACAGTGGTGAAACGAAAAAAAACGAAGAGGCGAGGTGCTACCTGCCTCATGAGTCGCTTCACCTGAATGACAAACGAATTTCGGAAAATCCTTCGGCCTATCGTCCGGAATACGCTGTTCTCGTCGGCCAGAGCCTGCGTGTCGATGCCAAAAGCGCACGAACCGATGACATCGGTACTGTAACGAGCCGCGTGTTCGCGACACTCGATCACCCGGTTCTTCGCGACTTCGTTCTTCAAGTGAATTTCAAAATGATCACCGCACTCGGTCATCAAGTGAAACATGTGTTTGAGCTTGCCGGTCGTGAAAACCGGTGTGAGCTTGTGTCGCAAAACTTTCCATCGTTGACCACCGATGTTGAACAAATGCGCCGACAGAGGATCGATGTCCTCGTTGATCTTAATACCACGATCCGAAAATACATTGAAATCTTTGATGAGCACGTTTTTTATCAGATCCGGATCGTTCACAACGAAAATCGGCGTTCGGCCGACGAAGTAACCGAAAAACTTTTCATTCGCGTGAGCGTCGTAGAATTCTTGTATCTTGTCGACCAATGGCTTTCTACGAAGCAATATATCCGCGAAATTTCCAAACGGCACCGAAGGTTTTGGTCCCCGGACTCCACGTTTGTCCCAATAATCGAACGTCCACGTGGCCCACGAGTAGATACAAAAAATTATCGCTCCGAAGCTTATCAAAATTTCGAGTAACCCGATTGCCATTGTCGCTTTTTAAATCTGTAAGATTCACACTTGTCGACAATGCGATTCGAATTATTGATTTACATTGACATGGGTGTATTTGTTTGTCAATGCACT
Source organism: Diplazon laetatorius (assembly GCA_963662125.1). Lineage (NCBI taxonomy): Eukaryota > Metazoa > Arthropoda > Insecta > Hymenoptera > Ichneumonidae > Diplazon > Diplazon laetatorius. Next base: position 2,957,987 of record OY759154.1, read on the forward strand.
GTGCACTATGAGAAATAACTGGAAACCGAATGAGCGACTCCCATCGAAACGCGTAGACGACTATCCGTGTTCCTTGGAAACCTGTTTGCCAAATGATTGCAGCCGACAGACCAACTCCTCCGATCTCGTCTCGCTAACTTATAAATAGATTCGCCCGATTGTACACGCGTTTCCATGCGAGCAAAGAGTATCACACCTGATACGGAATTGTAATAAAAAATATGAGAGACCTCGAGCAAATGTGACACAGCATTATCGGTCAATTGCGGTAAACAATGACGCACGATTATCGGTTGTCAAAGACAGTGACTTGCACATGTTCACAGCACATTATCTACTTGTGTCTATACGAATATGTAGTGATATTTACGTATTGCAGATTTTTGTTTGAAAAATGATGAAAATAATCCGAGAGATTGAACTCTATTGCGCATCGTGAAATGAGACAGCGATTATCGTTGTTCGAAGCTCGAGAAGATGACAAAGATGAGATGCACTAACGACATTCTTGAAACGAATTGAATCTGAAAATTGATATGGTGTTTAATGATATAAATCGTTCTTTATTATAATAATGGTTTTTGGACTGTTTTTCTTTATACGGATTATTGTACAATTATTAACGCATATTTGAATTGCATGTGTGAGTATTGGGTAAACTCACTCAGTCACACCGAGTGGTTCGAATTTCAAAACAACGCCACCAACGGGGGAAAGCACCACTGCATTCTTATCCACTACGTAAGGCTCGTCGATATTCGTCGTTGGATGTACTCGAAAGTTTTTCATAACTTTTATCAGTGCGACTTTCACTTGATAATAACCGAATCTCGAACCTGCAAATGAAACAACCCAAAAATTCGTGAATCTCCGTCGTTTTTTTTATTTCTTTCGGAATTTTTTTTGTTACCAACGACAATGGTTGGGATGGACTTACCGATACAATTTTTCGGACCGTCGCCGAATGGCAGAAAGACCATGGGATGTCGAGCGTTTTTCGCCTCATCGGTGAATCTCTCGGGATCGAAAACTTCCGGTTTCGGATAATACTTCGGATCACGTTGCAGACTGTACGCGGGAATTTGCACGGTCAAGCCAGCCGGTAAAATCACGTTGGTACCGGGTATCGCATAGTCCTGCATTACTTTTCTGACTAACACCACTACGGGTGGATTTTTTTCCTCAGCGTCTCCTTCACGACCATATCGAGATACTTCGTCTCGTTCACGCCTTCGTAAGTGATTTTTCCGTGACTCAACGCGTCGTATTCGAGGACTTCGCGTCTGAGTTTCTCCTGAACTTCTGCGTTTACATGTGAGCGAAGATTATTACACGCGATACGGTATCGTGAACACAGTATTGAGAGACCACGAGTTCGCGAGTGACACTGCATTGTCGGAAAATTGCAGTGAAAAATGACGCATCGATCAGTCTTGAAGAGAGTGACTTGCTCATTCTTATTCATCTTAACAATTTAAGAAAAAAAAACATTCTACCAGCACACGATCGACGATTGTTCATCGCACCTCATGGAATGAGACAACGAGTATCGTCGTTTGAAATCTCGTACGTTCAACTCAAACGATGATTTGGTTATCGTTTATATCGCTCTGCAATGAATTGCTACATGTGAGGTGAGATGATGACAGTTGAAAATACGCGATGCACCAACGTCATTGTTGAAACGGATTAAATCGGAAAATCATTGATTCACGACATTTTTTCATTTTCGTCACTCATCCGCTTTCGGTCGACAAAACGTGACAACATAAATTTCATAATTATTTCGCTATTGTTTTTTGTTTGTTTCTTTATCTTCATAATTTCGTGAGCGATATATCGTTGTGAGATGTTTGGGGAGCAAATTCTTGCAATTGACATCGAAATAATGTGAATTCTTGGAAAATACAGACCGCGAATTTTTGAATAATTATTCTTGAATAGGCTTCTGTTATAAATATATTTTTGTAGGATGCTGTTGCTCACGGTGTATGGTAAAATAATATAGGGATAATCTGTGATTCGTTGGACAGGTGAGTTTTTTTATATTGTTGAGCAATTTTCGTGTTAGTTATCGAGTCTGATTCAACGAACGTAAAATAAAGAAAGCTGAATTCCGAGTAATCGCTTTATTTTTTAATGCTGAATTGGCGTAAATGAAGTCATCAGGTGCACGTGCAATTTGCAGTTCGTCATTTACATCGCTCATTGGAAATTCGCATCAAGGCCGAACGATTAAAATTACAGAACTAATGTGAATATTGCGAGTAGCGATTTGTATCGAGGCTCGGAGATGCAAAATAATTTTTCGAGTCGTTTTTAGTGACCAACAGAATATTTCGTCTAATCGAATTCCAATTCCGGTGTGATTAGTCTAATGTTGTAGTACAGTCTGTTCAATTCTTCCTCCGACGGTAGCCATTTGTTCGCATCCACCCATTCGTACTCCACTTTGCACTTCCTGCGAAAAATTAAATTACAAAAAATAAAAACGAAAGAAAAAAATACTTAAAAATCTTCAAGTATTTTTTTAAAACAAATTTTTTTGTTGTAATTTCAAAAATGTTTATAAACAAATTTTGCAAATCCGAGTTGAATTCTGTGTAAGAACTGCAAGAATCAATTTAAAAAATGTAAAAAAATCAATGATGAACCAAATTTTTATTTTCTGTATTTATTTGAAAAAATTAACTCACTTTCCAACGGGACATTCTTTTTCCCGAAAGCATTTCTTCTGAAGCAAATTGAAGTATATACGTCCGATCGTATGACTGATTCCGGACGTAGTTCTCACGAGACAATCGAAAAATCGTCGATCGCAATCGCAGTGACATCTGGTCGATGAATCGGGATTCGTCAGACCGTACATCGTCACGTGACCACCGATTATCATCGGACATTTGTCGTGTTCCCGACAGCACATGTCGGTCTCGCGATAATGACCGAGATCGCTGTCGTTGCTTGCTCTGTCGCCGTCCCCGCACCATTTTGTTCCTTATCGTTACAACCGTCATCAATTCATAATCGGATTCGAATTCAATTGGAAATCTAATTAATTCGAGGATTCGAATTTCATTGGAATGTCAATTAATTGAAGGATTCGAATTTAATTGGAATCCGAATTAATTCCAGGATTTCAATTTAATTGTGAATCTAATTAATTCGAGGATTCGAATTTAATTGGAATCCCAATTGATTCGAGGATTTTTATTTAATTGGAATCCCAATTAATTCCAGGATTCGAATTTAATCGGATACCTAAATAATTCCAGGATCCGGATTCAATTGGAAATCTAATTAATTCTAATTTAATTGGAATCCCAATCAATCCGAGGATTCGAATTTATTTGGAATCCCAATCGATTTGAGGATTCGAATTTATTTGGAATCCCAATCGATTCGAGGATTCGAATTTATTTGGAATCCCAATCGATTCGAGGATTCGAATTTAATTGAACCATCATCCCACCTTGTACAAGTCCGGGGTCTTGAATCACCCCAGTTACTCGTTTACGTATGAGCCCTCTATGTTATCAATAATAATACGATCATCCTCGGCCAAAGGTTGCGTACACCTCGATCAATCTCTACAACCCAATTAATTCAACACAAAAGCTTCACAGTAAAACCCTAACCTCAAATTTCATGAAAACTTCCTACCTGGAACAATTTGTCGTTTGGATCTTTCGTGCACCTCTGTCGTACTGCTCCATTGGTGATTGTGACTTTGACCATTGGATCCAAAACCCTCGAAGCTCAGAGCAAATATCATCAAAACCACCGAAACCAACATCATATAAAAATGGCGATCGAGTCAAGGAGATTGTAAACTTTGCTGGCTAACAATTACAGCCAAACGTGTCACGACGTGTCGATGCACAATGTAAAAGACAAACTGAAAACGGGAACATTTCATGCTGGCGAATTTAAAGTCCTCTCAATCGATATCCCTACCACAAATTTCCGATGGAATTATTTATGTTGTTGTTTGTCAATCGATTTGAGCTCGATCACCAACAAAGACGCGCTCGAGTACTTAGCTTGGGTCATCGAATAACCGATGCCTTCTGTCACAGATTGACTGTAACAAATGGCCGCGACATTTGAATGTGATGCCAACGAGTCAACCAACAATGGCGCTCATGATCTCATTCGCATCCAAGTCACAACGGTTTGTTCGTGTTGTCAACACAACGACCGAATCACACCCCTCTATCCAGCTTCCATAAAAGACTCGACAGTATTATAAACGTTTCGATTAATCAATCGACCACACGATAAGTCACAACGTTCGCAGTTCGAGAAACGACCTTGGCCTTAACCTCGAGATAATGGCAATAAATCGTGTATCATTTATTAAATAAAACAAAACAAAAAACAAAAACATTCATCAATTATGGTTATGATAATCATACCGATAGGTATGATCGATTTTCATGTCAAACACATGTTTTTTTTACGCGAAGGAGTGTTGAATAACGTGGGAGCAGTTGAATAACCATTCTCTCCGTATTTGGCGGCCATTTTGTGATGCCAACGCGCGTCGTCGCTGCGTTGGTAATTGGCATCTTACCGAGACCGTATGGCGTGCCAATTACTTCCAAAAATTACGCAACAGACTCTTATGAACGCGTATGAAGGTTTTCGAATGACAAACACACGAGACAGGCGATAAAATTTTGTTGTTTTTAAATCTAACCTCAATGAGTAAATTCATCGTTTTGTATTGCGTCGCCATTTTGAGCAACTGGGTGGCTGGGAAATGTCTGCCATGAACGTCAGAATTTCTGGACGGACTTCATTTCACACATTTTGATGTAATAACATCGCATTCGATCATTGTAACATTGTTCACAGCATATTTCGAATCAAAACATTTTGAATCGAGGTTATTCCACTCAATCGCTGATTCGTTCGAATTTCAAAACAACACCGCCAACCGGTGCTAGAACAGCGGCATTCTTATCCACGACGTAAGGCTCGTCAATACTCGTCGTTGGATGCACTCGAAAGTTTTTCATAACTTTAATCAGTGCGATCTTCACTTGATAATAACCGAATCTCGCAGCTGCAAATGAAAAAACCCAAAAATTCGTGAATCTTCGTCGTTTTTTTTTATTTCTTTCGTGTTTTTTTTTTTTTTTTTACCAACGAGAATCGTTGGGATGGACTTACCGATACAATTTTTCGGACCGTCGCCGAATGGCAGAAAGACCATGGGATGTCGAGCGTTTTTCGCCTCATCGGTGAATCTCTCGGGATCGAAAACTTCCGGTTTCGGATAATACTTCGGATCTCGTTGCAGACTGTAAACGGGAATTTGCAGGGCCACACCGGCCTGTAGAATAACGTTTGTTCCGGGTAACTCGTAGTCCCGCATTGTTTTTCTCACTAGAACCACCGCGGGTGGATTTTTTCTCAGCGTCTCCTTCACGACCATATCGAGATACTTCATCTCGTTCACGCTATCGTAAGTCAATTTTCCGTGACTCATCGCGTCGTATTCGAGCACTTCGCGTCTGAGTTTTTCCTGAACTTCGGGAACACGAGCCAATTCCCAAAGTGCGAAGCTTATCGTTGTCGCGGACGTTTCAAAACCCGCCGCGAAAAATACGTAAGCCTGGGCGGTCAGAAGATTGTCGGTCCATTCTGAAAACACGAACGATCGTCATATATCCGCAAATTTTGAGGCAAAAAAAATGACGATAAAAAGACAGTCGTTTTCAATGGTACATCGTACATCCGACATTGATCACACGGGGTCACAATGACCCCAGCTATGTTTGAACTATTGCCACGTTGACAATAACGTTCCGAACAAGTGGTAAAAATTCAGGATATCTCATTCGAATACTTTAGAATAAGGATATCATGGAAAATCTTTGTTATCGAATATTTAAAATGGCAAACAAAAAAAAGAAAAAAAAACATTGAGGGGCCAATGCGTGAAAAATTGTCATTTTTTACTGAACAAAATCATATCTTTTACAATTTTCAATTGTTTTTCATAAAATTTAAGGGTGATACTCTTGAGACATGAAACTTTGAGGGAAAAAAATAGTTTAATAAAATCGTCGGCCACGCAGGAAATGCTGTCGTGATTCGTCCGTTCACAGTCTCCTCTTATAGAGGCAACCCCCAAAGCACCCTTAGCGAGAGGGGGGGCGAGGTTAAGGCCTCTCAGCTGCCAATAACGCATATAGTAATTTTGGCACGATTATTACGATAATTATATTTTTTAATTATTTAATTATTACGATAATTATATTCAAAAATTATATTTTTAATTATCACGATAATTTGGCGCTGGGTCATCGTTGACCCCCGAGTGACCTCGAAGGTCGTCAATGATCAATCCAAAACCTCACCGAATCCATCGATCTCGACGTCCTTGGGAATCTTCATAAGCAAATCAACAAAATCGTTTCTCGTTATATTCTCCTTTTTTCTCAATTGCAAAGTTTCTCTCATGGTATTGATGAAAAAACTCGTGACTTCCGGTGGCACGGTGGTCAAACGAAGAATGCTGTACAACTGCGGTGCAACCAGTCGCATAACTCGAACCAATTGCTTAACGAAGGACCCACGAAACATCATTCGTCCCATATTTCGAAACACGCTGTTCTCGTCGGCCAGAGCTTGGGTGTCGATGCCAAAAGCGCACGAACCAATGACATCGGTGCTGTAACGGGCCGCGTGTTCACGACACTCGATCATCTCGTTCTTCGCCGCAACGTTTTTCAGATGCACCTCAAAATTGTCACCGCACTCGGCCATCAACGGAAACATGTATTTGAGCTTGCCGGTCGTGAAAATCGGTGTCAATTTGTTGCGCAAAACTTTCCATCGTTGACCACCCATGTTGAACAAATTTGCCGTCAACGGATCAACGTCCTCGTTGAACTTTATTCCGCGATCCGAAAATACATTGAAATCACGGATCAACACGTTTTTGATGAGTTCCGGATCTTTGATGATGAAAATCGGTGTTCGTCCGACGAAACAACCGAAAAATTTTTCATTCGCGTAATCATCGTAAAATTCTTGTAGCTTTATAGCCAATGATTTTCTACGAAGAAATATATCGGCGAAATTTCCAAACGGCACCGATGGTTTCGGTCCCGGTACTCCACGTTTGTTCCAATAATCGAACGTCCACTCGGCCCACGAGTAAATGACGAAAATTATCGCTCCTATGGTTATCAAAATTTCCGGCAAATCGAATTCCATTGTCGCTTGTCAAATTTTTAACAATTTGAAATACTTTGAAATGCGTGTTAACGTCATTCGTTATTTTTTTTTGATTTAATTAATTGATGAATTGATACATTTTTTTTTTGGAACTGTTTCACTGTGTGAAATGAATGGGATGAGATTTTGAGACTGTTCGTCGAATGATCGCGGACAACAGAGAGAGCTCTTCAAGCTTGATATTCGAGCTTATAAATAATTTCTCGTGGTACTTTTTTTTCAGATGTTTTCACGTGCGCGTGGGAATCGACGAACGGTTATGACGTTGTGACGAATCTGATGAGGAATTACGCCGACGCGTGTGATTGGATTGTCAATTAGGTAATCGCGGTGGACAGTGACGGGACGTTATCGCGATGGAAGAGGACAGGACGATGAAAACACCGAGAGCATATTTTTTTTTTTTTTTCAATTTTTTTTTAGCTGGAAATTTTGATCTTTATTTTTCATCGGATGCTTGCTTCGACTCCTCCATCAATTTTTCTATGATACATTTCAATTACACAACCGAATGATAATTCGAATGATCCTGCGAACAAAATATATCATCACAATCGATGTAGTTTTTTTTTCACGTAATTAACTCGTACATTATATTTATAAAACAAAACTATCATTTATGGATCGAAAAAAGAAAATAAAACAAATAAGTCGTGATAGGAATTTCATTTTGTGCATTTGGTCCAAGCATACACTTTTTTTTTTCAACTTTCGTAACTCGTTTGCTTTTGATCGACAACACGTGGCAACACAAGTTTCATAATTATTTTGCTATTGGTTTTTTTTTCATTTTATTAATTTATGTAATTTTGTGAGCGATATATCGTTGGAAGTCGTTTCGGTGGGGAGAGGGGGGGGGTATACTAACTGATATTGAAATTATCTGAAAGGCTGGAAAATCCAGATAGTAGCCCTAGAACTCGTGACTGGGGTCCGAACGTACCCCACGCAAACTATGGAATAATGAGCTTTTCGCTGATTTCTTACGTTTTTTCAGTCTTCAAATGAGTTTTTCATAGGAACGGTTATATGATCGAGAAAAACGTGGGGTGCGTTCGGACCCCAGTTAAGCGTTTGAAGGTGGAAAAATAAAGTAAGGCTAACGAAGATTAGAAAAATAATTCTTAGGGAAGCTCCTTGATATTATTGTCTCGAGGGCTTCTTACAATTAATTAATATCTATCTATCTATACCTGTAAAACTGTTTCGTGATCGACTGACTGACAGACAACGCACAGCCTAAGCCACCGAAGATTGAAAAAATGAAATTTTCGAAGATGTTCCTTAAAGGGTGTGGAGGATTTTTCGAAAATCAACCCCTAAGGGGGTGGGATGGGGTGTGGGCGTTTCTTGCTGTATCCATGGAAAGGCAATATATAGAAGGTTGACGTTTTACATGGAGATTCGGGTTACACAGTAGGTGCTCACTGAGAAAGGATTTCATAATTTACCGACCGGAAGTATGTTAAATCTCATTGGATGAGACGGAACGGGACAGAATGGGACAGAATGGGACGCGGGCCAAGCCACCGGGCAACCACAAATTTTTTGTATAAAATTCTATTGTCCAACGAGGTACAGTAGATCACGATAAGCATAATCTGTGATTGATCGGAGCGATAATTTTTTTTTTAACAATCGTCAAGCAATTCCCGTGTTAATTATTGAATCTGATTGAATTCGCGTCGAATAAACACCAAAGCTGAACTTTAAACAGGTCTTTAATGTTTTTTTTTTATCCTCGTGGGTCTCGTGTGAACGTGCTAATGAGATTCAATTATAATTTGCATTTAAAATTGATATAGCTCGTGAAAAACAAATTTCATCAGGTTGGGACACGATTGTGTGTTAAAATATTTATATTTAAAAAAAATGGATTTCGTCAGCGCCATATTGGTTTTTGACGTTCGTCAATTGTCGGGACACGGTCTATATACAGTCTCACCGACATTCGAACTATCACACCGCGATGAATATTCACGAGCTTATTGATATTCTTCCGGGCAAATATTTATACCGATACAACGACGACGTTGATGAATAAAATGTGTGACCTCGAATACGAGGTCAAGTTCGAAAACGTTACGACGGTCCAAAAGGCCATTATGAGTTTCTTGTTTTTCAAACATTTTTTTTTTTTTGGCTTTTGTTTTTCGTTTGTTTTTTTCCCCGAAGCTATTAAAGATATTCAAGTAGATAAGCGTTTTGTGTTGAGCTGATGATCACGTATCAGGTCGGAATTTTAGTCATATCTATATGTATCCGACTTTTCTGGTGATATAGTAGAATATATAAATATATATATGAGGAAATCCATGACAGATGACTTGAAATGTTGGTTTCATATTTTTTTTCACATCAATATATGTGGAAAATGAAGGGACCCGCTATTGAGATTCAGTCAAATGAAGTTTTTCAACTATATTGATCGTAATTGATCAGTCAAATCGATATATCACAACAACGGTTAGTGATAAATTGAAAAATAGCGTTTTTTCTTTTTGTTTTTGCACGTGCTATTGTCGAAAAATATTCACGATTATGTTGCACGGGTGAAACAATTATTTATTAACAATTGAAATTCAAAAGTTGGATAAAAGAAAATCTTCAGTGTTAATTTTTTTCTTAATTTTTTTTTCTGAAATTCCTTGAACAACGAAAATTTTGACCCCTCGCCGAGCTTGGCTGAGCGTTTAGTTCGAAGTTCATAATTTTCTTTTCCTCATAAAAAATACTTTTGACGTGTTAAACAAATCGATATATCTCAACAACGGTTAGTGACAATGTGTCTTCTCAATACGTGCCTCACAACAAAAACCAAAAGGAAAAATATCTAAAAAAAAAGAGGGTCATCAGACAAAGATTACGCAACAACAGACAAGATTATTATTATTATTTTTATTTGATCGTGCAAAAATGTAAATCACACATAAACGAAAACAATCGATCGAAACGACGACAAAAAAATATTTACGATTTGTTTTTTTTTTTTTTGTTTTTTATCGCAAGATTCACATGTAATGCATCAGAGTGGCCACAGCCTGATAAGCCGTGATACCGTAACCGACGAAGAACGCCAATGCGCGCCAAGGTTGGGCCGGTACAACCGCGTAAACGATGGTGTGAGCTATTCGCGCCAATACGAAGCCTCTTATGAGAAGACTTCCCAGAAAGTACGACGGATTTGTTCCCAACCAAATAAACGTTATCATGAACCACGGTAGAATGTTCTCGAGATCGTTGCGATGAGCCCGTCTCACTCGTTCCACGTCCGGATCGTCGAGAGTGACCTTCGCGCTTTTACCCAAACCCTTCACGTCTTCCGGATTTGCGAATACCTGAAAAAAAAAATCCATTTTTTTCAATTTTCTCGATCAATCGTGTTGCGTAACGTTCGATGACAATGCTCGAAAACAATATCATGAAGAATTTTGATTGGAAGAAGCAAGAAAAAAACAGAAAAAAACACTAGATTAATAATTTGATGAAAAAATTATCGATTCCTACCTTATCGACCTTTTTTAAATACCGTTTATTCGAAATTATGTTAATGCTATGGAAGAATAGATAATTGTGTAACGATTATGATAACGAAATACGAAAAACAAAATGAATGGCTTATCATAGTTCGACGCATTTTTTTTTCATTCGCTTCGTTGTTATTGTTTTTTTTTAATTGCGGTCGTGTGTACGATTCGAATGTTTGTATAGTTACCTTTTTGCCGAAACGTTGGCGAGCGGTAAGCAGAGCCATTGCCAAAACTTTAAGCACGAGAATGGCGCTCCAAAAGAAAAAAAGTTTGTTCAAGTCTTCGGTGGATCCCATGTTGACGGTTGCGACGATTACTGCGTACTAGAGTGTGAAATTAATGGATATAACTGTATGTCGTGTGGTCAAAAGCTGAAATACGTGTGAGGGACAGTGGACCAGACGCGAAGCCGGGTAGACCGTTCGATGGCCAACTGGCGGTCAAGACTCGAAGCTACGGTGAAATTGCTGATGCACGTTTTTCCATAATCAGGAGTGTATCTTCGAGATATTTTCCAAGAGTAATTAACACTGAAATATGTATAGACCTGGAACGACCGATGGAGCCTGCCGAGAGAGATAGCGTTGAGGGGTATCGTTGTCCTTTTCTGTACAGTCGGGTGAGAAAATTTGAGCGCCGCTGACGGGTTGCAGCATTTCGGGCTGCAACGCGTCGAGTGTTTGTGTGTGTGTCGAGCTGGACGTAATATTCTCACCCGACTGTACGAAAAAGGACAAAGATACCATTCGATGATATCTCTCAATGTTTTCAATGATATCATTCAATGATTTCCGACATGAGTAAGAGTGAGATAGCGCTATGGGCGCTCGCTGCAGAGCGAGAGAGCACGAGCGAGAAAGGTTGCACATTGCCTTACCGCTGCGGATAAAGCGACGAGATGAATGTTAAAAACATGAAAACCAGAAACAATAGGCACTGAAATTTATGTAGACCTGGTAAGCTCACTGCGTTAGCTATGTTTGTCCTTTTTTGTACAGTCGGGTGAGAATGTTTTGTTTAGTCGGCGCCCTTCGCTGCTTGCAGCGCCGCCAGTGGAGACTCATCGAACTACTATGCTTAATCCGCTGTCTCCCACGTAAAAACGCATATTCAATCAATCGATTATGCACGCGGTGATGCCGGATTAGGAGAAGGGACTCGAAAAATCTGCCCTCTCCATGCGTGTTTCGAGCGGCGCTTGAGGAGAAGCGGCCTGATGACACCGCCCACAGCATTGCATGCAGCGAATAGCGTAACCGAGCGCTCTTCTAGCCTTCTGCCTATCGACTGGCTTGTTCCGATGCGCGCGAACTTTCGAAATTTTAATTGAAATAGTAAATCTAAACTAACACACAGTAACCCCAGCTGATTGCTGTGCTCTCCACTGGGTTAACCACCCTGATTCATCGTCGTAACTTTCACCTCAAATAACTCCATCGATTACGAGAATCAAAATCGCTCAAGCGACAAATAAATCATATTCAACTACGAACCATTTGAACCAAATTTTCTCGCCTCATGCTCGAAAATCTCACTCAAGCCGCGGAAATTTTCGCAGCAAATAATAAGGCTGTAATTTGCAATCTCTTCATATTTGAAAGATCAAAAATAATTTTGTGATAATTGATCGTGAATTTGCTTAGATTTTTTATTCGATTTCTGGCGCGAATGAAGCGTACCCGAGGGACAGCATTCGATTGGCTCGTGTTGGTTGTTAGAAAAGATGGCGCCAAGGTCACCGATACCAGCGACGCCATGCGTTAGAAATGAGCGCTTGTGTGGGCGGGGGTTGTTGGAGCGGAGCGATTGGCTGTGTCTCGCTCGCACGCGTTGTGGGCCGGCCCGGCGATCTGCGAAAAAGGAGCTGGAAGGGGCATCGAAAAGGGAAAATATCCCTCAATCTGGCATCACTGTATGCACGTATCGCTGGAGACACGTCAAATCTTCGTGAAGTCACGTTTTAATCGGACAATTCGATGAATGTTTGAGCTTAAAAAAAATCTCAATTTTGTGATACGCGCTAATAAAAAAAAAAAGTATAACAAACTTTTCGCAATTCGAAGAAACACGTAATCGTAATAGCTCCGTCCTTGTCCCGCTACTGATCTGGCCATCCCCCCCGTCCCCCATCGTGGTAATTCTCACCGCGTATATGGTAAACATGCCCTCGCGTTACAATCAGGGTATCCGAAGGGTTTTAAAAAAATTAAACGCGTCCATAAACTCGGGCAATTATTATGAAGCTCATCAGATGTACAGATCTTTGTATTTTAGGTGAGACGTTTGGCAATCGAAGAAATACGAAGTTGTTTGGTGTCAAAACTTTTATTTCGTGATCAATCATCGAACGAACATAACCTCACGAACATTTTTTTTCTTCTTTTTTCTTCAATTCAGATATCTCTTGCAAGAAGATTATACGACTTTGATGGAATTGCTTTACGATGGTTCGAGGTTACTTCTCAGTCACGATCAGGTGCGTCTATGTATTTTCTTTGTTTTCTAACCCTACAAAGTTTGTGTGTGTGTGTGCGTGACTAGTTTTTGGGATTGAACGAATATTCGTTTCAGCATGCCAGCGGAGCCGACTTAGGTATTTTATTCATCAACGTGCTGGACAAATCCAACACGACGCCCAGTTCGGCGACTTTCGAACAGATTGCCAGTCTATTCTGCGCGATGAGAGCGGCGACGCCGGAGCGAGAAACATTCCTGCGCGACGCCGTTGTGTGGAGCATGAAGGGCGACAGTTTCAAGTGGGGCCATCCGGAATTGCACCAGAAAATCGCGCAAGCCTTTTGGAGAGGTGAGCGACGTTGCGACGCGTCCAATTAATGAAACTCGCAACACACAAGCTCGATATGACAATATAGCCATAAAAAAATTGTCTTACCGTCGCTCGGCACCCCTAACCTCATTTGTTTTTAATCTTCGATATCTATGATTGCAGAAAAAAATTATGCGGCCGCGAGACATCACTTTATTTACAGCAAAGACGGATCGGGATACGCGTCGATGCTCATAGAACTTCACCAACAGCGCGGCTATGCCAACGAAGCGGATCTCTTCATAGCTCAAGCCGTTCTGCAGTAAATATGATCAATATTAATAGAAATAATGATTCGTTACGAATAATCGACAATTAATTGATTTCAATTTTTTTTTATTATCATTGCAGATACCTCTGTTTACGAGACATATTATCGGCTCAGAAAGCCTTCGACTCTTACACGTCTAGACATCCAAAAATAAATAAGGGACCGCCGTATTTACTTCCCTTGCTGAATTTTCTATTCTTTCTATTGAAAACCATCGAAACGTGAGTACAATTTACGTTATTTTCGTGTGAAATTAATTCGGTGATTACTTTTTTATTTATTCAATGGCAATTATGAAGTATCACGGTTTAAAAAAAAAAATGGTTAAATAGTTTACATTATGATTTTTTCACTTTTCCCATCGGATTCTTCAACTGGAAGACAAAATATGCACTGTCGGCAATAAATAAAGCGTACAGAAATCATGAAATTGAGAAAAGCCATGATACTCCATAATTACCAATTCAATCCGATCAGTGTATCGCTGTTTTTCAACTCAAGTGCATCGTGGTGTTGAATCGACCCAAGACTTTACCAAAAAAAAATAAAATAATAATAATAAATAGAAAATTTCATCTTTAAAATCTAGGAAAATTCATGAATGAAGCTCTAGGGTTTCTACTTTACTATAAAAATTTCGAATACGAAATTTCCAAAATTTATTCATTATAAAAATAACAATGAACAAATGACCTCCTGCAAAATGCAGTAACTTAAAAATTTTGATCTGGGTCGCATCGACACCACGATAGACTGATAGATTTACCTACCAAAAAATTTGAAGCTTAATTGCTTTCCATTATAAATTGATTTTTTTTTTAATGTCTAATTTACCTTCGATGTTTTTTTTTTTTTCACAAAAAGCGGAAAATTGGCGGGCTTCACGGTTCTCTGCGAGCAATATCAATTGAGTCTGAGCAGAGATCCGACCTATCGAACGTATCTGGACAAGATAGGCCAATTGTTTTTCGACGTTCCCCCACCACGTCCCCGCAATCAGGGAATATTGGGTTCGCTTCTGCAATCATTCTTCAACGGTCTCGAGGACGAAGATTCGGACGACGAACCGCGGCACAATGCCGCATCGACGTCCCAAGCGATGCAGGATCTCGACTGATGAATCCAAACGCATCAACGTCGTTGTAACATAATAGAGTGAGAAGCCACGAGATGACGAAGATTTGAAAGAAAAAAATAATGATAATTTTAAAAATGAAAGAAAAAACTAACAACAAGAAAAAAACAGTTTGACGAAGAAAAGAAAACACGAAAATATTTATATCGCTTTTTTTTCTTCCCCTGGATATATATATATATATATATATATATATATATATATATATATATATATATATATATATATATATATATATATATATATATATATATCGTATGGACGGACAAAAAACAAACAAAAATATATATATATCGACACGATTTGCAATCGTGAATGTGAATTAATATTTGCGAATGGTACGCGAGACGGTCGATCGGTTATTTTATTTTTATTTTATTTTATTTTTTGTTTTTTTTCCGGTGGTTAATTTAAGCGAACTTGAGAAGAACTGAGGAATCCCCAGGATTTCGAATTGAATCGAAGAAAGAACGAAAAAAAAAACGTTTCGAGCAAATCTGTGTAGCGTAGTTCAATCCTTTCGATAACATAGCGAAAGCGAGAGAGAGGGTGGGTGGAGGTAAAGAGAAATCAGGAGAATTTAATAACGACGAGCTAAAAATGCAGATTAGTCGTCGACGTGTAATAAGCGCTGTATTATCGATCGAGTTGTGAGTTCCGTCGAAACACATGTCGTAACGTGAATATAAAAAAAAAAAAAAATTATGCACGAGCGTTACAAACAGCAATAGTAAATGATAAAGAGCCGAGCAATTTGTCTGTGCATTTTCATTACTTTTCATTGAATTTTTATTATTTTTAACACGGCGTATTTTTATTTTTTTTCAATTTTATTTCTTTTGATTTTTTTTTCCATTCATTCTCTGAATTTTAACTTTAATTTTTCCCGTGGCGGATGTTTTTTTTTGTTTTTCTTAATTTGTAAAAAAAAAAAAGTGTTTTCGATGGGACTCGAACCTCGATGTGTGTTTACAACTCTTCATTACGCGCCGTGGATCTAAAGATAATTAGAAAAAATGGGCATGACGTGAATTAAAAAGAGAAAAATATGAGAATAGAAGAAGAATAAAAATAAAAAACGTAATGCCTCTCTTATTTTATATAACCTATTGAAAAGAAAAATCTATAACAATAAGAAAGATCTAACGAGTTTGTAACTTCCGATCGTGTTTAATACTTAATTGTGAAGCTCGTGACAATTTGGCGGAGATAAAGGCGTGACGAGAAGGAGAAAAAAAGAAAAAGAAGAATGAAAACAAAAATAACACAGATTTAAAAAAAAAAAGCAATCGAGCGCTGTCTCGTTCATGTATTTATAGATCGACTGTGAAAAATCGCGAACGAGTCGAGTATCCAATCCAATCAGGACGAGAAGGAGGGGAGGATGCGCGAATTCAGTCGACAATCGTGTAGAAAAGTGAAAATTATAATGTACAACAAAAACCACAAAAACGAAAAAAAAACCACAAAAAAAAATACAAATGATAATAGTAATGTGAAAATACGTTTATTCATATGATGTTTTCTCCCTTTAATCCGGTAACACAGTTAGCCAGTGGAAGAGGAGAAGCGAGCAAAACGCGCAGCGCATCGCATATCGAAGATAATAAAAAAAATATATATGGCGCATAAAATATTGAATGGTTCATTCGTTCGGATAATTCTCTTGTTCATTCGAATTGTTCGTTCCTCCCGAACAACCCGAAGATTATTTTCAATCAACGATTCGTGGACCAATGAGTCTTCGCTATTTCATCTAAAAAATCTATATATTTATATATAATAATTTTTTATGTTTTGTTTTTGCTATATAAAAAAAATTAATTTTCGAATAATAATGATAATTTTTCTTTTCGTAAATACGAACATGATTTGTTAATAATAAACGGAACAGAAACACTCGAATGTTGAGCAAAGTATCGTACAAAACGTTTTTTTTTTCAAATGAATAATGTAAAACGAACGAAAAAAATGAAAAAGAAAAAATTAGTTTGAAAAATCGAAGAAGAAAAAAACTAATTAAAAATTGACATTTTGTTTAGTTATTTGTCTTCGTCGAAGCGTTATCGATCGATGAAACACACGCAAAACGTGCTGATCCGCTCGGAAATTCTCTCTCTCTCTCTTTTTTTTTTTTCTCAACGCTGATAAATTAAAAAAAAAAAAAAATACTTCAATACTCCTCGAGGCCGGGCAATTTGAATTGTTTTGAAAATTCGTCGACCTCTCCCCTGAGTTTCTTCACTTTTTCAACAATATCACGATCCTCATTCAAAACTCTGTTGAAATCCACGAGTTTGGGTCCCGACAATTTCGTGATTTCCTTGGCCAATTCCAATCCCCGATGAATAAAATCCACCACGCGATCTATATCGTCCTCCCGCAGTCCCCGTGTGGTCAGAGCGGGTGTGCCCAAACGTATGCCGCTCGGATTGAACGCGCTTTTGTCACCGGGTACGGTGTTTTTGTTGCAAGCTATCGATATGTCCTCGAGCACGCGTTCGGCCTTTGAACCGCTCAAACCGGTGTTGCGCAGATCAACGAGAAGCATGTGAACGTCCGTGCCGTCGGTGGAAATTTTGTAACCATTTTTTTGCAAACCTTTGCACAATCTTTGGGCATTAGCGACAACTTGTTTCTGATAAGCCAAGAATTCCGGAGTTTTGGCTTGTCTCATGGCCGTGGCTATGCCGGCAATCGTGTTGTTGTGGGGACCGCCCTGCAATCCGGGAAACACCGCTTGATTTATCTTGCCCTCGATGTCGTACATGATTTTTTCACCGTTTTTTCCTATGCTGCGAACGCCTTTGCGGAAAAATATCACACCCGCTCGGGGACCGCGGAGAGTCTTGTGAGTCGTGGTCGACACGACGTCGCTGTGATCGAACGGACTGGAAATAATTCCGGCCGCCACCAGACCCGACACGTGGGCCATGTCGCTGAACAGATAGGCACCGTTATCGTCGGCTATCTCGCGAAAACGTTTGTAATCCAAACATCTGCTGTAACACGACACACCCGCGATTATTATTTTCGGTTTGAACAACTTTGCTTCCTCGGCGAGTTTGTCGTAATCTATGAGACCCGTTTGGGGATTCACTTTGTAAGGCATCGACTCGAAGAATATCGATGTGGCGGAAATTTTTTTCGTCGCTGTGAAGAAACCTGAAAAAAATTTTAATTTTTAGTTTGTTTGTTTGTTTTTTTTTTTAATTTAAAAAAAAAATTTTTATAGTCGTTGCAGTCACTCGGGGTCCACTGGACCCCCCGGGCCAACTTCATGGCCATTGTGCAATAGAGATATTATTTTTCAACATTATTCTGTGCTCTCATTGTTTTTTCTCGAATTTTCTAGTGATGGATTATTTTTTTTTTAAATTATTTCGTGAATTTTAATATATTTTTTATTGAAAAATGGTGGCAGTGAAAAAACTTGGGAAATCGTATTACTATTAATTCTAAAACTGTAATAATTATATGTTATTATAGTTTTATATATTACTATGATAATTATATATTATTGAAGTTTTAGAGGTCAATTGATCGTTTGATCAGAACGAATGATTATGCGAGTCTGATGGTTGAGAATGAATGTGAAAATTTATGGTGAAATAATGTGGAGGAGATGCATTTTTTTCTCCTTTTATGGGGGTTTTTTTTTTTTAAGCATGAAGGATTATTTTTTGAATAGAGATTTTTTTCGCATTTTTTATTTCCGTCCTCACCGTGAGTGAGATGACCACCATCCGGAAGATCCAGACCCATTATTCGACCGTGAGGCTCAATGAGGCCGGTGTAGACCGCAAAGTTAGCCGGACTGCCGGAATACGGCTGAACGTTGCAGCCCCATTCCTCCGGATTGAGATTAAAGGCGGCCAGAGCACGTTTCTGGGCCAATAATTCAATCTCGTCGATGAATTCGTTGCCGCCGTAGTATCTGATCCACAAAAAAAATTTATAAACCACACTCCTGCTGTTTTTTTCAATTTTTTTAAATTTTAATGTTTTTTTTTTTTTCGACGTCAATTGTTAAGGGTCAATTTTGTAGATACCTCTGGCCGGGCAATCCCTCGCTGTACTTGTTGTGAAGACAAGAACTCAGACACTGCAACACGCTCAACGATGTGAAATTTTCGCTGGCGATCATTTCCAAACCGCAATGCTGACGTTTCTTCTCCTTCTTCATGAGTTCGAAGAGTTCCGGATCGCTGTCCCACACATTTTCGTAAATCATTCCAGCCATGTTCTGCGACGCAATAAAAATGACGAAAAATTAATAGAAAATTCTATTTCTCGTTTTCTTCAGAAAAACCAACAAACAAAAAAAAAGGAAGAAATTCATCATGCTTGGATAGAATGTTAATGATCGTTGAATAAATTTGCTAAAAATGTATTTACTTCAAATAAATGATAAATTCATTGTTATCAACTAAAACATTGTATCGATTGAATGGCGAAATACTGAAATGAAAATCTCTTCGAAAGACTATAAAACAATATATTATGAGTTAATTTTGTAAAAAAACTTTTTATAAATAATAGAAATAAAACTGGATTTGATTGATTTATATTATTATGCGTTAGTAAAATAAAAAATATTATTATTATTATTATTATTTCAAATATAATTTTGTGACAACAATTAAGATCCAATGAAAGTTTTTTTTACGTTTGGAATCAATTGAAAAATATATCAATATTCGACTGTTTATTTTTTAACAATTAAAAAATAATAATAATCAATAAATGAAAATAAAAAACAATATAAAAATCGTAACCAGATTGTGAACACGAAAAAAAAAAAAAAAAAAAAGAATTCCAAAAATTCGTACAAAATGAATCGAGAGACGATGATTCGTGCCGAACGGTCGACTTCGTTGTAACACTGATAACAAGCGTTCGACGTGAATTTATAAAATAGACTCGAGATGGCTAATTCACGGGGGTCGAGACTCTTACGATAACCCCACGTGGTGCAGCGAAATAATTTACGCAATTTTGCGATACCCGATGTTGGAGCGTCATTGACGATTCGAAACAAAAAAAAAAAAAAATAAATAACTCTTTTAAAATAAAACTTTTTGTCATTACAATGACGCACAAAAATAATTTCGCGATAATTTGATCGTTGATCGTTGAATTCGATGAAATTATCATTGCCACTCAATATTTCCCACAAATTCGACAAAACTTTTCATCGAATAATCGAATTCATCATTTTCGTAAATTTAGATTTAACACGAACAATCGAATAAAAAAAACGAAGGAAAATCTTTTCATTGTTTTTTTTTGTGAACTTACATCAACGGAGCCGTGACAATGGATCGTGGTACGTAGGTTTCGCGATGTGAAATAGTTTTGGAGGGAACATCGTGCCGTCCGACATTTTGTGGTCTCGGGCCATCCGGTTATCAACCAATTTCCAACCAATCGAACCTTTCGGGGATTCAAATTTCTCAGATTTCGCGCCATTTTCGAACAGCTGCAATATTGTCGATGTTTGCGTTAGTTCACGTTACTTTATTGTTGTTGCTGTTGTTTTCGAGAACGTTGACGACGATTGTCGACGACAACAATCTCGTCGGGAGAGATGCGTGCGTGCGCAGTTGCAAAAAACGTCGTCAAACACGAGAACGTGGGTTTTTCGAACATCTGCGCAAATGCAGTCGAATAGGGTTATCCATTGCGTAATTCACGAAACGTGGACGAGCTTGTAGGTTAGGCGCGGGAAATTTGTTGGATTTTTGAAATGTCGATGACAATTTTCCGAATGATGACGCGCTCTGCTTTCATCCACCTTTCTCACTCGTCCGATCTTCGCCACGATTGCGAGAGAGATAGCGCTATCGGCGCTCGCTGCGGAGCGAGCGAGAAGCTCGAGTAAGACGTATATATACATATATATATTCAGGGTGAGGGCACACAGTGTTAAAGAGCAATAGCACTCGAACTATTGATAATATCGAAAAAGTTTTCGGACAAATGTTTTAGCGTTCGAGAAGGTCGTCATACTGGACCTGCCTATTTTCTTATCGGTGCAGGCGCTGAAGCTGCGTCAAGGTCGAATCTACTTTTTTAAATGGAACGACTTTTTTTCTTTTTTTCGAACGAATTCAGCGACCTACAACACAAAGTCATTCCACAATTCGGCATCATAGCAATCATACAGATTACTTATTTCAATGATGTCCCAAGTAGAACAAAGAATTAGATATAAACTAATATATATACATTCATATGGGATTAGGCATATATAGTTTATATATAGTTTATATATTGTCTATATATAATCTATATATAAACTAAATATGCCCAATTCCATATATAGATTATATATAATTTTTTCACTTGGGTATATAGTCTATATATAGTCCATATATGCCAAATCCGATAGTTCATACATAGACTATATATATATAACGTTTTTTTTACAATTGTGATTGTCAATCTCAGTGCAACGAATTCGTCACATATCGATGCACTTGTAGAGGCATGCATGCAGGCGGTGAAAGGGTAGACCGGTATGCATGCACCTTTCTCTTTCATCCGAACGCTCTCACAGCCTCAACAAACTTGATTAAAAATATCCAGACAAAAAAAAAGTAAAACAAAACATTTTACAGATTTTCCTCATTTTATCGTCCAAATAATTTTCCATATTTCTCACAGTAATAATAGGATTTATTTAAAAAAAATGTTCTACTTACCCTTTTATAATTTTCTTCCTTCTCTGTTTTTTTTTTATCCTTTTCCCCCCGTCGATTTGGTTATTACGATAATGTTATCCGTGGGGTCATGCGCAGCTGCGAGGCACTCGAGCCGATAAGCTATCACGAAAACGCAGGTACTAGTCGATGAGTTTTTTGAAAAATTATTTTCTTCTTCGTGGAAAAAAAAAACTTTTGATCGTAATTTTGTTTTTTTTAATTAATATATTTTGTTTTTATTTTTTCAATCACAAGACTCGTCGTGAATAATTCAACGAGACTGACAAAGTTGTAAACTAAGCGAATGGCCGTGTAAGATTGTTTTAAATGCGAAACGAAAACTTGGAAGCGGTTACGAGGGAGGGGGGAGGCGGGCGGGGGGAAACCCTATCGATTTCTCACTTTCTCGTGTTACGATATGCGATATAGAACGACGGCTCTCGCGTCCTCAGACGCCGATATCACTCCGGATTGATAGGACGGGGTCATTTTTTTTCGTAAATTTTTTTCCTCTTTTATTTAAAAAAAAAATTATAATTTTACGAATTTTTGCAAATTTCGTTCGAACGATTCGTTTGGCTGGAGCGTGAAAAAAAAATTATGTAACTGACTAATCGTTATCTGTCGCGGTTTGAGTTGTGAAACGAGCTTTAACAACTTTTAATTTTTTTATTTTTCTTATAACGTTGAAAAGACTCATGGACCCCCCGCAGCTGCGAGACGAGGTCAGAAACGATTGGATTATCGATCTATGAGCTATTAATGATTGGATAAAAACAACGGAAAAATTAATGACGAGAAACAAATGCGTCATTTCATATCGATGATGAAAAACAATTGTCCATGTGTGTGTGAATAACATGATGCTATTTTTTTTTGTTAATTATCATTATCATTATTGTTATTTGGCTTGTTGCAAAATAAATAATTTTATTATTACCACAATGAATGATTATTTTATTATTATTATCATTATTTTCAACGATTATTTCATCAGCGTTATTAACAAAAATTAGTATCGTGCCCATGCATTAATTTAAACAGCAAAGTATTGTGGCTTCGTTTTAAAAAATTGTTTTTTTAACCCTATCGGTGTATCGTAATGTCGATTCGACCAGGGCCCAACATTTTTCAAGTCCCCGAATTTTCTAGGAGTTCATTTGTGTATTTTTATTTTTATAATTTTATAATTGACGGATACTTCGTGTTTGATGATTTCACAGCAAATTAAAAATCCTGAGGGCTTCATTCGTGAATTCTTTCAGATTTTTATGATTTAAATATTTATTTATGAGCCCACAGTTGAGTTGAACGGTTTATATTTGTTTTGTTTCTTTTTTGATATATCGAAAATCAAATAATCGTGTTGGGTTTGAAGGGATGCTGTTGGGGAATATTTTTATTTCTTCTTTTTTTTCTTCGAGTTTTCAAATGCGAATGGATGAGAGAGAGAGAGAGAGAGAAAAGAAAGCGATGACGTGTGGACGGAGCGTGATTGAGTAACAATAATTTTGTGAGATCGCGAGAATCGGTCATCTTGAACTTTTTAATTATTTCAAATGAAAAAAAAATGGAAAAAATAAAAATAACGATATTGTACAGCCGATGTTTTAATATTATTATTATTATTTTATTTCTTTCAAATATTTATTCCAATATTTTCGGAGGCGAGCGGATTACGCCATTCTGAAAAGTTTTCTGATCGTCGTTGCTTGCTTTTTATTTTCAATATTTAAACGATAATTTTGCATTGCTAAAGTTGGTGAAAAATAAAATTGTTTGTTCATTATTGAATGGCGTAATTTCAGGTCCAATGTGATGACAAAGTCGCGTTTCAATGCGTCACTTTCGTAATTGAAAAATCGTCAAAATTGTAACTGAGACAATAAGAAATTGTAATTTTCATTATTATAATTTTCAAAATAAAACGAAATCACAAGAAATTATAAATGCAAAAACCCACAATTGTCAATAACAACTTTCCTTAAACATTCCCCAACGTCCCAATCATCGTCACAGTCACCGAGTCGGTAAAACAGTTAAAATTCCAATTTCACAACAAAAAAAAAATCCATAACGCAAAAAATAGCGACACAAAAAAAAATGGAATAAAAAAAAATGGAGGTCCGATCCTCTCTCAATCACATCAATCCGCTCGCCTCAATCGGGCAACGCACAACGGCAAAATAATTCAACGATCAAAAACGTCTAATCTCGGTTCATCAATTTTCACGTCGTTTCCGGTTTTCATATTATCATTATTATCATTATTATTATTAATTTTTGTTTTCTTCGTTACAACGTGTATCAATCGTCATACGCAAAATTCATTTTCGTTCAAATAATTGCAAACGACGAGACGAGGCCGTCGATTAAAAGTCACGTGGCCCGTTATCGCGTCGGTCAATTGATTAATGATTCATCGTCGAATTTACAAGTTGAAAAAATAAACAGCGGAAGCATTAACCGGGCGCATCGAACACGCTAAGATATATTATATAAAAAAACACGATAATAATTTTTTTTTTCTTTTTTTTTTTCATTTTCGTTACAATATATCGTAATATTACATGAGCGCGAGACGAAGCTCTCGGACAGAGTGAGAGAGAGAGAGAGAGGGAGAGAGAGAAACCCCCATCCGGAGATTGTTTCTCACCGTCGTTTCAAAATCATCGACGGTGCTTACACTCAAAATCTCCACAGCGAGTCGCTGAATGTTATCTATTTTATTGTTAATATCATACAATTATAACTTAAACAATTTTTTTTAACGCTTTTTTTTCATCTTCGTCTGTTTTTTTTCTCGTGTTTTTCTTTCTTTTGTTTTTTTTTTGTTAGATTGATTTTTTTTCGTCTTCAAGGTTTAGAGTTTATGCGACTTGATTGCAAAGAAAAAAAAACAACAAAAAGAATATCAAGGAGAAGGGGGGAAGAAAAAATATCGGGGACGATGGAAAATTTCATTGTGTCGTCTCCGCTGTGAAAAAAAAAAACGAAAAAAACCGCACAGCACTCCAAAATCGAGAGCGACTCACTACCAGACTGGGGCGCGTAATGGGGGGAGGGCAGGGGGCGGGGGTCGAGAGGGCCAGGCGCTACTAGACATATATCAGAGGGGGCGGGGGGTTGTCGGGGGTTTTTTGCCTTATCAAACTCTCCCTTCGTCCGTTAGAAACGTTGATTCGAATTTCTTTTCCTTCGTTCGTTTTTTTTCCCTCTTGTTTTTCATTTTTTTTTTTTTTTTCGTTTTTTGTTTGTTTTGCAATGATTTTTTTTTTTAGTTGTAAATTTTAATGGCCTTTTCGAGGTAGTTGATTCTCGGACGCTTCGGGGCTTTGTTGACGTGATCCAAACCGAGCCAGGGCCTTGGCAATGTCGTGTCTGTGAATGGGAAAAAAAATAAATTAAAAAAAAAAATACATTGTGTGTAAAGTTAATCGTAATAACAATTTGGAGGGAAATTTGAAAACAATGTTTTAGGTAGTATCCCAGTTGAGATAACGACTGTTTAAATTTTTGTAAAACTTGACATACATGTAGATATTTGCTAGAAGAGAAAAATATTCGGTCCAATTTTTGTGGCTTTTTATAACGCGAGAAAAAAAAGACATATCAACAATTTCATTTTTACACGTTTAACATGGAGTTTTGTCATGTGATACAAAAAGTATCGTGCAAATATGAATGATAAAAGGGCAGAACGGTGAGTTTTGTCAGTATCTAGGATACTACCTAAAATATTTATTTATTAAAAATAAATTAATATTTAAGATAAAGTATAATAAATTTGAAATATAATAAAATTCAGACGCTTCGATCGGTAAATTGTCAGAAAAGGTGAAAGAATAAGTTAGCAACTACATAATAATTGATTCGACAAATCTCGTGGACAATGATTTGTACAATTTTTATTTTAAATGCAATTGAAATGTTTGATTGTTATTAAAAAGAAAAATTTACAATTGTTTTTTTGCCGATTCGACTTTACCGATCAAAGTTTTGGAATTTTTGCGAATTTAAAATAAAACAAAAATAAAGTTATGGGAATGATAAAATGTTGAAAAACAATTGAGTGCAGACTGACTTTGGGTGTTTGCGTATCGGAAATCCGCGAGGTTGATGAAGTAGTCCGTTTCGTCATTGATGAACTGTATCTTGCCCATGTTCACCACCGCGAACTTAAACTTAAAACATTTTTATGAATTCTCATAAACAATTCTTTCGTTACGATAACATAAATTGATATATACCGTACCTTTTCGAATTCTTTTTCCTGTACACCTAGTTTCTTTAATAATCGATCTTTAACCTTCGTGAAAGGTTCGCCCTGTTGAAAAAATAATTATTGAGATTCGATAGAAAAATATATATACAGTAAAATCTCTCGATAGTCCGAAATCGGGGGTATAAATTGGCCGGATTGGACTATTGCGAGGGTTGATCGATCGACCAATAGCTAAACAGTTCGATGTATTTGTGGTTGGTGTCTGTCGACATGAAACCAGTGACTCTCGGATCAAAGCATTCGATAGATTCTGAATCGGCTGTGAATTTACAAAAAAATAATAATATACCGACTGAAGCAATAAAAAAAAAACAAAAAGTGATGTGTAAGGTAAACCGACCGAAATGTAAGTGCAGAGTTATGAAAAAAAAAAAT
This sequence comes from Diplazon laetatorius, assembly GCA_963662125.1. Lineage (NCBI taxonomy): Eukaryota > Metazoa > Arthropoda > Insecta > Hymenoptera > Ichneumonidae > Diplazon > Diplazon laetatorius. The sequence goes on from OY759154.1 coordinate 2,984,368, forward strand.
AATTACAATTGTTTATAATTGTTTACGAACTGTCCGATGTTGTGAGACCCTAAACTACAAATTGTCTATTCAAGAAAAATCAACTGCACGAGCACATTGAAAATATATAAATAATCCTTTTGAATGTACAATGAATCTCTGATTGTTTTATTCGAATCCTACAGCTGTCCGAAGTGAAAATTGTTAAAAATTCGACAAAGAACTTGATTATTGCTGAATTGGGATTTTGAAGTGCCCGCGTTTTTTAGATACATCTTGAATTACTCCGATTTGAGAATTATCGCATTCAACGACAAGATATTCCGCGAGAAGCGCCACATCTTGGTCTATCGCGAGTTTTCGAATATTGAAAGGTTTTACCGTGTCGGTAAAAATAATTAAAACATACAAAAATAATCATTTTTGTCGATAAATTTTTTCACTCACTTGTTTGATCTTGAAAAGAAAAGGAATACCGAACGTCGAAAATATGTCTTTGTGAAAGTGTGCGACGGGAACGAGCATCTCGTCTTCGGCGAGATTGAGTTCGTCCTTCGGTATCTCTTCTATCCTGAACGATCTCGTGCTTATCGTGTTTAAATTTTCGAGAGCCATGTCTTCCTTCGGGCTCGGTGTTATTTTGTTACAATTTATCTCCAATATCCTCAATTTTCCCGAACCATTTTCCGACAGTTCGACCTGTTTCTTGGCTTCCTCGAGTAACGTCGCCACTGTTCCACTTTTGTTCGGATAAAGTATTATCTCTTTTTCTTCCTTCAACGACGGACCAACCCAGATGCATTTGAATTGTTTTTTATTTTCCAACTCGTTTACGCGAATACTCAGTTGTTGGTAAAATATTTTCTTCGTTTTTGGCTTGCAATAGGCGACCAATTCTTTGAGGGTACCTTCGTACGTGCATTTTAGGGGATGACCTGGCAAGTCTTTGTAGCTGAGGATGACAAAACAAAATATTACGTTTTAAATTCACATAAAATTATTTATTAACAATTAACGAGTTGTAATAATTTTTATTACTTCATTTAACATTCAAGAACTTTGTAATATCAATTGTGATTTTTCTAAAATAATTGAATCATCGATCCGATCGATATGAAAAAAAATGAATAAATAAATAAATAAATAAATAAATAAATAAATAAATAAATAAATGACTTACTTTTGACACTTGAAAAATTGAAGAAGGTAAGGATCGGTTCCGACTCTCTGGGCAACCGCCTTTGCCATTTGGTCGTACGTCATTCGCAACGATAGTTCCATTGTAAAACCCGGATCATTGGCGATCGTTTTGTCACAGAATGTCACTTCCACTCTGTAGAATAGGTCTCTGAAAAAATAAAATATAATAAATAAAATAAATAAATAAATGAATAAAAATAATATTTTTCTTTTCAATTTTTATTCAATTGATTGGAATTTACCTGAAGTAATCCCGACACGTCGGCAGTTCGTACATCTCGCTGTCGCGTTCTTCCTTTTGAAAAACGATAATATCACCGTCCATGAGTTCCTCCAGCACTTTTTCCAGAGGTTCGGTCAAATTTTCAATCTTCTCAACCATGTTTGGTTTTATTTCCTCGTAGAGCGCGAGCTCGGTGTCAGGCGGAAAACCGGCACGTTCGTTCAATATCGGTATGAGTTCCTCTGTCGATCATTCATATTTTCATCATAAATCGATCAAGCATTATTTATTTTATTTTATTTTATTTTAAACCTTTTTCAGTCACAGTGAATAAATTTTCAGCCCAGAAATTTTTGTGAAAAAAAAGTCATGTTCTTTTTTAAAATTTATCCTGTGTCAAAGATTTCCTTCATGCGTTTCGAAAATTACGTTTTGGCTATTATAGAAATTTAGTACTTGTAGAAAAAGCAATTAAAACATGCTCAGAATTTTTTTATTTAAAATGTCATTTTGTTATTTAAATTTTTTTTCGTTGCAATTCAAAGTTAATGTGGCACTATGTGATTAAACGATAATTTTACCTAAAGCGCGACTAAAGAGGGTTAATTATATTTATTAAGTGTGACTAAGAGAATTAAATATATTTATCGTTAGAGTTGAGAAAAATATATATATTTTTTTTGGTTTTTCAAACTTTTCTGTACTCACGGACTTTGGAGATAACAGGCATATAGTGATGTCCGGAATAATGAATTTTTTTGTTCTTCGGATCGTAGAGTTTGAAAAATAGCAATACATCGGTGTCCTTGTCGAAGGCCGGCAATGCCGTCAATCCGGAATCCGGTGCAACAAGTTCGACGAAAACGTTCCACGGATTAACGTTTTCCGCGCAAACGCTCAACGAACGTTGAAGATCACCGTCCGGTTCGATCAAAGCTGGTCTGCAAGTTCCATTTGCACGAATGCTAAATGGCCAAACTCGAATCTGTTCTATCGGATATTTCTGTGAAAAAAGAAAAAATGTTTTCTCAAAATACCTCAGTACCAAAACTTTGCTGATTCATTATAATTTCCTTACTTTTCATTCAAATCAGAATGAAGCATCATATTAACGAACATCTATTCACTAGTTCGTTGAAGAAAAATATTTCAATGTCATTCAAATGCGTTAAACTTTTTTTTTTTTTTTTTTAATTTTCCAAATTCAATTGTGAAACAAAAATAAGAATTTGCAATTTTCATTCGATAATGAATGATAAAAAAAAAAAAAATTGTTCGAACTTACCAGACTGTCGCGCAGCAGTTCAAGAAATTCTTGAAGGGTCGCCAATTTGCGAACGCGAAAAACGCGATATTGAACGCGTTCGGGATCGTAGAGATCGTTTCCTTGATGACCGTCAAAACTATCCTCGAGAAGAACGTTGACGTTCATATACAAGTACGCCTCGTTTCTCTCCTTTCTTCGTATCTGTTCCAGCCTCTTCTCCTCTTGAAGCCTCTCCACCAGCTAGATCAACAAAATTAAAATTATCTTCAGCGTGTACAAACAAAATTTTTATTTTTTTTTTTCGTTTCAATTTTTTTTTATTCTCGAATCGTTAAACGTCATCGTCATATCGTTTCCAATTTTCGTTATCAAATTTTCGTATTGTCACGCGATTATCATCACGCTATCGCTCTATATTCACGAGTTTTACCAATTTCTTTTTTTTTTTGTTTTCCACAACTCGATTATTTACAGAGAAAAAAAAAATTAATTTTTTTCTTTTCAACAATCGATTCGTTTCTGCATCAATCATTTTTCTTTTCCGTTTCTTTTTTCTTTTTCAATTATTGCGTTAGAATAATTTTAATTTTGTTCATCTGCCGCAACGCCGATCAACGATTATTCGTTATTACAAAATAAAAATTATTCAGCAGTCCGCAACACGTTGAGCGAAAAAAAAAAAATTATAAATAAAAAAACGTTCGTTGCATTTTGTTCCCACTCGATCTCCGGATCTCCGCTAGAACCTCACGGGACAATCTAAAAACTCTAGTCACACAAGCATGATGATAAAAATATTCGAACGAACTACGATCATTGGTGCAATTGCATTTACGAGTGATTCTACTTGGGAATAAATAAAACAAAAATTACATCTACAATTCATTAGTCTTTCATATTTTTTTTTCTCTCGCAAACTACGTGCTGAATAATCGTTATTTCGCACAGGCAAGCGGATTAGGCTGATTCGCACCTACCGAACGACGTGCTTCTCAGTCTCCGATTAATCATTTTATCGCTGTTAGAAATTTATTTTCGAAAAAAAAAAATTCAATTCAATTGAATAATATACGAGATGTGGTAGAAAAATAATGACTGATTTTTTTTTTGTACCAATTTAATTAAATTTTCATGAATTGATGTTATTTTCTTCAAAGTAATTGCCTTGGGAAGCTATACATCGACGTGAGCGTTCCTTCCAGTCTTCGTAGCAACGCTTGGAAGGCTTCAACTGGAATCACTTTCAGCTCCTCGGTCACGCTCGTTCGAATGTTGTCGACAGTACCAAAATGGACGTTCTTTCGAGTGGGTTTTGATCTTGGGGAACTACAACATTTTTTTTTTGTTTTTCCAAGTTCAAAATCCACTTGGAAAAACGTAATTTTGGGTACTGTCGAAAACAAGGAGCGTGACCGAGGAGTCGAAGGCGATTCCAGTTGAAACTTTCCAGCACTGAAACTACTTTCAAAAAGATAACTGGGAAAAAAAATGTTTCATTAATTTTCTACCGGGTATATGTTTAAGAAACTTCGTCAAAAACGACTCCGTACAAAAAAAAAAAAAAAAAAAAAAAACAAAAACGCTCAAAGAACCGAAAGAACTTCAAGGTTGATGAACCACATTTCGGGGTGCATTCTCTTTCGCTCTCGAAAATTAAAAATCAATTGTTATGAAAGAGGTTGTAACATTAGACTGTGTGAAAAAAAGCAATTATTTTTCTTGTCGTACGATACAAGGTGTCAAATGTTGGTGGTAGGCTTAAAAAAAACTCCTTCTAAAGAGCCAACATTGGAGACCTTGGATCGCAAGAGAAAAAATGAATTTTTTTTTTTGCCACAGTCTTTTGTACATGATAAAAGTTTACTTTGTCAGGAATCGTTTTCGATCAAATTTTTTTGTCGCAAGGCAAGTTCAGACGGTGCTCCCCTTCCTTTTCTACCACACCTCGTACGTTTTTTGACAAACAATTTGATTTTCCTCAAACTTCTGAAGATTAAATCGCGAGCAATAATTGAAAACTGAGAAGCTGCAAAAACTTCGTATCGTCGATTTTACGACGTAGTTTCACACGTTAATCCGCTCGTCTGGATAACAAAAATCGTCGATGGCTCGGAAAAATCAACGACGCGAATTAGCACGAACCATTCTTCGATCGTTATTTCCGTGGAGTTATCATCACTATCATTATTATGATTATTTTGTAAATAATAAATAAATCAAACGATCGATCGACGATTATATAATCTGCGATAATTGATTCTCGAATACCCAACAGTTTTATTGTTCCATCATTCGTCTTGATTTAGTAGATTTCATTTTTTTCCTTTTCTTTTGTTTTAATATATAAAATAGTGGTATAGCATTCGAAAGGGGCGGGGGGGGGGGATGATCTCACGATTACAGCCATTATAAATTATTCATATTCTACTCGACGAAACTCCGTAAATTTTCTTCATTTTCTTCTTCGTCGTTCTCACCCTCTCTTTCTCTCTCTTTCTCTCTCTATCTTTCTCCCTTTCTCTCTTGTCCTTTCCCTCTCTCTCTCTCTCACTCTCTCATTCTTCCTGTCTCTATTTTCATTAATACGTAACAACAAATAAATAGATAAGCATCTTTTAATACTTGTAATCACTATCAACACTGAAGAATTTTTTTTCTTTTTTTGCTGTCTCTCTTTCTCTCATTATCGAGACGTCCCGCGGGTTAAGACTCTCGGCAAGACGATTTCGCCTCTACACTTTTCGTTCGTTTGGTTTATCTCTTTAAAAAAAAAAATGAAGAAAATTGAAAAAAATTTATCGATAAAAATTTGTCCCGACGTTTTTTTCGCCTTTTTTTCATTTTCAATTATTATTCATTTAATTTGTTTTTTTTTCTTGTAATCTGTCTACTTGCATCGTTCATGCAATAAATTGCAATAATCTACGCTCGATTCTTCGAAACATCGTCTAATAAATAAGACAGATACATTGTAGAAGACATGATTAGGGTAGGGGGGGGGGGGAAGCTTGCGTCGCTTTCATACGCGATTCAATAACTACATTTCCCTTAATTGTTTTTTTGTTCTTGCTCACTATTTTCAAAACATGATTTCATTTAATTTTTTTAAATTCTTTTTCACGATTCCGCACGTGATTCTAGATCGTGGGGGAGAAACAAACCCCACCACACGTCATCGGACTGCAAAAGAAGCAAGCTACCGTCATTTACCGATTAGCCGAGCGTTGCATTGAACAGAAGAGAACAAAAATTGATTTGAATAGAAGAAATAATGCCAAAAAAATAAAACTTTTTTTCAGAACATTGCTGTCCGCTCGTCTATCATCTCAGGCGTTGTAGAAATTCTTGTTCTTTTTCTACAATTTTTTTTTTTAATTTAATTTTCATTGATTCAACTCGTCGTTTTATATGCTTCGCAATCCGACTCGTTATTTTCCGATCGTGAGAACAATATTATATATATTTATATCTTACGAAATTCGTCAATTTAGAAAAAAAGGGGGAAAAAAATTTTCCGGACATCGCGAACCTTTCGTCGCGGATTTATTCCAAAATTCGAACTCGCTAACGATCGTGAAAATTTCATTTTTTTTCCGATCATCGAAATTCCATTTGATTCATTTTAATTTACAAAAAACGACGACGCCTGAATTCCGAATTCGTGGTTTTTTTTCCACGCTGCACGGGACGCGAGGGGCGGGGGAAAGGGGCGAAAAAAAGAACCACGGCCGAAAAAAATATCGTGGCACGAGTGTCGCGGTTTGAGGGTCGTTATTTGTTTTTTTAATAATTTTTTTTTTAGTTCGAAAGGCGATTGAATTTTCATTATATTGCTTCGGTTTCCCGTCGAAATTTTTTTGTCTCTTTCTTTCTTTGTCATTGCAAACGATTGAACAATTGCAAATGGTTATAATTTTTTTTTAAACATTTTTTTTTTCCCACTTTTTTCTCGTTATCAATTAACCTTTCGACAGCGAAAAAAGCGCACTAGCGGTTATTATTTTATTTATCTCTCTCTCTCTTTTTTATGTTTCAATCGCGTTTCAGTTTTGTCCTTTTCCATATTTTCTGTCTCTTAATTTATTTTCATTTTCATTTTTTTTTGCTATCATTTAATCATTATTTTTCTTTTCTCTCATTCTTCTCGTTTTTTTAAATATTTTCTTTTTGAATAATTATTTTCATTGTTTGGCTTTTTTTTTTCTCTCGTTCCTCGAATAATCGGTTAAAAATCGTGAATGTAGAGATTGGGATTTCGTGGATTTTGCGTGCACGGACGTAGACAGGCGACATCGTTATCGCGAGTTTCGCGATTCGCGTCGGTCGCGTCTTTGTCGCGTTCGACGTCGCACAATTCTTGCGACAATTCACGCTGCAGAACGTTTCTGACCTCTTGAGGTATGTCCTCTTCCTTGACCTCTTGCAAAACGTTCTCCAATTCCGAATTACGTATGTAAACCAACATGTACGCGTTTGTACAGTGCTTGACCGTCATCGACATGTCCTCGTCCTGTCCCCCGTAATTGTTCTCGATTGCTTCCTGCTTCGTGCAACGCGAAACCACGTCGTCGTCGAACTTGCACCACTGGAACACACGCACAAGCACGTGGGGCACGAGTTGATATATAATTATACGATTAATCCCGTCGGTCGAAGTTTCAATGTACGACGAAAAAATAAATAAATAAATAAATAAATAAATAAATAAATAGATAGATGAATAAATAAATAAATAAATAAATAAATAAATAAATAAATAAATAAATAAATAAATAAAAGAAATTCTTCGACGACTAAAAATTCTGATAAATGAATTTATTTGATTTGTATGAATTAGATATGGAGAAAATAACTATGGAATGACCTGACAGCAGGAAGAGCGGTGAGGCACGCGATAGAGAGTTAATAAAAATGGAGAAGACGAGATAGCAAAAAAAAAATTGCTTCTCGAAAAAAATGAGAGGAATAACAAGCGAATACTCATCGAAATCAGGTAAAAAAACTTGGTCAAACTATTGAAATATTGAAAAATAGAAGACGTGATAACAATGATAAGGCAACGAAGTGTAGTATACAAGTAAATATATGTAATCGAAAATTTATTGTTTTGTAAAAAAAACTTTTGAAAATTGATGCAAATTAAAAACACGATTTCATATCGTACTCCGTTCGGTGGAACCTTCGATGAACGAAAGAAAGAACAATTTTTTTTCAAGTTCTCGAACGACCAAAAAATGTCGTTCATGGGTTCAAGCATCAAACCAATGCAGGGAATGCATTTGTTTGATTTTTATTTAAATTTTTTTTTCGCAACAACAAATTCACTGGAAGAATTAAGAATCTTTGGAATATAGATTACCTTTTCTATACATTTTTTATAAATTACCTATTTTTCAAATTATTATTAATTTATTAATATAAAAATTAATTGATTTTTTCATAAATTAGCTTTTTTATTATTATTTTATTATATAAATTATTCATTCTATAAATTACCTTTCCGTCACCAGCGGGATTGATGAAAACGACGTAATGACCACCATGATTGTCACCGCTGTGTACGAGAACAGCGTGAAGCGTGTAATCGGCGTTGGTCGACTCCTCGGCTTGCAAATACGGTCCCAGACTTATGCTCTCGTAAAACTCGAACCTGCGAAATTCGAAACGATCCGAGAATCTCAATTTTTTTTGGCTCAAAACTAGCGATTTGTACGAGGAATTTTTTTTTTTTTTTAATTAATGATAATATTAGAGAACATATTTTTAAAATGTCGCATGATGAAAAATAAATACTAACTTGTCGTTAAACTTGACCGAGCAGTCTGTGACGGGATCGTACTGAAATCGCATGAGATGCAAATGTAAAACCGGTGGGAAAGCCTGAAAAATGACTCCTTTCTCGGCTTCCTGGAGTCCATGCTCGCCCGCGTCGTACTTGTTGTCACCGTCCAGTATCTCCGTGCTCACGTAATCGCGGAAAGACTCGTAGACTGCAAAAAAAAAAAACGAACAAAAATATTGAAAAACTTTTTTTCTTCCTCTCTATTATTATTATATTTTTTTGACAATTCAGTAAACCCTCTCAATAGTCGAAAACTCGAAATAGACCAAAATGTGGCACTTCTCGCGGAATATCTTGTCGTTGAATGCGATAATTCCCAAATCGAAGTAATTCAAGATGTATCTAAAAAACGCGGGCATTTCAAAATCCCAATTCAGCAATACTCAAGTTCTTTTCCGAATTTTCAACAATTTTCACCTCGGACAGCTATAGGATTCGAATAAAACAATCAGAGATTCATTGTATCCTCAAAAGGATTGTTTCTATATTTTTAATGTGCTCGGGCAGTTGATTTTTCTTGAATAGACAATTTGTAGTTTAGGGTCTCACAACATCGGACAGTTCGTAAACAATTATAAAAAATTGTAATTATTTTTTTTTTTTCATAACTCTGCACTTACATTTCGGTCGGTTTACCTTACACATCACTTTCGTTTTTTTTTTTATTGCTTTAATCGGTATATTATTATTTTTTTGTAAATTCACAGCCGATTCAGAATCTATCGAATGCTTTGATCCGAGAGTCACTGGTTTCATGTCGGCAGACACCAACCACAAATACGTCGAACTGTTTTCGCTATTGGTCAATCGATCAACCCTCCCAAGAGTCCGATCCCGCAAATTTATACCCCCCATTTTGGACTATCGAAAGGTGTTTTATGTGTTGATAAAAATTTTAACACCCCATGAACGTATACGAGTGAAGATTGAAATAAAAAATTAAATATACGAGTGGAGATTAAATTAAAAATAATACGAGTGAAGATTGAAGTTTAGAAAAATAATAGAAATAAATATAAATAAAAAAACAAACTCACTGCTCTTCTTTCCTTTGATGTTCAATTGAATATCGTAAAAAGTCTCGACCCTGTTCGACGTGTAATCGATGTTCTTGCATTTGATGAAAGATGCCATTTTTCCCTCGAACAATTTTGGCACTGTACCCTCGACGCACGTGCCCTTCATTTTGCTCTCGAGCTTGTCGAGCAAAACGCGCAAAAATTCTTGCACGTCGTGCTGCATGAATGAATCGAGAGTTTCCCAACCGAAGCTCTTCGTCAATTTCTTCGTTCCCACGGGTTTGTCGCAAAATTGCAACTCGTGAAAAACCCTTTGCAACGCCAGAGCCACGCTTTTGCTCGAATCGTCGCTCTCTGTTGGCATCTTGTACACGGCCTTGCGCAACTTCACGAGGAAAAGTAGATAAAAATAAAAACAACCAAAATTAGGCTTAGCGTAATGACGTTTTGGTTTGGTACGTGAGTTGTGGGGTCGCAGTGTTAATTTTTAGGTTTTCGTAACTAACCAGGAAAGCATTTTGGTTTCGGTCTGTAAGTCTGTGTGTATGTCACAGCCCTCTCATTCTCTCATTTATATACCTATTGAGATGAAATTTGGTACACGGACGTTGATTGATGACTCAAAAACAAAATTGATAACATCTTTGTAAAAATAATTTTTTTTCGACGCCCTCCCATCGACCGAAAAGTGTACTCAACATTTTTTCTCTCACTTACTCCCATCGAGTGGAGTGTCTTTGAATAGGTCTCCCTAAATGCAACGAATAATGTTTCAGGCCCTTTTGATTTTGACCCTTCAGTCACGAGATATTTGCTTTCAAATTCGTTATTTCCAAACTATCGATGCGAAAAAATAAAAAAAAATTCAGAATGTAGCTTCCAAACAGTACTTCAATGAAAATGAAAATTATAACGAGCACTGTGGCAAAAGTAGTTGATAAAAAAAATGTTTAAATAACTTCTTTTTTTTCGATAGCAAGCAAATTTTTCAAGGTAAAATAGTTCTTGATGCGTATTATCAAGATTTGACGAGAATGTTGGTGAGGGTGGCTACGGAATCCTATCGTGTGCGTGTCCAACACGATTTTGGCCTTTTTTCCATTCACGTTGGATCAGAATGATTTTGTTCGTACATCGTTAGGCTTTAGGCCGATCGAAATAAATTTTTCGTCGTAGAAATTTGGAAAGAAAAAAAAAGAAAAGAAGAAGAATAAGAAGAAGAAGTACATACCTGATTTGTGAAGTAAAGAGTTTGCAAAAGCGAATTCATGTAACACGTCGCTCCTTGATTCTTCAGTCCCACGAAACCCGTGTGTTTTTTGCTGTCCCAGCTGACTCCGTGAGGCGCGTCGGCGTTCACGTATACCTGTCAACGAGAAACAAAAACCATCCCGGATTTAAAACTCCCGAAAAAAACATTTCTTTTCCTCAGCGATGAAATTTTTTGTATTAATTTTTATTGTAAGTTTTTTTCTTCTTCCTTTTTTTGTTCATCGTGTGGGAGATCTGAACGCGATAATCGTGATACCAATATGTGGTGGCATCGGCGAGTATCGATTGAGAAGCCGTAGTTACACGATACGAAATAATAATCTCAAAGCTCCAACGATTTCGACGTTTTTTTTTCTGTATTTTCGACGGTTCGATTTTCATTTCTTCTTATCCTGTTTTTGCTACGTAGAATTTGGCAAACGTAGGCCGATGATGAAATTTCGAGGGTCGAGACTCCTTCGAAACTTCGAAACAGTGAAAAAAAAATGCCATAATCGTCTTAATCATAAAATGATTAATTATAATTTTAAATAATTAAAAATGTTATATATAATTTTTAATTATTTTAGATTATAATTAATAATTTTGTATATAATTGTATAATTTTTTTTTTCGCTCTTTTGACGTTTCGAACAGTCTCGATCGTCGAAATTTCATCAACGACATGCATTTGCCAAAATTTATGTACTAAAAAAAACAGGAGAAGAAAAAAAAACATGGAATCATCGAAAATACCGAATAGAAAGGCCAACTCGTAATTTTGCCAGCTCGAACTTTGACCGGTTCCCCCCTCCTTCCCCTTCATTGGTTCCAAATAAATGTTCGAAAACCTTCGCAAAGTCTCCCCAACCTACCTCAATATTAAAAAGAACCGTCGAAATTTCAAATTTTGCATTGAAATAACATCGAATGTTTATTAAGTTTCCATTTATTTATTATAGCTAAAATATCAACAGAAAAGACAAGTTTGGCAAAATATGCTGTCTTAATCTGAAAGGTTTTCATCGGTCAGGTCTTGTAAACAAAATGTACGAGTAGTTATACCCATTGACACCAGATTTATACGAACAAAGATTTTTTTGCGTGTTCGGAGACAACTCGAAAAAAATAATTACCGAATTAGTCCGAAAATTCCATGTTATTGAAATGGGAAACAAATATGTGTACGTGGGAACGAAGACTCACCTCGAGAGTGATCGAGTCGTCTTTGATGTATCCCTTATCTGGATCCAACACGTCTTGCCACAGCATAAAGTGACTGAAACCCCAATCGTTCTCCTTGTTGTAGAACAGATGTTGTATTTCTGCGAGCAAGAAAAAAAATCATAAATCAAAACATTTGTTTTTTTTATTTTTTTTTAAGTGTGAATAAATGAAAAACGAATCGTGGGAATTATTTTAACTGCAAATCGTAAGATTATTTGTAAAAATTGACACAACGACGTTAACAACTCACTTCTGCTGAACGACTCTTGTCCCTCTTTGCACGACAAAAGTCGCAATTCCGCGGTAGCGTGACAGCTCCACGACGTTGACTCGCTCTCGCCGTTGCACTGTAGAAAGAATCCGAGGGATCGTTGGGGCGGTCGTTCCTGACTCTGGCTCGATCTTGGCATGACCATTATCTTCCATGGTAAATTTCTCACGTAACACGGCGGTGACAATTGCGAATCCTTCAATTTCGAAAGATTCTCGACTGTGTAACGAAAAGTCGTTTCGGATCTCGCTCCGTCTGTGACAGATCAATAAAACACATTAAAAAAAAAAAAAAAAAAAAAAAAAAAAAAAAAACTCCGAACAAAATACATGATCAACTTTATCAATATTCAAACTTTGCTCAAAATATTTTTTTTTCTTGACTAAAAATAATTGTAAAAATTGTAATAATTGTTTTTTTCGAAGCTTTGACGATTACGACGGAATTTTTTATAATTCATATCTTTACCAAAGCTTCGAAAAAAACAATGAAAAATAATGTGACCGAAGGAATTTGTAGATCTAAAAATTGTAATGAAAAATGGGATGGGGGGAAAAAAATGTAGTCGAAGGAAATACGGAGTTTTCTCAACGAAAGGAGAAAACGCTTATTTATATGCTTGACGAGTCATCGAGACACATGTACGTTATTTTTAGAAAATTTTCTCGTTATAGATGTATAGATGTATATATATATGTGTGTATGTGTTGCGAATGGAACTGCGAAATATCGCAGAACTTGCGGGTCACTGTCTCCGCGAAAAAAATGTTTGGATTTGAGAGTGAGGAGAAACATTTGGATGATATATTTGCGTGAATATAAATATATGTATGTCTGTTGGGGTTTGTTGAAGGTAGGCATGGTTTTTCGATTCTCATGGCGGATTCTGCATTCGAAGCAGATACTATCTCGAGACATCTGTCAAAATTTGAGCCCGATCGGACTTCATTGAGAGGTTCCGCTTTCACGAAATCGGTTTTGCCTCTGATTAACACGTAGATTATTTTTTTTTTTTCAGTTGCAATTTATTTTTCTGATAAATAAATAATTCTGGGGATAAAGAGTAAGTGCAATGCGTAGTATTAAGGTCACTTGGAATGGAGATATTTTTTGTTTTACAGTAAAAAAAAGTTAACCATTTTTTTTCGTCCGTTTTCAATGATTTTTGTTAAAAAAAAAGTTGTTATCTTTTTTTCTAGATTGTAAAACAAAAAATATCCACGTTTTACATTCTTGAAAATTTGAGGAATGTTAGTTCTTGTTGGTATAATAATACATGAATTATTTCAGATTTTTTTTCACTGAAGAATTTATTAGTTATAAATTTATGAATTTACTGGCATTTACCACGGTTCGCTTATGGGAAAACAGGTTCTGCGGACGGTTAATGGTTGCAAAACGAATGGAACTGAATGTCTGTAAATTCTGAAAATATCATATCATCAAGATTCAGGATCAAGCGATTGATTACCGCTAACCGTCAAATCGATCGATTACGTAGTTGTCGAGAAATTAATTGAAGTAATGAGAAATATCGCCTTTTTATGAATTGCGACAGTTGAAACAGGTGTACAGTCCCTGACAAAACCGTAGTCGAGCACCTGTCAATAGTGTCGAATTTGACTTAAATTATTTTTAAAAATGGAAAATTAACATTACTAAGTGTTAATTCACTATTAGTTTAGATATTTGTAAGGCTAAACATGTTCGACATGGTCTAGATTGGTAAATCCAACATTCCCCCATTTTTGACAAACTTTTTGCCCGATGATCCTTTCAGTAAGACCTTAATCAGAAGCAAAATTGAATTCGTGACAGTGTAACCTCAAAATATAGCAAATGTACCAGTCGCTATGAGAATCAAAAAAACGTTTTAAACACACTCTAATGTATATGTGAATACTAATTATTTTCACTCAAAGGCTCTCACCTTCCTCCATGTCTTGGTCTTGACCGAGGTAATTCACATCGGCCGGCTCAAACTCCAGCTCACCGTTTATAGGACGAGGTTCTGTATTGTCGCCTCCACCGTCGTTCGGAGTTTCTGCAGAAAAACAAAAAAAAAGAGACACAAGAGTTAATATTCGGATGTCAGGTGCAGCATCTTGTGTCGATTCGATGGAAACTGTCTGTCGGAGCGACGAATATGAGGTTAGATTTTGAGTTTGAGCTCAAGTCGGGAACGTACAAAGCGGTTCAGAAAATTGCGACTGGTAATGCAAGAATGTGATCGGCGGTAAATGACGATAGAGTCGTTGCAGTTGAAATCATGGTTCTTTTTTGCTTGTTCACGACTGTGGCTCGGATTCCGTGGACCGTGTCATTGCACAATCTGACTTTTCACAGATTTCACATGTTGAAAAAGAGATGAAGATCGACGATGGGAAGTGGAAAAAAAAGGGGAGAGAGGAAGGGGGAGAAAGAGAGAGAGTGCAAGGAGGGGGGGGGGGAAGAGATAGAATACAGGTCGGGCAATAAACAATCACGACTCCGTTAACCTTTCGATCCTCAAAAATGGCATATGTAACCGACGCTTGCGACGCAGGTTATCAAAATCGAAATGATCGAGCAATCGAAAAATGCAAATGTGTTATAATTCATCAAGCACCGTTTTTCTTTGATAACCCGACGGTATTGTCTAAAAACTATGACGTCGGTCCATACAAACCGCGCATGAAATATCAGACAGTCCGTCGATATCGAGATACAACCTCCAAATATCCTACAAAATTTCACTTTCATTCATTCATTCTTCCATGACAGAAACCGCGAAAAATCTTTTTCCGTTCGACGCTCGAGCGACGATGGCGTACGAGTCCTTCCCCATTTATATTTGCGATCCGATATCTTTGTCGCACTTGATATGAAAACCGGAGCAATAACAAAAAAACAAAAAAAAATGGAGGACAGAGAGACAGGGAAAAACAGAGAGAGAGAGAGAGAGAGAGAGTCGTAAACACAGATAAAGCACATCCAAAAACATCGTTCCGCATTTTTCACTCGTCGAACCTACTCGCAATTCCAAAACGCACTCCGTCTCTCTTCCACCCAAAAATATCTTAACCGCATCGCAAAAGTATCCAAAATATCAGAAAAAAACTCGTCAATTTTACTTTTTCCACCTTACCGTTAGTCCGCAGGGCGCAGAAACATCAAAAAACCAAAAAAAAAAAAACGAAAACAAAGTGAAAGACCAAGAGAGAGAGAGACAGACAGAAAAATAATGGAAAAAAAAAAAAGAAAAAAAAAACAAAGTCGTAAATACAGATAAAATTACCTTCTTGTGTGTCCATGTCCTCGAAATGATGGCCGTAAATGCCGGATATCAGTGCCAGATCGAGACGTTTTGGATTGTCGTGATCGTTGTTAACGTGGTTCATCGCGACACCGATGTTGATGGTCGTCTTGTCTTCGCCCTTTACCTCGCGGACGACACGCGCCGTCGAGGTGACTTCGTCGGTTATGTTTTCCCTCAACGATTCGAATGAATCTTCGGTATCGCGTAACCGGACAATAACCGTATCCTCGTGTTTTTGCGTTAGCTGCTGCTGCTGCTGTTGCTGATCTACGTCTTCGTCGTTAGTTCCGTTCGATATTTTTTTTCGTTGATTCGAAAAAACAATAGCCGGTGTCTCAGCGGTGGCTGTGTCACTGCCGCTGCTATTGCTGCTGCTACGAACCGACGGCGACGTCGCTTTACCGCAAGACGACGACGTTTGGTACTTACTTGCGATTCGCCCAATTTCTGCGGCCGTCTAATGCCCCCGCCGACTCCGGGGACGCCCACTGCATATAATCCACCCTGGATTACATATATATATACACATGTATGTATATATGTGTGTATTAACGTGTTTAGACACGACGTACACGACGCTTCAAACGTTTACACCTATTAAATACAACCCGACGATCAACTAATGTACTCCAAATGAATATGCGGCTGTGTGTGTGCGTGTGTTTGTGTTGTGCGCAACTCGCTCGCTCACCGACTCTCCTTCTCTCTCGCTCTTCCTTCCTTGCTCTCACTCGTTCGCTCTCTGTCTCTCTCTCTAGACGAACATCGCGTGCTTGTCTCTCTGTGTACCACACGTGTGTGTGTGTGTGTGTGTGTGTGTGCGTGATTTTGCTACTGCACTATGCGCACAACTGCGAAATTCTCGTCGAACAAATGTTGCAAATTGAGCACTCTTTTATGATACGGGTGTTGCGCATAGAGCTCAAACAGAGAGAGAGAGAGAGGGAAAGAGAGGAGATTGATAGAGAGAGAGCGAGCAAGAATAGAAAGAGAGAGAGAGAGAGAGAGAGAGAGGGAAAAAGAATAGAAAAGAGAGAAAGAGAGAGAGAGAGAGGGAGGGAGGAAGAAGAGAGTGCGAGAGACAGACACACACACAAACATAGGACTCGAGTAGTTCCGAGTTTATGCAGTGGGACACTCGATACAGTGATGTTGTAATAATACAGTGCAATGAGATGAAGCGGACTATCGCCCGTATGTACACATGTATATGTGTGTGTGTGTGTGAACATATGTATACACATATATACACTTGTATAGCACGCGCGCATAATATATATATAAATATAAAAAAGTTCGGCAAGGTATAGTGACGGAGTGAGGTGGAAAAGACGGGGGTGGGAGGGGAACGTGAGGGGGGGTGGGCGAATGACCCACACCCGATATGCAATCAAACGTACTAGGCAAACCTCTCGCCACAGCGGCACTACCCTTTCGCGGTTTCGACTTCTCGCGATTTCTTTTCGATCTCTTTTCTCTCTCTCTCTCTTTTGCCTCGGGCCGCCTGCCCCTCCTCGCGCTCACGTTCTCACTCTCTCTCTCCGTCTCTCTCTCGCGCCCGGCCCTCCGCGCACCTCTGACGCTAGCCCCGTCCCCCTCTCAATCGCTCGCGCTCTCTCACTCTCTCGCTCTCTCTCTCTCACACCTCCGGGCCGTCTAGGTCTATCCGTCTCCGTCTGTCCCTCATCCTACGTCTTCGCTCGTTTCGATCGGGAGTTACGCGCGTCCGATACTCATCACGCCAATTCATATTCCCATGTACACGCGTATCATTTATATTCACATGTAAATGTATGTTGTTTTCTTTTTCTTTGTTTGTTTTTTGTTTTCTGTCCTTGGAATTTTTTTTTTTGAAAATTATTTCGGTACTTTGGGGAAAAAAAATAATTGGGGTTAGGGTGTGCGAATCACGGGTAGACCGTCTGGAAATGTCGACGCGGTTTTTTTTTTTTTTACTTTTCGTAGATCATGGCTTTTACGTTTCGGCAGACGTGTGCCTATATATGTATATACATGTATGCATATGCATGTTTTTCTGTTATATATATATATATATGTATGTACACCGCGCACAGGCGCAACGAGCTGTCCGAAGAGGACCAGGAGCGAGTATGAGTGTGTATGTGCATGTGTGTATGTGTGCGCACGACCGCTGGTATGTATAGTATGTACCTGGTGGTGCGCGACGATCTTTTTCTTCTCCCTCGCTCTCTTTCACGTTTGATCGCTCTATCTCTCTCACACTCTCTTGACGTCGGTTTGGTGACGTCCCTTCGCGTCTTCGGGAATCCCGTCAAAACGTCCCACAGCCCTTCCCGGCGAGGCCGCAAGACCCAGGAGGCTCCACCGACCGGCGCTTCCAGGATATCACACCGAATCTTCCAACCTCTCTCTCTCTCTTTATCTATCTCTTTCTCTCTTACTCCGAATTCGTGTCCGTCTGTCTGTCTCGCTCGTTAAACTTTACAAACCCCGGCTTATTGTGCTTCTTAACCCCCAAACCATCACCGGTTATAAAACTTTTTTTTCTCTTTTTTTTTTTCTCTTTCGCGTTATCGATTCCGTCCCGAATTATCTTCGCGAATATCGTTGATCAAACGTTCTCTTCAGTTGCCTTTGTTGTTTGTTGGTGTTGCTGTTGTTGTTGTTGTTGTTGTTGTTTATTTTTTAGTAATTTTTTATTTCAGTATTTTTTTGCCAATTTCTTTTTTTTTTTTCATCAACTTTCGTTCCTGAGGAGAAACCACTTTTACGCGAAAATAAACAAAATGGCGACGAGCTACGACGGCCCTCGCTGCGCTGGCTGACTGGTCGGTTCCATGGAGACTAGAGAACGGCAGACGGAACTATGGGTTTTCGATGGCTCCTCGCAGAATGTTCTCTGTCCTCTGTGTGCATGCGTGAGTGAGCAGAGCGATGAGAGTTATCGACGCACGGTAAGCGTTGGTACGTCGATGTAGGTGGCGCGGAGGTTCGGCGAAGCGGGAAAATTCGTAATTGATGAGAAGCATTGTTCAAACGGTTGATTGTTGTGCGATGGACTGCATTGGACTCGCATTTCTGAATGCGAGAGAGATAGCACCATCGACGCTCGCTGCGGAGCGAGAAAGAACGCATTCGGAAATGCAGTCCATCACCTTTAAGTGATGCTCGGTCGGTGAGACGAAACTGTAAGCGATTGTTCTCGGGCACAATTGATAATTGCGACGAAACTCGAGAACGTTTGACTGGCTCTGAAGATTCATCAGTCAACCGTTCTCGTGTTTTGTCCAATAGCTCGATCGTATGGGAGAATAATACGTTTCGAAGATTCTAGCTGTCTTCCTCGCACTTGTGGCAATCTGAGAGAGACAGACGATAGGAAGCAAATCACCTACAATGTTACGAGCATAAATAAGCTTAATTAGTGAAGTGAAGTGAGTCGCTTTTGCGATAGCCATGCAAGGTTGGCAAACGTTGGGTCATTTGACCGTCATGTGACACGGAAAAAATCTCAGTCTTGTGGCCTCACGATCGCGAGCTGCAATACCGACCGAAAAGAGGAATATCATCTGAGCAGTTTGGTACTACGGCCGCTAGGATTCAGCGACAATCTTTTGTTTTAACAATTCACGCCCAAAACCCAAGTACTGCGCATCTTTCTGCTCATACGTGATATCGGGTAAAAGGTTTGAATCAATACACGCGGGGCATTGAAACAATACACATTTTTTCCCACTCCAAGTATTTATGAAAGTAATAATAAATTGAATTTCCAATAATAATATTTTTTCTGTCTTTGATCTACATCAAAATTTATTGTTGTTACAAGCTGCAGAGCATAATACAGCATATGCGTACACAAAAATTATGAGCGCTTGTTAATGATGACGAATTAACGATTGACAAAACGATGCGATGAAGCTTTTGCATTGGATTATATTTTTTTTCAAGTTAATTGCGTTTGCAAACGAAGTCAAATGGCTCAATATCGATCAATATCGATCAATTACGATAATTCTAACGAGGAAAAATGAATGAATTCTTCCTACAAATTTGGCAAATCTCTTTGAATTTCAAAGTCAAGGAAAAATAATGATAGTCAAAAAGCTTCGTCCCATCGCTTTTCCAAACGTTTTACAATTTTCACTTACACATAAATGTTTTAGTTTTCGTTTTGTTTTCACTACAACTACGAACAGAGGTGCTGACGAATATATATTTCTACCGTTAGGATGAAATATACAACGAGCGACTTACAAACTAAAAGGCGTTTTTAGTTATTTATTAATTTTTACCAGCTAACGACCTTCGATCTTGCCAATATCATTATCAAAGTCGGCAAATACATGCTCTGTTTTAAATGCAATAACAAAATTCACGTAGTAAGTGTGCAGAGTACAAAAATACGAGATTCAAAATACATGTAATAAGTAATTGTGTTTTTTTTTCTTCTTTTCGTTTTACTATCTTTTTGTTGCTTATAATTCGTTATTTGAAAAATGATTGTAAATTCGACGGTGAAATAAGCGCAGACGATTGGTCGTTAAATTGCTGTATGTCAGCTTAAAAAATAGGTACGATACACCAGGGACAATCGATACATCCGACGAATAATTAAATCGTGCAAAACCACGCACGGGTCAGCACGATTGTGAATAATTATACGTGAGAAACATCGATCACTAACGATTATCTTAAATTTAATAAAAATAATTATAATAAGTAATATTATTACGCATAATAATAATAATTTTATGATTCGAAAAAGAAAAATGATAATACTAATTGAAATGAATTATCGAGAAACAAAAATTATTGTTTTCCGTTTTTTTTTTCCCAAATGAAATAGAAGAATAAAAAATGAATATATAGGTACTTATACGAATGAAAAAATGAGGTTTAAAAAAATGGTAAATGACAAGAAAAAAATGTAAACAAATTAAAAAAAAAAAAAAATTGTCTTACCATCAAAATGCTTACGAATCTATATTATATAGAAAGATTTGTTATCATATATTTTATCTCTTAATAACGTAACATATAATTAACAAGAGGCTGGCGGGGTAACTCGAACATCTCGTCGGCTTTGTACTTAATTGTTTTTTTTTTTTTTTTGTTTTCCACGTTGCGGAATGTGCGATGGTGCATCTCGACTTCGATGTTCAATTGTCACGAGCTTTTTTATGTGGCTCACTCTCGTCGGGTTACAATTACGTTTTCATTTTTTTTTTTTTAAATTTAAATTATTATTTCTATTTTTTTGTTTTATTGCGAAGGCGCGAATTTGGCCCCACCTGGCTTAGGCCTCGCCGCGGAACGTGAGGAACGCATCGACGAGGAAAAGAACCGCCTCGATTATGCACATGGTTCCCTTGGCGATACCGGTGTGACGCAATGATCCACCGCTTCCCGAAACACCGCCAAAGTTTTCGATAATGAGAACGCCACTCACGACGAAGAGAACGCAACCAACGAGACTGAAGAAAAGATCCTGTGGAAACGAAGATTTTCAATTTAATCACAATTGTTTCTTTTCTTTTTTTAACAAATCAATTAACTCTATCGGTATAAAATCGATGTTTTTTAAGCACAGCTCAAAGCGCGTTTTCTCGAGTTTACGTTTTTACAAATTTTTCTAAACTGGCGGGCGTGATTGCAAGAAAACTAGACGACCAATCAAAACGAACCAAGGTTTGTTTTAGCTTCAGTTTTGCATTATCTTCTATTTGATCCAAAAAGATTGATGAAAAAAAAATTCTAAACAACTTTTTTGCCAAGTTGAAATGATATATATTCTTTTTTTTTGCAATGTTCAAATATGCAACAAAATAATGTAAAAATTTCGCTGGACTCGCTTATTTTTTTCTGTACTAAAAAAATGTTCCCAAAAAACGCTTATTTTGTCCATCCTAAAGCAGCCTCAAGGACTTTCACGTCCTGGGAGTTGAAAGTACACTTTTACGTACTCTACACGACACGGAGACAGTCGCGAAAACGTTTACTCTTCAACCTAACGCAATCACGCAATCACGCACGAAAAAAAAGCGAGCAAAACACGATTGCGTTGTATAACAACCTTAAATTACAGTTAGCTCAAAGAAAATTAAAACGGAATCAATATAAAAAAATGACAAATGAAAAAAAAAAAAAAATTTTTTTATTTTAAAAAGAAAAATTGATTTTTCAATTTTTATCAATGACTCGACTTACCACGCGGCGATTAACGGGTGTTCCCATAACCGAACCAGCGAACAATCCGATCAGAATGATGAGATAGCCACCGATGGTTCCCACGGTTATCAATTCGGTGTAATAACCGACGGTCATGTAACTGTTCCAGTGCAAAATCAGTATGATGCACACGAGTAGCTGTAACATAAAAAAAAAAAAAAGAAAAAAAAGAAAAAAAAAGAAAAAAAAACATGTCAAACGGGTCAATCATCGTGAATAATAAATTGCGTTACAGTTCACGTGTACCACGTGAATATTTTAGCGAACCATGGTACGCCCTGGTGAGCCAGTTGGCTATATTTTTTTTTTTTTTTTCATCGTTCTGTGTCATTTCTTTCCGAGTTTATTTCTTCTTTTCACCATCAACGTAACAAATTATAGGTAAAGACTCGTTCAACCCCGGATGTATAGCCACCCTCTAGTCTTAACCGCAACGTTTGTGGAATAAAAAAAAAAAAAAAAAGAAATACGACGCGTGTAAGTTTGAGAAAATCGTCGTTTGTTCGTTCGTTCGTTCGTTCCACTTAGCGAACTGAAAATTCTATTCCCGTTGCACAAACCAACGCGCAATATTTTCCAACTGTGCCGCGTCAATACCCTCGACGCCACGATTTTCCCATCCGCACGGAACACGACTTTGCCAATGGGACGATCCGCTTTTCACATATTCAACCGGGGAATGACAATTACGTTTGACGATTTATTATTACGTTCGACTATTATCGTCGTGGAGAAAGTCGCGGTTTTTCGCGTTTGAAAATTCGTCGAAGCCTTTATATATATTTTTTTTAACCCGTTGCGGTCACTTGGGGTCCACTGGGACCCCGGGCTATGTTCGTGGTATTTGTGCAGTGAAAATACCGTTTTTTCCAAAATTATTTTGTGCATTTTAAACGCAGTACTTTAATTTTTCGACATCGAGGAAAAGTCTCAAGTTCAAACTTCTAAATAAATATTACTTTTTTCAAAGTCTATGAAAAGCTCTATTTTTTTTGCAAAAATTTAATATCTCGAGAGTAAAACGACGTAAGATTTTTTTTTCACCATGTGGAAAAAATTTAAATTTTCACGAATTTTATTCGTAAAAAAAAAGTCAGATTTCGTGGATTTTTTTTTTTTAATCGTGTTTTGACTACGCGAAAACTTGAATGGAAGACGACAACTATTGGATTATTTGGAAAATAGGTTAAATTGGAGTTTGGCAAAAGATTTAATTCGATACATTAAAAAGAATGCAACTGTTATTGGTGAATGCAACAAGTTTCTACATCTCAATTCCTCGAGCTCTCATAAAAAAAAACAAGGAAGAAAAAAGAAACTCGTGCTCCGAATTCATTTTCTCCATTTTTGTTGGCAAGAATACATTTTAAAAAATTAAAAACGACTAACTATTATCTCTCAAGCTTGGCAATTCCAAAACCTCCGACGAATGATAAAAAAAAGGAAAAAAACAAACAAGAAATCTTGCATGACACATTCGTCTATTAATAATACAAGCGTAAAATCAATTATCACGATGACTTCATTCCGGTCGTCATCGCGTCATCGATTACGACAATAAATATATATATATATTAACATCTCCAGGAATGAACATGCAACATGTCCTTCGATCGTCAAACTCATCGTTTTATTTTTCAACGTTCAAAGATACGATGAACGATAATAACAATATTACGAATTTTGACGTCAGAATCGAGCAATTGTTGGAGTATCGTTCAGATTATATTTATACCGCCCCCCTCCCCCTCCCTCTTGGCGAATAACTTTATCATCCAGATATACGTAACGACCTTCCTCATGACGAGAGTCCAGCTCGTGAAAATTTAAGAAATTACTAAAATTATTGCAATCAGACGAGCTATTGCTAAATTAAATAATAATGATAATAATATATATATATATATATTTTTATAATTACGAGAGTCTTGCTATATGATCTCGACCAATCTGTGACGACCTTCCTCATCGCAAATCCAGCTCGTCAGAATAAAAAAAAACAGAGATAAAATAATTTTGCAATCAGACGAGCTTTTGCTGAATTTAAAAAAAAAACCAAATAATAATAATAATTTACTTTTAATTCCGTGTCTCTCGCTATTACGATCTGGACCGATCTGTGACGACCTTCCTCATCGCAAATCCAGCTCGTCATTATTATTATTATTATTTTTTCTTTAAATCTTAATATTAATTAATTTCTTTATTTCTATTTTTATTTTGTAATTTAATAATAATAATAATAATAATAATAATAATAATCCTACGAGCTTTTGCTGGATTAAAAAAATATAATAATAATAATAATAAATGTATTTCTTAAATTCCACGAGTTTTGCTATTGCGATCTCGACCAATCTGCCCCGAGATTCCATTGAGGCGATATAACGTTCGTGCATTGTTCCAGAAAAGAAGAACCATTGCATTCCATCGCGTATCGTCAATTGAGCGATGAATCGAGTTTGCCAAGAGAGAAAGAGATAGAGACCGTTGTGTGTGCGCGGCTCTCGGTGTCCTCGGCCAATCGTTGAATCAAACCAACCGTCAAAAGCCACTGACCAACGACCTAACACATTCACACACGTCCGCAAACTATAAACTTTGCTTCGCGCATCGCACCATCATCACTATACTAATTCGAAAAAGGCAACGCCCCCCGCCCCGCGCTTTTGTAACGCATATAGTCACTCGAGACAGCCGACTTCCGGCACTTTCGAGGTGACGGGGCGTCGTGGCGAATAATTTGTATTAACAAGCATCTGGCGTCATTGTTATTTTTATTTACATATATTTTTTTTCCCTTTTCTTATTCACTCTTTTGGCTCATCGACGATTACGAGACTCTTATAAGTGGCCAAATGGTTAAAACACGATGATTCGTCATGATTACCATTTTTTTTTGTGATAAACATTTTTGTGAATGATAATTCGAGAAAACTCGACGAAATTTCGAAGGAAGGTATTTTTTTTTGTTTTATTTTAATTTTATAGTTTCCCGGAAAAAAAATGGAATGAAAATTTTGTCGATTGGTGATCGGAATCGTACGTTGTTTTAAACTGTTGCCGAATTAGACATTGAATAACATTTCGTTACGTCAATTCGAAAATAATAATAATAATAATAATAATAATAATAATAATAATAATAATAATAATAATAATAATGATTATTGTCATTACTATTATATTCGAATAACTTTTGAATAATTCTCAGCCGAATGATGCATCGTAAGAGTCAAAATTACAGACAAATAAATAAGTAATCAAATGAATAAATAAATATTTAAATTTTTAAAACCCACTCGATTTGTACATTTCAATCTGCTACATACATCAATACGATACAATTCTCAATAAGTCTCACTCGAGATAAAATGACCGAAAAATAAATAAATGAATAAATAAATAAATAAATAAATAAATAATAGAACATTCAAAGGTATCCTCGAGTGGTGCTTCCACAAGCTTTTATCCTGCGAAAAACCAGAGGCAGTGGATCTGTCTTATCATGATAGGTTCGACGAGAAATCACCGGCTTCGATACAATATTTGAAAAAATGAAAAATAAAAAAAATTAAAATAAAAGAATTAATAAAAAAACATAAATAAAATAAAAATCAAATACGACGATGGTTGCATTCGATCTGCGAGGTCGATTGCGGTTTATCAGGTTGAATAAAAAAAAATAAAAAAAATTAAAAAAAAGTCCTATACCGACATCTGTCGAAGGAGCTTTCCGTGCGATAGTTTGTAGGACAGCGAAGAAACGCAAGATGAAACCGGAAACGCCAATGCAACACGATAACGTGGTCGTGTTTGACTCGTCGACCGTTGTACGACATATATAGATATATATATATGTGTGTATATATGGACGACAGTAGTGCGACAATCCGTGTATACATCGAATGATAGATTGTCGCTCCCCGGTACACGATAACTCGATTAGCAACGGGATCTCGTGTTACAAACTGATTCTCACACACACACACGCACACACGCACGCACGCTCTTGAGTTTTGACCGATTGAACTGTCGTTTGAACATCGATACGACCAGCGATGAATCAATCAATTATTAACGGTAACAAAACATTTATATACAACTACAACAAAATTAACCCGTTGAGGTCACACCTCCGAATAATAATATACATCATGGTCACATGGGGTCCAACCGAACCCCACTCCCAAAAACCGAACCCATCTGCGTTGTTTTCAATGTATCGACTCAAATCTTGCATCAAACTTCAATTTAACATGTTTTCCAAATAATTTAATAGTTGTTGTCTTATATTGAAGATTTTTAAGTAGTCAAAACACGATGAGAAAAAAAATTCACGAAATCTGACTTTTTTACAAAATAAAAAAATCGTGAAAAATTTGATTTTTGGCATATGGTAAAAAAAAATCTTACGTCGTTTTACTCTCGAGGTATTGAATTTTTGCGAAATAAAGATTCTTGTTCGTGCCCCAAAAAGAGTCAGTGTATCGATGGGATTGTTAATATCAATTATTATTAATAATAAAGTTTTTTTTTCAATACTTACAAGTTCGAAGAACTTCACCATGGACAGCCTCGTTACATTCACCATTTTGATGATTTTTTTTGGCCTCCTGATATGAAACAAAGAAGAGAAAAATAATTCAGATTAAACATGACGAGCCATTTGTATTTTAATAAAGACTAACAATATGTTAATAAAGAAAATTATTTTCATGACGACTGTGTGGTCCATTATTCGGATAGGAGGGAGCAGGGTGTTGTTTCCTTCTCTTCAGATGGCATGGAAGATTGGTCCATCTTACTCGAAATTATTGGTGATTAAAAAAACAGGAGGAGGAAGAGAGAAAAAAATTATCAAAAAACAACAACAATGTCCAGTCATGCAATGATGTCATGTATCTTTCATAACGGGCAGAATATTTTTCAAAATATATTTCTCTGCACAATTTTTCTGAATCTGTTTCTGAATTTGTTTGCTTTTTTTTTTAGAAAGAAAGAAATAAAGAAAGAATATTAACATTTTTGTGCTGGGGCCCAGACAAAGTAGAACTGAAAAATTTATTTCGATAAAATAATAATAATAGTGATAATAATGATTATAACAATATATCTAAAAATGGCGAATTGAGGTTGAAACACCGCTGAATGGAAAATCGTGGAGAGTCATAGGAGGCGGTTGGTGTGCAGTTTGGGTCAGTGGAACGACGTACGCCGTTGAATCGCGACCGGCCATGAGACAACCAAAGATGGATAGTCGGGTTTGCGAACGAGATTCCTCAAAGCTCAACGGTGTGTTTACAACGCCACAAACGTGATTTCCACGAGCTACATTTCCAACCAGTTTGATCAACGTAAAACTCGATTTTCACGGATACAACTAAATTTAAACTTCATACTTCCGGTTCACTTGTGTAGGCTGGTCATCTAAAAAATTGGAATATTTTTTCTTCTGTTTTTTTACACGATGAAAAAAACTAAAATCACAGCTAAGTATACTTATTTTGTAAGGGTAAAATCGATTTTGCATTTCGATTGATCACGTCGCGAAAAAAAAAAAAAAAAAATTAAAACGAATTTTTTAGGCGACTCAGCCCCCTTAATAAATTTCTAAACGATCGATTCCGCGTCGTGCATCAATCAAAAAAGCGCTTTCAAATGCTTCCCACAAAAGAAAAAGAAAATAAGTTTTCCCCTTTCTTTAATAACAAAAGAACGACTGAAAAAAAAAGTCGGTAACGTAGAAATCCTGAAAATTGTTTTTTTTTCTTCCCAAAACTGTCCTCCCTTAAAAAAAAAATGTATTCGCCTGATAATAATGCAGGATGCTTCACCGTTGTCCAATTTCACGACTAATTTGCGATGCAATTACGTTTATAAAACATTATCATCCTACTCTCGATTATAAATTTCCAACACAAACCCGGTCAGAGTTAACCGACACGCAATATCCCGCGTAAAATTTATAATATCGCGGGTGCGTGTTTGAAATGTTTTTCGACCCACTATCGTTCGAGTTGAGTAATTTTAGCCGTGCGTGTAACTGCTTTTCTTCGAGCCCCCCCCTTTTGCTGCCATTCAAAACACAACCGAAAGAAGAGAGAAAGAGAAAAATGTGGAGACGCCGGATGTTCCGTATGTTCGTTTTATACATCCTCGCGCACAAACGACACGTTGCCGACGCGCCCCGTTTTCGTGGCCGCTCCTTCTTCTTCGACGTCGCTCCCCTAAATCCTCTCGAACGGTCTAATTTCTTTTGAGTATCGCGTGTCCGCCGAAGGTCTGGTTTAGGTTCCCCAAACAATTTTATTTGGGTCACGATAACATCGAAAACGAAGTTACGAACGACCCACGACGACCGGAAAACGTTCACATTATTTTTTTTTTTTATTTAAAAGAAAAAAAAATTTCATCCATAACATTTTTTTTCAAATTCATTTTAATTTGTTTTTATTTTTTTTTTTTTTGATCTTTCTGTTTTTTTTTCTGCTTTTGATAACTTGTTTCCGGTTGATCATCCGGTTATGAGACAGTCTATCTATTTTTAATACTGATAGCATATTGACAAGAAAAAAAAGTTAAAATTATTTTTAATAATTCGTAGAATTTTTATTGAATTTTTAAATCAAAATTTGTTTATTCATTTTTACTTTAAATAATTTGTTTTCGGTTGATTATACAGTGATGGACAGTTGTTAATATTGAAACTCATATAATTGTTGATAAACCGTTAAAATCATTTTTTTTTTAATTCGTAATATTTGCATTCGTTCGTTTTTTAAATAAAAGAAATAAAAATTTCATTTCAAACATTCTCAGAGCAACGAGAATTTCCGGAAAAAGTGATTAATGTTATGTCTACAATATATATATATAATAGGCAATTAGTCAGTCAAGCCAAGTTGACCTTTGATTTTTATTTAATCACGATATAGATTTTCATAATTACAAATTTCTCGGTATCTTATCAGTCTTATCTACATGTCGTTATGTGCGTCGAATGAAAAAAAAAAATTGAAAACATGTTGACCGTCACATTGACTTCAAACAAAACTAGTTTGAAATAAAATTAAATAAAATAAAAAAATGAATCAATAAATGAAATAAAATAAATAAGATTATGTATATTTCTTATTAATCTTGTTTCGAGATAATCTTCATAATAAAACAAAATATAACAATTAAAAAGAAAAAACCATTCAAAAATCAATGTCAACCCTCTGCCTATAAACTGACCCCAAAAACTCAAGTCAATATACAGGGTGTTCCGATAACTATTAGGACCTCAGATATCTTCGAAACTACTAGGTTCACAGAACTATTTGCTGGATCAAAGTTGCACAGCACGAAGGGGGCCATCCAATGATACCAAAGTGCCTACTCCCACCCCCACCCCCAGCCCAGGGGGTGGGGCAACTTTAAAATCTTAAATGGGAACCCCTATTTTTTATTGCTGATTCGGATTCCCCATAAAAAAATACGTAACTTTTATTTGAAATTTTTTTTTCGATTCGTGATAGATGGCGCTGTAATCGCGGGTGTTCCGATAACTATTAGGACCTCAGATATCTTCGAAACTACTAGGTTCACAGAACTATTTGCTGAATCAAAGTTGCACAGCACGAAGGGGGCCATCCAATGATACCAAAGTGCCTACTCCCACCCCCACCCCCAGCCCAGGGGGTGGGGCAACTTTAAAATCTTAAATGGGAACCCCTATTTTTTATTGCTTATTCGGATTCCCCATAAAAAAATACGTAACTTTTATTTGAAATTTTTTTTTAGATTCGTGATAGATGGCGCTGTAATCGCAAAAAATACCCGAAAGTACAGAAAGGCGATAATACTTACAGTTTAGGTGGTAAATCAAATCTTGATTAATCAAAGTAAATCAAAATCAGTAAATCAAAATTTGATTTATCACCGAAACTGTAAGTATTATCGCCTTTCTGTACTTTCGGGGATTTTTTGCGATTACAGCGCCATCTATCACGAATCTAAAAAAAAATTTCAAATAAAAGTTACGTATTTTTTTATGGGGAATCCGAATAAGCAATAAAAAATAGGGGTTCCCATTTAAGATTTTAAAGTTGCCCCACCCCCTGGGCTGGGGGTGGGGGTGGGAGTAGGCACTTTGGTATCATTGGATGGCCCCCTTCGTGCTGTGCAATTTTGATTCAGCGAATAGTTCTGTGAACCTAGTAGTTTCGAAGATATCTGAGGTCCTAATAGTTATCGGAACACCCGCGATTACAGCGCCATCTATCACGAATCGAAAAAAAAATTTCAAATAAAAGTTACGTATTTTTTTATGGGGAATCCGAATCTGCAATAAAAAATAGGGGTTCCCATTTAAGATTTTAAAGTTGCCCCACCCCCTGGGCTGGGGGTGGGCGTGGGAGTAGGCACTTTGGTATCATTGGATGGCCCCCTTCGTGCTATGCAACTTTGATTCAGCAAATAGTTCTGTGAACCTAGTAGTTTCGAAGATATCTGAGGTCCTAATAGTTATCGGAACACCCTGTATATATTTCTTAATGTGAAAAGCATCAGAAAAATCTTTCCAAAAAAACCTTAAATCCTTTTGAAAAATTCCATTCCGTTTTTTTTTAGTAATCCATGAAAAATTAGTTTAATTCGAATTACTTGAATTAGTAATAGATATTTTACCTCCAAATTATCGTTCGTTCCTAAAAAAAAGTACACTATACAGACGAAAGGGTTGAAAAAAAAAAAAATAATCATGAAATCAAATCATTTCTTCGTCTTCGTCTTGATTCGAAAATTTCAATGACTCCGATTGTGTTACGTTCGTTTCAGATAAATTCTGGTCCAATGTTATTGTAACCGAAATAACATCCATTGGAACCGAATGTGCGTTTCGCTGTTCTGGATGGGCTTTCTCACTCGTGTTCAACATGTTAAAGTTGCGCACGTGTGGCGAGAGCATAGAGAGAAAAAAAAAGAGAGAGAAAAAGAAAATGAGAGAGTGAAAGAGAGAAAAAGAAACTGAGAGAGAGAGAGAGAGAGAGTTTCGTTGCCCTGTGCATCGAAAATAGAGAAGGGCTGTTAAAAAAAATCTTTCACGAGGGAGTCCCGAAACGAGGCGAAAAAACAGCGGTTTGTAATCTCACAGCAGGATAAAACGAATGAATGTGAGGCATTGAGACCACTCTTCGAAACCAGACTGATTCCGTGCTCCAGAGAAGAGGGACTGTTTAAGGGCGTAACTTTCAGACCTCAAAAAAAAAAAAAAGTTTAATTATCGAAGAAAACTACTTGGCCACGTGGACTTTTTCATTTTCGTTTTGGTTTTTTTTATATCTGAGAGGGGGGAGATGATCATGGGCCAAGAGGGACGTGGACCCTCGAGGGCCCAATGGCTGGAGCCCTTGAACCGGAGATGTGCTCTCTCGAGTCAAGTAGACGGATATCTCAAGAGGTGGGTTTGTGTGTGTGTGTGTGTACTTCTGTAATACAATCCTGGGCTTGTATAATCTGTTTTATGTAAGGAGCATCGTGTTTATCAAGAAAAAAAAAAGAAAAAAAAAGAAGAAAATAATAATAATTTATTAATCGTTTGAATAAAATGTTTAAATAATTTCTTGTACGTGAGAAAACTTATTGGTGCGTTTGTGTGTGTGGCCTATGCGTCTGTGTAGGCCTAAACTTGTAGAATCTGTTTTATGTAAGTAGCAGAGTACAAAAAAAAATTAGATGAATAATTGTTCAATAAAAATGTTTTAACAAATTTGCATTTAAATATACAAATATGTTGGCGTATGTGTATGTGTGGAAAGGTGTTTGTTGCACGAATCGGACAATCGATAAATAACTATAACCGGTTTCCTACAATATAATTAATATTCTAAAATACAAAGTGTGTATAATATTTCTAACAATTTCCGTTAATTGTTCACTTGTTCCACAATGTCAATGAAAATTACCAAAATCGCAAACTGTTTCTCACAAATTTGACTCAGCACCGATATATCCAAATTCGAAGAAACCTCGAGTCGATAATCGACGTGTTTTGAAAAGTTCGTGAAGCCAGAGAGAAATTATTATCGAGTCAGAGTGATAACGATTATTTTCAATTCAAATTGCGAATACGCCCTGATATCCGAGCCGCTCTCAAAATAACCCGAATGATTCAATAAAAATTTACCGAAAATACTTTTATCAATTTCGCTGTACATCAAATTTTATTTTGAAGAAAAAAAAAAAAAACACCAACGGTAAACTTGGCAATAATTCGTCGCATGACAATCAGTCATACTTAGGTCATAAATCATTTATAATGATAAATGGGTTCGAAGGAATATTTTCATTCGTCATTCGTATTAAAAACTTTTTTTTTCAATTTTCGGTAACGCGTTAGAGTTTATTTTACACTAGCGAATATTTTCTGTCTCGATCTCTCTCGCTCCGCGGCGAGCGCCGCTGACGCTGTCTCTCTCGCACTCACGGCGAGGAACGGACGAGCGAGAAAGCTAGCAACACATCATCTTGGAGCCCACAAAACAAATTTGGATAGAATTTATTTTTAAATGTGATAAACCCAAAACATTTAGTCTTATTCTTAGCACGTGGACGAGAAAAAAAAAGAATCAATAACGAATAAAAAAATGAATAATCATAACAAAAAAAAATTAAAAACAAAACAAAACAAAAAAAATCCGTCTTAAATTATTCTGCAACGGAGATACATAAAATTATCTCGCGACAATTCGACCGACGCATTATCGCGAAAGTACCGTTCAATACGCATCAACACCCAAACCAGATCGAAAAACAAAATTAAAAAAAAAATAATAATAATAATCCATATTCATAAGAAAAAAAAAATTAATACTCGTATTACCGATTCGCCATGTGTAATCTTATCCGCGATAACAAATGCGCGAAGCACACGACATTGGAAGATAAAAAAAAAAAGAAAGAACGAAAGAAAAAAGAACGAGAAAAAAAAATGATAACAAAGAGACAAATCGGCAGAAGCGTCGGGACGCCGCGGCCCAGAGGTCGCTCGGCCGAAGCCGCGCACGCGCGCGCGCTCTCCCGCCCGCCGCAAGATTTCGGTTTACGAAAAAAAAAAATCAAAACAAAACAAAAATCTGCGCTCGTAAAACCAAATTTAACGGTCGCGACCGACAAACCGTCGCGAGCAGCGATAACAACGAACGTTACAAGAAAAAAAACCAGAAAAGAAAAATAATGGCAAAAAAAATGTATAAGATGAAAAAAAAAGAACATAAAATCGTACTAGGTCGATCGAAGCAACAGGTTACTCTCTGAGAAACATGCAAATACGTGGTTTATATTCTACCAATTCAAATTACACTTACTCGTTTAGAAGATTCTGGACGAAAAAAAATAGATTGTTTTTCTCGGCGAGCTATGGACCAAAGTAGAACGTGCGTCGTTTGTTTTTTCTTTCTTCTTCTTTCTTTCGTTCTCTTTGTTCGTCGGGACCGGAATTGCGTTGAGAATCTGCGAGATGGATGTCGACCGGATGAAGGCACGAAAGCGACTGAGCCGAGTGGATCGGCGAATGATGCGACCAATGGGTAGGAGGGGAGGGGGGAGGGGGTTTGGAAAACGAGCTTAGAGCTGCGAGAGTGAGAGAGAGAGGGAGAGAGGACGAACTTGCGTGCTACTACAGTGAGAGAGAGAGAGGGAGAAGGGACTAGAGCTTATGGGCCACGAGAGTGAGAGAGAGAGGGAGAACGATCTTACGAGCTACGAGAGTGAGAAAGAGAGAGAGGTGAACTTATAAGCTAAGAGTGAGAGAAAGAGAGATAGATAGATAGAGAGATAGATAGTCTTGGAGAGAGAGAGAGAGAGAGAGAGAGAGAAAGAGAGAAGACGAGCTACAACAGTGAGAGAGAGAGAGAGAGAGAGAGAGAGAGAGAGAAGACGAGCAAGAGTGAGAGAGAAAAAGAGGGGACGAGCTAAAAGAGTGAGAGAGAAACAGAGGAAGAGAGAGAGAGAGAGGACAGGCTACAAGACTGAGAAAGAAAGAGAGAGAGAGAGGACGAGCTACAAGAGTGAGAGAGAAAGAGAGGGGACGAGTTTACGAGCTACAAGAGAGAGAGAGATAGGACGAGCCTCAAGAGTGAGAGAGAAAGATGGAGGACGAGCTACAAGAGTGAGAGAGAAAGATAGAGGACGAGCCTCAAGAGTGAGAGAGAAAGAGAGAGGACGAGCTACAAGAGTGAGAGAGAAAGAGAGAGAGAGGACGAGCTACAAGAGTGAGAGAGAGGAAAAGCCTACCAGCTACGAGAGTGAGAGAGATGGAGAGATGACGAGTTTGCGAGCTACGAGAGTGAGTGAGGGGGACAGAGAAGTAGAGAGAGATAGAAAGAGAGAGGAAGAGAGGGAGGATGAGCTGCGTAGGCTCGATGGTGTTACGACTACTACGTCGTGGTCGACGCTCGTTCGTAGTACGCTGGGTGGGGGCGCGAGAGGGGGGAGGTTGGCGTGCCGGCGTCGCGGTTTTCCACAATGGGCACAATGGCCATCGGGCCATAGAATCCAGGCTGCGTGGCCGTTGACCAGCGGCACGTTGGAGACCGGTTGAGACGGCCACATTGCGAACGACGAGGATGAAGAAGGATGAGAAGACGAATGTCCGGTTACACTCTTGATTCCGCGTACACGCCGCCGTTTGTTTTCGCGGGGGTTCGCGGAGCTACGCAGTTTTCGAAATGATTGATCGATTTTTTTCGCTTCCTCGCGGAGGAAGCCTACGTGACGGTCCGCTATTTTTTTTTTGCGTTAGGACCTCGATGTAAACAGGTTGAAAATTTGTCTACAAAAATCCAGAAATAACGTTTGGAGAAAATTTTCGGTTGTATGGGGGGAGGGGGGGGAGGGATCGACCCTCGAAAATTCAAACGTCTATAACTCGAAAACGGTTTGAGCTACAGCGTCCAAAATTTGCACACCTGTGATGCCTTATAATGTCCACGTGATCTGTAATTTTTGCAACAATCGACGCATCTGTTCGGATTTGACGGTGTTTTGAAATTTTCCAAAAAAATGATCGTTTACCACTCGAGCGTGCGCAATTTTTCAGATATCCGTCAAAATAGTTATTCACACAGAGTTATGAGAAATTTTAGCAAACATTGAAATTTTATGCAAAAAAAAAAATTGAAATTAAAAAAAAAATCATGTTCAACTACCTCCATTTTGAAACAATTTCCAATTCGGTGCGAGCGATTAATCGAAGACATTTATCTCTGTAAAATCTCTATGAACCACTTTCGTGTCAATATATTCGATAGAAAGTAAAAAAAAGTGCCTAAAATTCAATCTTTGCCACATTTCTCATCACTTTTCATCCTCAGTCCATATCTAGCCCAAACCAAACCAAAAAAAACAAATACGATTCCAACAAACTCATCATGAAAAATCAACTCTTTCATTATTTTCCAACTTCCATCTTCTAAATATATTTATCGATCAAAGAAAAAAAGAAAAAAAAAGAAAGAAAAAAAATCATTCACGAGCTATTTCAGACGTAATTTGATCCGACATCGTCACAATAACTGATGGAGTAACGTTGACGTCATATTCCCCATTGGTCATTCCTCGCATTATCATCGATGACGTAACTTCGGTGTTATTACGCCATTTTTATTTTTCTCCATCAATCTCCGTCCACGCCGATCGCGCTCGAGATGTCTGGCTCAGTCTGATAAAATGTTAGGTGTGTTGGATTAGAAAATTTATGCTGCCCACCAGTACCCCCCCCCCCCCCCCCTCCTTGTCCCCCGCCCCATCAACAAAGTCGACACACTCGTCGCGTATATTCTCGTCGGGTGAGACTATCCCGAAGAATTACGTCACCACTCGCGAATAAATATTTCGCGTGTGCGAATCGTCTGGTATTTGGCTCAGGATTACCTTCGACAACATTCCTCGTAATCGTTATTTCCCATCGATGTTCGTTGTGAAAATTTTTCCATCGATTTTTCAGGTTTTCAGGGTTTTGTAGCTCCAAAGAAAATATTAAAAAAAAAAAAACGCAACGTAGATAGGAACTTTAAATTTGGCATAGTGATACATCTCATTAAATATATTTTGCACTAGTTAATATCACCAAACATATATATATTCATGTGAGACTCGAAGAGGGGGCTAATAAGGTACTCGAACAATATATAATAATATATTGATAATAAATTGAATAAATATTATTTCGGGTATCATGTGGGGTGTCGTTTGAAAGGGCTTGTTATAGGGAATACAAAAATATGTTTTTTTCATATTTTTGAACATCGTATTTGAGAAGATATTCTGAAGAAGATGGGGAAAATGGAGCATTATTCAGCGTACTATTATTTCCGAAACTGACGGTGCGAAAATTTGGGAAAAATCAGGAATTGTAACGCCTCGCTCGAAGTTTATTGGAGAACTATAACGGAAGTTCTGGGTCTTGTGGATTTTTAGAAAATAATTTTGAAAAACTTTAAAAAATTTTTTTATTTGCGATCGACTGCGAAGAAAAGAGCAGATCGTGCCTCCAGCGAGAGGATATAACGTGTCTGTCTTTTGGTAATTTTTGGTGTGCCATATTATTATTTAAAAAAAAAGAGATGAGGGGGTTGGAAAAAGTAATGTGAAATAAATGTGGCACGGAACCATCTGCCCACAAGTCGAAATTGGACTTCAACTTTTTAATTTACTTATCATCTTCATTTCATCATCGGATAAAATTGTAAAATCAATTATTCTTGCGATTACGTTTTTTTTCTTCTCCAGAAAAATTGTAATTCTTTTGTGGAAATCAATCAGTTGTCATGAACAACTTGAAATTCGTGATCCTGTGTTCGTGATTCACGTTTCTTCATGTAATTCCAGTAATCGACGCAACAGCAATAAAGGATCACAGGCTCGTCCTCCAAATCCTGGATAAACAAATTTCATTTCATTTTTTTTCCCAATAATTATTGAAATTGAGGTTTTTTTCAGGGGATAAATGTAAATTTTGAAAAAATGTCGGCGTGCAGACATCATGATGAATGTCCACGAAGAAAATTCAAATCGAACAAATTGTTTTGAAAATCATTTTTTCGATAAAGTAAGTATGCCCATCGACTCTACGCAAAAACTCAACTACGCAAGACTCGGATCTAACAGTTCTTTCACATGGATATGGCTCTGTATGGGTGATCTAACGGTTGATTCACATGCAGATACCCTTGGATATGTCTCTGGTAACCGAGTTTACGTTTGTAGTAGAAAAAAAAAATGATTTTTTTATGAAAAAAAAATGTATTTTGACCAAAAAAAATTTTTTTTTGGGGAAAAATGATGGGTCGGGAAAATCGTTTCTTATGCGTTTATCTTATAGAGTTGGGTGTGAAAAGGTTTGTAGTGAACGTCGTTTTTGTTGTAGCCAAGCCGAAACCAATTTTTTCGGACTTTTAAAGGTTTTTAGACCCCCAAAATTCACGAAAATCGGTCCAAACGGTTCTTTCACATGGATATGGCTCTGTATGGGTGATCTAACGGTTGATTCACATACAGATACCCTTGGATATGTCTCTGGTAACCGAGTTTACGTTTGTATTAGAAAAAAAAATGATTTTTTTATGAAAAAAAAATGTATTTTGACCAAAAAAAATTTTTTTTTGGGGAAAAATGATGGGTCGGGAAAATCGTTTCTTATGCGTTTATCTTATAGAGTTGGGTGTGAAAAGGTTTGTAATGAACGTCGTTTTTGTTGTAGCCAAGCCGAAACCAATTTTTTCGGACTTTTAAAGGTTTTTAGACCCCCAAAATTCACGAAAATCGGTCCAAACGGTTCTTTCACATGGATATGGCTCTGTATGGGTGATCTAACGGTTGATTCACATACAGATACCCTTGGATATGTCTCTGGTAACCGAGTTTACGTTTGTATTAGAAAAAAAAATGATTTTTTTATGAAAAAAAAATGTATTTTGACCAAAAAAAATTTTTTTTTGGGGAAAAATGATGGGTCGGGAAAATCGTTTCTTATGCGTTTATCTTATAGAGTTGGGTGTGAAAAGGTTTGTAGTGAACGTCGTTTTTGTTGTAGCCAAGCCGAAACCAATTTTTTCGGACTTTTAAAGGTTTTTAGACCCCCAAAATTCACGAAAATCGGTCCAAACGGTTCTTTCACATGGATATGGCTCTGTATGGGTGATCTAACGGTTGATTCACATACAGATACCCTTGGATATGTCTCTGGTAACCGAGTTTACGTTTGTAGTAGAAAAAAAAAATGATTTTTTTATGAAAAAAAAATGTATTTTGACCAAAAAAAATTTTTTTTTGGGGAAAAATGATGGGTCGGGAAAATCGTTTCTTATGCGTTTATCTTATAGAGTTGGGTGTGAAAAGGTTTGTAGTGAACGTCGTTTTTGTTGTAGCCAAGCCGAAACCAATTTTTTCGGACTTTTAAAGGTTTTTAGACCCCCAAAATTCACGAAAATCGGTCCAAACGGTTCTTTCACATGGATATGGCTCTGTATGGGTGATCTAACGGTTGATTCACATACAGATACCCTTGGATATGTCTCTGGTAACCGAGTTTACGTTTGTATTAGAAAAAAAAATGATTTTTTTATGAAAAAAAAATGTATTTTGACCAAAAAAAATTTTTTTTTGGGGAAAAATGATGGGTCGGGAAAATCGTTTCTTATGCGTTTATCTTATAGAGTTGGGTGTGAAAAGGTTTGTAATGAACGTCGTTTTTGTTGTAGCCAAGCCGAAACCAATTTTTTCGGACTTTTAAAGGTTTTTAGACCCCCAAAATTCACGAAAATCGGTCCAAACGGTTCTTTCACATGGATATGGCTCTGTATGGGTGATCTAACGGTTGATTCACATACAGATACCCTTGGATATGTCTCTGGTAACCGAGTTTACGTTTGTATTAGAAAAAAAAATGATTTTTTTATGAAAAAAAAATGTATTTTGACCAAAAAAAATTTTTTTTTGGGGAAAAATGATGGGTCGGGAAAATCGTTTCTTATGCGTTTATCTTATAGAGTTGGGTGTGAAAAGGTTTGTAGTGAACGTCGTTTTTGTTGTAGCCAAGCCGAAACCAATTTTTTCGGACTTTTAAAGGTTTTTAGACCCCCAAAATTCACGAAAATCGGTCCAAACGGTTCTTTCACATGGATATGGCTCTGTATGGGTGATCTAACGGTTGATTCACATACAGATACCCTTGGATATGTCTCTGGTAACCGAGTTTACGTTTGTAGTAGAAAAAAAAATGATTTTTTTATGAAAAAAACATTTATTTTGACCAAAAAAATTTTTTTTTTGGGGAAAAATGATGGGTCGGGAAAATCGATTCTTATGCGTTTATCTTATAGAGTTGGGTGTGAAAAGGTTTGTAGTGAACGTCGTTTTTGTTGTAGCCAAGCCGAAACCAATTTTTTCGGACTTTTAAAGGTTTTTAGACCCCCAAAATTCACGAAAATCGGTCCAAACGGTTCTTTCACATGGATATGGCTCTGTATGGGTGATCTAACGGTTGATTCACATACAGATACCCTTGGATATGTCTCTGGTAACCGCGTTTACGTTTGCAGTAGAAAAAAAAATGATTTTTTTATGAAAAAAAAATGTATTTTGACCAAAAAAAATTTTTTTTTGGGGAAAAATGATGGGTCGGGAAAATCGTTTCTTATGCGTTTATCTTATAGAGTTGGGTGTGAAAAGGTTTGTAGTGAACGTCGTTTTTGTTGTAGCCAAGCCGAAACCAATTTTTTCGGACTTTTAAAGGTTTTTAGACCCCCAAAATTCACGAAAATCGGTCCAAACGGTTCTTTCACATGGATATGGCTCTGTATGGGTGATCTAACGGTTGATTCACATACAGATACCCTTGGATATGTCTCTGGTAACCGAGTTTACGTTTGTAGTAGAAAAAAAAATGATTTTTTTATGAAAAAAAAATTTATTTTGACCAAAAAAAATTTTTTTTTGGGGAAAAATGATGGGTCGGGAAAATCGATTCTTATGCGTTTATCTTATAGAGTTGGGTGTGAAAAGGTTTGTAGTGAACGTCGTTTTTGTTGTAGCCAAGCCGAAACCAATTTTTTCGGACTTTTAAAGGTTTTTAGACCCCCAAAATTCACGAAAATCGGTCCAAACGGTTCTTTCACATGGATATGGCTCTGGATGGGTGATCTAACGGTTGATTCACATACAGATACCCTTGGATATGTCTCTGGTAACCGAGTTTACGTTTGTAGTAGAAAAAAAAATGATTTTTTTATGAAAAAAAAATTTATTTTGACCAAAAAAAATTTTTTTTTGGGGAAAAATGATGGGTCGGGAAAATCGATTCTTATGCGTTTATCTTATAGAGTTGGGTGTGAAAAGGTTTGTAGTGAACGTCGTTTTTGTTGTAGCCAAGCCGAAACCAATTTTTTCGGACTTTTAAAGGTTTTTAGACCCCCAAAATTCACGAAAATCGGTCCAAACGGTTCTTTCACATGGATATGGCTCTGTATGGGTGATCTAACGGTTGATTCACATACAGATACCCTTGGATATGTCTCTGGTAACCGAGTTTACGTTTGTATTAGAAAAAAAAATGATTTTTTTATGAAAAAAAAATGTATTTTGACCAAAAAAAATTTTTTTTTGGGGAAAAATGATGGGTCGGGAAAATCGTTTCTTATGCGTTTATCTTATAGAGTTGGGTGTGAAAAGGTTTGTAGTGAACGTCGTTTTTGTTGTAGCCAAGCCGAAACCAATTTTTTCGGACTTTTAAAGGTTTTTAGACCCCCAAAATTCACGAAAATCGGTCCAAACGGTTCTTTCACATGGATATGGCTCTGTATGGGTGATCTAACGGTTGATTCACATACAGATACCCTTGGATATGTCTCTGGTAACCGAGTTTACGTTTGTAGTAGAAAAAAAAATGATTTTTTTATGAAAAAAAAATGTATTTTGACCAAAAAAAATTTTTTTTTGGGGAAAAATGATGGGTCGGGAAAATCGATTCTTATGCGTTTATCTTATAGAGTTGGGTGTGAAAAGGTTTGTAGTGAACGTCGTTTTTGTTGTAGCCAAGCCGAAACCAATTTTTTCGGACTTTTAAAGGTTTTTAGACCCCCAAAATTCACGAAAATCGGTCCAAACGGTTCTTTCACATGGATATGGCTCTGTATGGGTGATCTAACGGTTGATTCACATACAGATACCCTTGGATATGTCTCTGGTAACCGAGTTTACGTTTGTAGTAGAGAAAAAAATGATTTTTTTATGAAAAAAAAATTTATTTTGACCAAAAAAAATTTTTTTTTGGGGAAAAATGATGGGTCGGGAAAATCGATTCTTATGCGTTTATCTTATAGAGTTGGCCGTGAAAAGGTTTGTAGTGAACGTCGTTTTTGTTGTAGCCAAGCCGAAACCAATTTTTTCGGACTTTTAAAGGTTTTTAGACCCCCAAAATTCACGAAAATCGGTCCAAACGGTTCTTTCACATGGATATGGCTCTGTATGGGTGATCTAACGGTTGATTCACATACAGATACCCTTGGATATGTCTCTGGTAACCGAGTTTACGTTTGTAGTAGAAAAAAAAATGATTTTTTTATGAAAAAAAAATTTATTTTGACCAAAAAAAATTTTTTTTTGGGGAAAAATGATGGGTCGGGAAAATCGATTCTTATGCGTTTATCTTATAGAGTTGGGTGTGAAAAGGTTTGTAGTGAACGTCGTTTTTGTTGTAGCCAAGCCGAAACCAATTTTTTCGGACTTTTAAAGGTTTTTAGACCCCCAAAATTCACGAAAATCGGTCCAAACGGTTCTTTCACATGGATATGGCTCTGTATGGGTGATCTAACGGTTGATTCACATGCAGATACCCTTGGATATGTCTCTGGTAACCGAGTTTACGTTTGTAGTAGAAAAAAAAAATGATTTTTTTATGAAAAAAAAATGTATTTTGACCAAAAAAAATTTTTTTTTGGGGAAAAATGATGGGTCGGGAAAATCGTTTCTTATGCGTTTATCTTATAGAGTTGGGTGTGAAAAGGTTTGTAGTGAACGTCGTTTTTGTTGTAGCCAAGCCGAAACCAATTTTTTCGGACTTTTAAAGGTTTTTAGACCCCCAAAATTCACGAAAATCGGTCCAAACGGTTCTTTCACATGGATATGGCTCTGTATGGGTGATCTAACGGTTGATTCACATACAGATACCCTTGGATATGTCTCTGGTAACCGAGTTTACGTTTGTATTAGAAAAAAAAATGATTTTTTTATGAAAAAAAAATGTATTTTGACCAAAAAAAATTTTTTTTTGGGGAAAAATGATGGGTCGGGAAAATCGTTTCTTATGCGTTTATCTTATAGAGTTGGGTGTGAAAAGGTTTGTAATGAACGTCGTTTTTGTTGTAGCCAAGCCGAAACCAATTTTTTCGGACTTTTAAAGGTTTTTAGACCCCCAAAATTCACGAAAATCGGTCCAAACGGTTCTTTCACATGGATATGGCTCTGTATGGGTGATCTAACGGTTGATTCACATACAGATACCCTTGGATATGTCTCTGGTAACCGAGTTTACGTTTGTATTAGAAAAAAAAATGATTTTTTTATGAAAAAAAAATGTATTTTGACCAAAAAAAATTTTTTTTTGGGGAAAAATGATGGGTCGGGAAAATCGTTTCTTATGCGTTTATCTTATAGAGTTGGGTGTGAAAAGGTTTGTAGTGAACGTCGTTTTTGTTGTAGCCAAGCCGAAACCAATTTTTTCGGACTTTTAAAGGTTTTTAGACCCCCAAAATTCACGAAAATCGGTCCAAACGGTTCTTTCACATGGATATGGCTCTGTATGGGTGATCTAACGGTTGATTCACATACAGATACCCTTGGATATGTCTCTGGTAACCGAGTTTACGTTTGTAGTAGAAAAAAAAAATGATTTTTTTATGAAAAAAAAATGTATTTTGACCAAAAAAAATTTTTTTTTGGGGAAAAATGATGGGTCGGGAAAATCGTTTCTTATGCGTTTATCTTATAGAGTTGGGTGTGAAAAGGTTTGTAGTGAACGTCGTTTTTGTTGTAGCCAAGCCGAAACCAATTTTTTCGGACTTTTAAAGGTTTTTAGACCCCCAAAATTCACGAAAATCGGTCCAAACGGTTCTTTCACATGGATATGGCTCTGTATGGGTGATCTAACGGTTGATTC
Organism: Diplazon laetatorius; assembly: GCA_963662125.1. NCBI lineage: Eukaryota > Metazoa > Arthropoda > Insecta > Hymenoptera > Ichneumonidae > Diplazon > Diplazon laetatorius. The sequence goes on from OY759154.1 coordinate 3,027,357, forward strand.
ACATACAGATACCCTTGGATATGTCTCTGGTAACCGAGTTTACGTTTGTATTAGAAAAAAAAATGATTTTTTTATGAAAAAAAAATGTATTTTGACCAAAAAAAATTTTTTTTTGGGGAAAAATGATGGGTCGGGAAAATCGTTTCTTATGCGTTTATCTTATAGAGTTGGGTGTGAAAAGGTTTGTAATGAACGTCGTTTTTGTTGTAGCCAAGCCGAAACCAATTTTTTCGGACTTTTAAAGGTTTTTAGACCCCCAAAATTCACGAAAATCGGTCCAAACGGTTCTTTCACATGGATATGGCTCTGTATGGGTGATCTAACGGTTGATTCACATACAGATACCCTTGGATATGTCTCTGGTAACCGAGTTTACGTTTGTATTAGAAAAAAAAATGATTTTTTTATGAAAAAAAAATGTATTTTGACCAAAAAAAATTTTTTTTTGGGGAAAAATGATGGGTCGGGAAAATCGTTTCTTATGCGTTTATCTTATAGAGTTGGGTGTGAAAAGGTTTGTAGTGAACGTCGTTTTTGTTGTAGCCAAGCCGAAACCAATTTTTTCGGACTTTTAAAGGTTTTTAGACCCCCAAAATTCACGAAAATCGGTCCAAACGGTTCTTTCACATGGATATGGCTCTGTATGGGTGATCTAACGGTTGATTCACATACAGATACCCTTGGATATGTCTCTGGTAACCGAGTTTACGTTTGTAGTAGAAAAAAAAATGATTTTTTTATGAAAAAAACATTTATTTTGACCAAAAAAATTTTTTTTTTGGGGAAAAATGATGGGTCGGGAAAATCGATTCTTATGCGTTTATCTTATAGAGTTGGGTGTGAAAAGGTTTGTAGTGAACGTCGTTTTTGTTGTAGCCAAGCCGAAACCAATTTTTTCGGACTTTTAAAGGTTTTTAGACCCCCAAAATTCACGAAAATCGGTCCAAACGGTTCTTTCACATGGATATGGCTCTGTATGGGTGATCTAACGGTTGATTCACATACAGATACCCTTGGATATGTCTCTGGTAACCGCGTTTACGTTTGCAGTAGAAAAAAAAATGATTTTTTTATGAAAAAAAAATGTATTTTGACCAAAAAAAATTTTTTTTTGGGGAAAAATGATGGGTCGGGAAAATCGTTTCTTATGCGTTTATCTTATAGAGTTGGGTGTGAAAAGGTTTGTAGTGAACGTCGTTTTTGTTGTAGCCAAGCCGAAACCAATTTTTTCGGACTTTTAAAGGTTTTTAGACCCCCAAAATTCACGAAAATCGGTCCAAACGGTTCTTTCACATGGATATGGCTCTGTATGGGTGATCTAACGGTTGATTCACATACAGATACCCTTGGATATGTCTCTGGTAACCGAGTTTACGTTTGTAGTAGAAAAAAAAATGATTTTTTTATGAAAAAAAAATTTATTTTGACCAAAAAAAATTTTTTTTTGGGGAAAAATGATGGGTCGGGAAAATCGATTCTTATGCGTTTATCTTATAGAGTTGGGTGTGAAAAGGTTTGTAGTGAACGTCGTTTTTGTTGTAGCCAAGCCGAAACCAATTTTTTCGGACTTTTAAAGGTTTTTAGACCCCCAAAATTCACGAAAATCGGTCCAAACGGTTCTTTCACATGGATATGGCTCTGTATGGGTGATCTAACGGTTGATTCACATACAGATACCCTTGGATATGTCTCTGGTAACCGAGTTTACGTTTGTAGTAGAAAAAAAAATGATTTTTTTATGAAAAAAAAATTTATTTTGACCAAAAAAAATTTTTTTTTGGGGAAAAATGATGGGTCGGGAAAATCGATTCTTATGCGTTTATCTTATAGAGTTGGGTGTGAAAAGGTTTGTAGTGAACGTCGTTTTTGTTGTAGCCAAGCCGAAACCAATTTTTTCGGACTTTTAAAGGTTTTTAGACCCCCAAAATTCACGAAAATCGGTCCAAACGGTTCTTTCACATGGATATGGCTCTGTATGGGTGATCTAACGGTTGATTCACATACAGATACCCTTGGATATGTCTCTGGTAACCGAGTTTACGTTTGTATTAGAAAAAAAAATGATTTTTTTATGAAAAAAAAATGTATTTTGACCAAAAAAAATTTTTTTTTGGGGAAAAATGATGGGTCGGGAAAATCGTTTCTTATGCGTTTATCTTATAGAGTTGGGTGTGAAAAGGTTTGTAGTGAACGTCGTTTTTGTTGTAGCCAAGCCGAAACCAATTTTTTCGGACTTTTAAAGGTTTTTAGACCCCCAAAATTCACGAAAATCGGTCCAAACGGTTCTTTCACATGGATATGGCTCTGTATGGGTGATCTAACGGTTGATTCACATACAGATACCCTTGGATATGTCTCTGGTAACCGAGTTTACGTTTGTAGTAGAAAAAAAAATGATTTTTTTATGAAAAAAAAATGTATTTTGACCAAAAAAAATTTTTTTTTGGGGAAAAATGATGGGTCGGGAAAATCGATTCTTATGCGTTTATCTTATAGAGTTGGGTGTGAAAAGGTTTGTAGTGAACGTCGTTTTTGTTGTAGCCAAGCCGAAACCAATTTTTTCGGACTTTTAAAGGTTTTTAGACCCCCAAAATTCACGAAAATCGGTCCAAACGGTTCTTTCACATGGATATGGCTCTGTATGGGTGATCTAACGGTTGATTCACATACAGATACCCTTGGATATGTCTCTGGTAACCGAGTTTACGTTTGTAGTAGAAAAAAAAATGATTTTTTTATGAAAAAAAAATTTATTTTGACCAAAAAAAATTTTTTTTTGGGGAAAAATGATGGGTCGGGAAAATCGATTCTTATGCGTTTATCTTATAGAGTTGGCCGTGAAAAGGTTTGTAGTGAACGTCGTTTTTGTTGTAGCCAAGCCGAAACCAATTTTTTCGGACTTTTAAAGGTTTTTAGACCCCCAAAATTCACGAAAATCGGTCCAAACGGTTCTTTCACATGGATATGGCTCTGTATGGGTGATCTAACGGTTGATTCACATACAGATACCCTTGGATATGTCTCTGGTAACCGAGTTTACGTTTGTAGTAGAAAAAAAAATGATTTTTTTATGAAAAAAAAATTTATTTTGACCAAAAAAAATTTTTTTTTGGGGAAAAATGATGGGTCGGGAAAATCGATTCTTATGCGTTTATCTTATAGAGTTGGGTGTGAAAAGGTTTGTAGTGAACGTCGTTTTTGTTGTAGCCAAGCCGAAACCAATTTTTTCGGACTTTTAAAGGTTTTTAGACCCCCAAAATTCACGAAAATCGGTCCAAACGGTTCTTTCACATGGATATGGCTCTGTATGGGTGATCTAACGGTTGATTCACATGCAGATACCCTTGGATATGTCTCTGGTAACCGAGTTTACGTTTGTAGTAGAAAAAAAAATGATTTTTTTATGAAAAAAAAATGTATTTTGACCAAAAAAAATTTTTTTTTGGGGAAAAATGATGGGTCGGGAAAATCGATTCTTATGCGTTTATCTTATAGAGTTGGGTGTGAAAAGGTTTGTAGTGAACGTCGTTTTTGTCTTAGCCAAGCCGAAACCAATTTTTTCGGACTTTTAAAGGTTTTTAGACCCCCAAAATTCACGAAAATCGGTCCAAACGGTTCTTTCACATGGATATGGCTCTGTATGGGTGATCTAACGGTTGATTCACATGCAGATACCCTTGGATATGTCTCTGGTAACCGAGTTTACGTTTGTAGTAGAAAAAAAAAATGATTTTTTTATGAAAAAAAAATGTATTTTGACCAAAAAAAATTTTTTTTTGGGGAAAAATGATGGGTCGGGAAAATCGTTTCTTATGCGTTTATCTTATAGAGTTGGGTGTGAAAAGGTTTGTAGTGAACGTCGTTTTTGTTGTAGCCAAGCCGAAACCAATTTTTTCGGACTTTTAAAGGGTTTTAGACCCCCAAAATTCACGAAAATCGGTCCAAACGGTTCTTTCACATGGATATGGCTCTGTATGGGTGATCTAACGGTTGATTCACATACAGATACCCTTGGATATGTCTCTGGTAACCGAGTTTACGTTTGTATTAGAAAAAAAAATGATTTTTTTATGAAAAAAAAATGTATTTTGACCAAAAAAAATTTTTTTTTGGGGAAAAATGATGGGTCGGGAAAATCGTTTCTTATGCGTTTATCTTATAGAGTTGGGTGTGAAAAGGTTTGTAATGAACGTCGTTTTTGTTGTAGCCAAGCCGAAACCAATTTTTTCGGACTTTTAAAGGTTTTTAGACCCCCAAAATTCACGAAAATCGGTCCAAACGGTTCTTTCACATGGATATGGCTCTGTATGGGTGATCTAACGGTTGATTCACATACAGATACCCTTGGATATGTCTCTGGTAACCGAGTTTACGTTTGTATTAGAAAAAAAAATGATTTTTTTATGAAAAAAAAATGTATTTTGACCAAAAAAAATTTTTTTTTGGGGAAAAATGATGGGTCGGGAAAATCGTTTCTTATGCGTTTATCTTATAGAGTTGGGTGTGAAAAGGTTTGTAGTGAACGTCGTTTTTGTTGTAGCCAAGCCGAAACCAATTTTTTCGGACTTTTAAAGGTTTTTAGACCCCCAAAATTCACGAAAATCGGTCCAAACGGTTCTTTCACATGGATATGGCTCTGTATGGGTGATCTAACGGTTGATTCACATACAGATACCCTTGGATATGTCTCTGGTAACCGAGTTTACGTTTGTAGTAGAAAAAAAAATGATTTTTTTATGAAAAAAACATTTATTTTGACCAAAAAAATTTTTTTTTTGGGGAAAAATGATGGGTCGGGAAAATCGATTCTTATGCGTTTATCTTATAGAGTTGGGTGTGAAAAGGTTTGTAGTGAACGTCGTTTTTGTTGTAGCCAAGCCGAAACCAATTTTTTCGGACTTTTAAAGGTTTTTAGACCCCCAAAATTCACGAAAATCGGTCCAAACGGTTCTTTCACATGGATATGGCTCTGTATGGGTGATCTAACGGTTGATTCACATACAGATACCCTTGGATATGTCTCTGGTAACCGCGTTTACGTTTGCAGTAGAAAAAAAAATGATTTTTTTATGAAAAAAAAATGTATTTTGACCAAAAAAAATTTTTTTTTGGGGAAAAATGATGGGTCGGGAAAATCGTTTCTTATGCGTTTATCTTATAGAGTTGGGTGTGAAAAGGTTTGTAGTGAACGTCGTTTTTGTTGTAGCCAAGCCGAAACCAATTTTTTCGGACTTTTAAAGGTTTTTAGACCCCCAAAATTCACGAAAATCGGTCCAAACGGTTCTTTCACATGGATATGGCTCTGTATGGGTGATCTAACGGTTGATTCACATACAGATACCCTTGGATATGTCTCTGGTAACCGAGTTTACGTTTGTAGTAGAAAAAAAAATGATTTTTTTATGAAAAAAAAATTTATTTTGACCAAAAAAAATTTTTTTTTGGGGAAAAATGATGGGTCGGGAAAATCGATTCTTATGCGTTTATCTTATAGAGTTGGGTGTGAAAAGGTTTGTAGTGAACGTCGTTTTTGTTGTAGCCAAGCCGAAACCAATTTTTTCGGACTTTTAAAGGTTTTTAGACCCCCAAAATTCACGAAAATCGGTCCAAACGGTTCTTTCACATGGATATGGCTCTGTATGGGTGATCTAACGGTTGATTCACATACAGATACCCTTGGATATGTCTCTGGTAACCGAGTTTACGTTTGTAGTAGAAAAAAAAATGATTTTTTTATGAAAAAAAAATTTATTTTGACCAAAAAAAATTTTTTTTTGGGGAAAAATGATGGGTCGGGAAAATCGATTCTTATGCGTTTATCTTATAGAGTTGGGTGTGAAAAGGTTTGTAGTGAACGTCGTTTTTGTTGTAGCCAAGCCGAAACCAATTTTTTCGGACTTTTAAAGGTTTTTAGACCCCCAAAATTCACGAAAATCGGTCCAAACGGTTCTTTCACATGGATATGGCTCTGTATGGGTGATCTAACGGTTGATTCACATACAGATACCCTTGGATATGTCTCTGGTAACCGAGTTTACGTTTGTATTAGAAAAAAAAATGATTTTTTTATGAAAAAAAAATGTATTTTGACCAAAAAAAATTTTTTTTTGGGGAAAAATGATGGGTCGGGAAAATCGTTTCTTATGCGTTTATCTTATAGAGTTGGGTGTGAAAAGGTTTGTAGTGAACGTCGTTTTTGTTGTAGCCAAGCCGAAACCAATTTTTTCGGACTTTTAAAGGTTTTTAGACCCCCAAAATTCACGAAAATCGGTCCAAACGGTTCTTTCACATGGATATGGCTCTGTATGGGTGATCTAACGGTTGATTCACATACAGATACCCTTGGATATGTCTCTGGTAACCGAGTTTACGTTTGTAGTAGAAAAAAAAATGATTTTTTTATGAAAAAAAAATGTATTTTGACCAAAAAAAATTTTTTTTTGGGGAAAAATGATGGGTCGGGAAAATCGATTCTTATGCGTTTATCTTATAGAGTTGGGTGTGAAAAGGTTTGTAGTGAACGTCGTTTTTGTTGTAGCCAAGCCGAAACCAATTTTTTCGGACTTTTAAAGGTTTTTAGACCCCCAAAATTCACGAAAATCGGTCCAAACGGTTCTTTCACATGGATATGGCTCTGTATGGGTGATCTAACGGTTGATTCACATACAGATACCCTTGGATATGTCTCTGGTAACCGAGTTTACGTTTGTAGTAGAAAAAAAAATGATTTTTTTATGAAAAAAAAATTTATTTTGACCAAAAAAAATTTTTTTTTGGGGAAAAATGATGGGTCGGGAAAATCGATTCTTATGCGTTTATCTTATAGAGTTGGCCGTGAAAAGGTTTGTAGTGAACGTCGTTTTTGTTGTAGCCAAGCCGAAACCAATTTTTTCGGACTTTTAAAGGTTTTTAGACCCCCAAAATTCACGAAAATCGGTCCAAACGGTTCTTTCACATGGATATGGCTCTGTATGGGTGATCTAACGGTTGATTCACATACAGATACCCTTGGATATGTCTCTGGTAACCGAGTTTACGTTTGTAGTAGAAAAAAAAATGATTTTTTTATGAAAAAAAAATTTATTTTGACCAAAAAAAATTTTTTTTTGGGGAAAAATGATGGGTCGGGAAAATCGATTCTTATGCGTTTATCTTATAGAGTTGAGTGTGAAAAGGTTTGTAGTGAACGTCGTTTTTGTTGTAGCCAAGCCGAAACCAATTTTTTCGGACTTTTAAAGGTTTTTAGACCCCCAAAATTCACGAAAATCGGTCCAAACGGTTCTTTCACATGGATATGGCTCTGTATGGGTGATCTAACGGTTGATTCACATGCAGATACCCTTGGATATGTCTCTGGTAACCGAGTTTACGTTTGTAGTAGAAAAAAAAATGATATTTTTATGAAAAAAAAATGTATTTTGACCAAAAAAAATTTTTTTTTGGGGAAAAATGATGGGTCGGGAAAATCGATTCTTATGCGTTTATCTTATAGAGTTGGGTGTGAAAAGGTTTGTAGTGAACGTCGTTTTTGTTGTAGCCAAGCCGAAACCAATTTTTTCGGACTTTTAAAGGTTTTTAGACCCCCAAAATTCACGAAAATCGGTCCAAACGGTTCTTTCACATGGATATGGCTCTGTATGGGTGATCTAACGGTTGATTCACATGCAGATACCCTTGGATATGTCTCTGGTAACCGAGTTTACGTTTGTAGTAGAAAAAAAAATGATTTTTTTATGAAAAAAAAATGTATTTTGACCAAAAAAAATTTTTTTTTGGGGAAAAATGATGGGTCGGGAAAATCGTTTCTTATGCGTTTATCTTATAGAGTTGAGTGTGAAAAGGTTTGTAGTGAACGTCGTTTTTGTTGTAGCCAAGCCGAAACCAATTTTTTCGGACTTTTAAAGGTTTTTAGACCCCCAAAATTCACGAAAATGGGTCCAAACGGTTCTTTCACATGGATATGGCTCTGTATGGGTGATCTAACGGTTGATTCACATACAGATACCCTTGGATATGTCTCTGGTAACCGAGCTTACGTTTGTAGTAGAAAAAAAAATGATTTTTTTATGAAAAAAAAATGTATTTTGACCAAAAAAAATTTTTTTTTGGGGAAAAATGATGGGTCGGGAAAATCGTTTCTTATGCGTTTATCTTATAGAGTTGGGTGTGAAAAGGTTTGTAGTGAACGTCGTTTTTGTTGTAGCCAAGCCGAAACCAATTTTTTCGGACTTTTAAAGGTTTTTAGACCCCCAAAATTCACGAAAATCGGTCCAAACGGTTCTTTCACATGGATATGGCTCTGTATGGGTGATCTAACGGTTGATTCACATACAGATACCCTTGGATATGTCTCTGGTAACCGAGTTTACGTTTGTATTAGAAAAAAAAATGATTTTTTTATGAAAAAAAAATGTATTTTGACCAAAAAAAATTTTTTTTTGGGGAAAAATGATGGGTCGGGAAAATCGTTTCTTATGCGTTTATCTTATAGAGTTGGGTGTGAAAAGGTTTGTAATGAACGTCGTTTTTGTTGTAGCCAAGCCGAAACCAATTTTTTCGGACTTTTAAAGGTTTTTAGACCCCCAAAATTCACGAAAATCGGTCCAAACGGTTCTTTCACATGGATATGGCTCTGTATGGGTGATCTAACGGTTGATTCACATACAGATACCCTTGGATATGTCTCTGGTAACCGAGTTTACGTTTGTATTAGAAAAAAAAATGATTTTTTTATGAAAAAAAAATGTATTTTGACCAAAAAAAATTTTTTTTTGGGGAAAAATGATGGGTCGGGAAAATCGTTTCTTATGCGTTTATCTTATAGAGTTGGGTGTGAAAAGGTTTGTAGTGAACGTCGTTTTTGTTGTAGCCAAGCCGAAACCAATTTTTTCGGACTTTTAAAGGTTTTTAGACCCCCAAAATTCACGAAAATCGGTCCAAACGGTTCTTTCACATGGATATGGCTCTGTATGGGTGATCTAACGGTTGATTCACATACAGATACCCTTGGATATGTCTCTGGTAACCGAGTTTACGTTTGTATTAGAAAAAAAAATGATTTTTTTATGAAAAAAAAATGTATTTTGACCAAAAAAAATTTTTTTTTGGGGAAAAATGATGGGTCGGGAAAATCGTTTCTTATGCGTTTATCTTATAGAGTTGGGTGTGAAAAGGTTTGTAATGAACGTCGTTTTTGTTGTAGCCAAGCCGAAACCAATTTTTTCGGACTTTTAAAGGTTTTTAGACCCCCAAAATTCACGAAAATCGGTCCAAACGGTTCTTTCACATGGATATGGCTCTGTATGGGTGATCTAACGGTTGATTCACATACAGATACCCTTGGATATGTCTCTGGTAACCGAGTTTACGTTTGTATTAGAAAAAAAAATGATTTTTTTATGAAAAAAAAATGTATTTTGACCAAAAAAAATTTTTTTTTGGGGAAAAATGATGGGTCGGGAAAATCGTTTCTTATGCGTTTATCTTATAGAGTTGGGTGTGAAAAGGTTTGTAGTGAACGTCGTTTTTGTTGTAGCCAAGCCGAAACCAATTTTTTCGGACTTTTAAAGGTTTTTAGACCCCCAAAATTCACGAAAATCGGTCCAAACGGTTCTTTCACATGGATATGGCTCTGTATGGGTGATCTAACGGTTGATTCACATACAGATACCCTTGGATATGTCTCTGGTAACCGAGTTTACGTTTGTATTAGAAAAAAAAATGATTTTTTTATGAAAAAAAAATGTATTTTGACCAAAAAAAATTTTTTTTTGGGGAAAAATGATGGGTCGGGAAAATCGTTTCTTATGCGTTTATCTTATAGAGTTGGGTGTGAAAAGGTTTGTAATGAACGTCGTTTTTGTTGTAGCCAAGCCGAAACCAATTTTTTCGGACTTTTAAAGGTTTTTAGACCCCCAAAATTCACGAAAATCGGTCCAAACGGTTCTTTCACATGGATATGGCTCTGTATGGGTGATCTCACGGTTGATTCACATACAGATACCCTTGGATATGTCTCTGGTAACCGAGTTTACGTTTGTATTAGAAAAAAAAATGATTTTTTTATGAAAAAAAAATGTATTTTGACCAAAAAAAATTTTTTTTTGGGGAAAAATGATGGGTCGGGAAAATCGTTTCTTATGCGTTTATCTTATAGAGTTGGGTGTGAAAAGGTTTGTAGTGAACGTCGTTTTTGTTGTAGCCAAGCCGAAACCAATTTTTTCGGACTTTTAAAGGTTTTTAGACCCCCAAAATTCACGAAAATCGGTCCAAACGGTTCTTTCACATGGATATGGCTCTGTATGGGTGATCTAACGGTTGATTCACATACAGATAGCCTTGGATATGTCTCTGGTAACCGAGTTTACGTTTGTATTAAAAAAAAAAGGATTTTTTTATGAAAAAAAAATGTATTTTGACCAAAAAAAATTTTTTTTTGGGGAAAAATGATGGGTCGGGAAAATCGTTTCTTATGCGTTTATCTTATAGAGTTGGGTGTGAAAAGGTTTGAAGTGAACGTCGTTTTTGTTGTAGCCAAGCCGAAACCAATTTTTTCGGACTTTTAAAGGTTTTTAGACCCCCAAAATTCACGAAAATCGGTCCAAACGGTTCTTTCACATGGATATGGCTCTGTATGGGTGATCTAACGGTTGATTCACATACAGATAGCCTTGGATATGTCTCTGGTAACCGAGTTTACGTTTGTATTAGAAAAAAAAATGATTTTTTTATGAAAAAAAAATGTATTTTGACCAAAAAAAATTTTTTTTTGGGGAAAAATGATGGGTCGGGAAAATCGTTTCTTATGCGTTTATCTTATAGAGTTGGGTGTGAAAAGGTTTGTAGTGAACGTCGTTTTTGTTGTAGCCAAGCCGAAACCAATTTTTTCGGACTTTTAAAGGTTTTTAGACCCCCAAAATTCACGAAAATCGGTCCAAACGGTTCTTTCACATGGATATGGCTCTGTATGGGTGATCTAACGGTTGATTCACATACAGATACCCTTGGATATGTCTCTGGTAACCGAGTTTACGTTTGTAGTAGAAAAAAAAATGATTTTTTTATGAAAAAAAAATGTATTTTGACCAAAAAAAATTTTTTTTTGGGGAAAAATGATGGGTCGGGAAAATCGATTCTTATGCGTTTATCTTATAGAGTTGGGTGTGAAAAGGTTTGTAGTGAACGTCGTTTTTGTTGTAGCCAAGCCGAAACCAATTTTTTCGGACTTTTAAAGGTTTTTAGACCCCCAAAATTCACGAAAATCGGTCCAAACGGTTCTTTCACATGGATATGGCTCTGTATGGGTGATCTAACGGTTGATTCACATACAGATACCCTTGGATATGTCTCTGGTAACCGAGTTTACGTTTGTAGTAGAAAAAAAAATGATTTTTTTATGAAAAAAAAATGTATTTTGACCAAAAAAAATTTTTTTTTGGGGAAAAATGATGGGTCGGGAAAATCGATTCTTATGCGTTTATCTTATAGAGTTGGGTGTGAAAAGGTTTGTAGTGAACGTCGTTTTTGTTGTAGCCAAGCCGAAACCAATTTTTTCGGACTTTTAAAGGTTTTTAGACCCCCAAAATTCACGAAAATCGGTCCAAACGGTTCTTTCACATGGATATGGCTCTGTATGGGTGATCTAACGGTTGATTCACATACAGATACCCTTGGATATGTCTCTGGTAACCGAGTTTACGTTTGTATTAGAAAAAAAAATGATTTTTTTATGAAAAAAAAATGTATTTTGACCAAAAAAAATTTTTTTTTGGGGAAAAATGATGGGTCGGGAAAATCGTTTCTTATGCGTTTATCTTATAGAGTTGGGTGTGAAAAGGTTTGTAGTGAACGTCGTTTTTGTTGTAGCCAAGCCGAAACCAATTTTTTCGGACTTTTAAAGGTTTTTAGACCCCCAAAATTCACGAAAATCGGTCCAAACGGTTCTTTCACATGGATATGGCTCTGTATGGGTGATCTAACGGTTGATTCACATACAGATACCCTTGGATATGTCTCTGGTAACCGAGTTTACGTTTGTAGTAGAAAAAAAAATGATTTTTTTATGAAAAAAAAATGTATTTTGACCAAAAAAAATTTTTTTTTGGGGAAAAATGATGGGTCGGGAAAATCGATTCTTATGCGTTTATCTTATAGAGTTGGGTGTGAAAAGGTTTGTAGTGAACGTCGTTTTTGTTGTAGCCAAGCCGAAACCAATTTTTTCGGACTTTTAAAGGTTTTTAGACCCCCAAAATTCACGAAAATCGGTCCAAACGGTTCTTTCACATGGATATGGCTCTGTATGGGTGATCTAACGGTTGATTCACATACAGATACCCTTGGATATGTCTCTGGAAACCGAGTTTACGTTTGTAGTAGAAAAAAAAATGATTTTTTTATGAAAAAAAAATTTATTTTGACCAAAAAAAATTTTTTTTTGGGGAAAAATGATGGGTCGGGAAAATCGATTCTTATGCGTTTATCTTATAGAGTTGGGTGTGAAAAGGTTTGTAGTGAACGTCGTTTTTGTTGTAGCCAAGCCGAAACCAATTTTTTCGGACTTTTAAAGGTTTTTAGACCCCCAAAATTCACGAAAATCGGTCCAAACGGTTCTTTCACATGGATATGGCTCTGTATGGGTGATCTAACGGTTGATTCACATACAGATACCCTTGGATATGTCTCTGGTAACCGAGTTTACGTTTGTAGTAGAAAAAAAAATGATTTTTTTATGAAAAAAAAATGTATTTTGACCAAAAAAAATTTTTTTTTGGGGAAAAATGATGGGTCGGGAAAATCGATTCTTATGCGTTTATCTTATAGAGTTGGGTGTGAAAAGGTTTGTAGTGAACGTCGTTTTTGTTGTAGCCAAGCCGAAACCAATTTTTTCGGACTTTTAAAGGTTTTTAGACCCCCAAAATTCACGAAAATCGGTCCAAACGGTTCTTTCACATGGATATGGCTCTGTATGGGTGATCTAACGGTTGATTCACATACAGATACCCTTGGATATGTCTCTGGTAACCGAGTTTACGTTTGTAGTAGAAAAAAAAATGATTTTTTTATGAAAAAAAAATTTATTTTGACCAAAAAAAATTTTTTTTTGGGGAAAAATGATGGGTCGGGAAAATCGATTCTTATGCGTTTATCTTATAGAGTTGGCCGTGAAAAGGTTTGTAGTGAACGTCGTTTTTGTTGTAGCCAAGCCGAAACCAATTTTTTCGGACTTTTAAAGGTTTTTAGACCCCCAAAATTCACGAAAATCGGTCCAAACGGTTCTTTCACATGGATATGGCTCTGTATGGGTGATCTAACGGTTGATTCACATACAGATACCCTTGGATATGTCTCTGGTAACCGAGTTTACGTTTGTAGTAGAAAAAAAAATGATTTTTTTATGAAAAAAAAATGTATTTTGACCAAAAAAAATTTTTTTTTGGGGAAAAATGATGGGTCGGGAAAATCGTTTCTTATGCGTTTATCTTATAGAGTTGGGTGTGAAAAGGTTTGTAGTGAACGTCGTTTTTGTTGTAGCCAAGCCGAAACCAATTTTTTCGGACTTTTAAAGGTTTTTAGACCCCCAAAATTCACGAAAATCGGTCGAAACGGTTCTTTCACATGGATATGGCTCTGTATGGGTGATCTAACGGTTGATTCACATACAGATACCCTTGGATATGTCTCTGGTAACCGAGTTTACGTTTGTAGTAGAAAAAAAAATGATTTTTTTATGAAAAAAAAATGTATTTTGACCAAAAAAAATTTTTTTTTGGGGAAAAATGATGGGTCGGGAAAATCGTTTCTTATGCGTTTATCTTATAGAGTTGGCCGTGAAAAGGTTTGTAGTGAACGTCGTTTTTGTTGTAGCCAAGCCGAAACCAATTTTTTCGGACTTTTAAAGGTTTTTAGACCCCCAAAATTCACGAAAATCGGTCCAAACGGTTCTTTCACATGGATATGGCTCTGTATGGGTGATCTAACGGTTGATTCACATACAGATACCCTTGGATATGTCTCTGGTAACCGAGTTTACGTTTGTAGTAGAAAAAAAAATGATTTTTTTATGAAAAAAAAATGTATTTTGACCAAAAAAAATTTTTTTTTGGGGAAAAATGATGGGTCGGGAAAATCGTTTCTTATGCGTTTATCTTATAGAGTTGGGTGTGAAAAGGTTTGTAGTGAACGTCGTTTTTGTTGTAGCCAAGCCGAAACCCATTTTTTCGGACTTTTAAAGGTTTTTAGACCCCCAAAATTCACGAAAATCGGTCCAAACGGTTCTTTCACATGGATATGGCTCTGTATGGGTGATCTAACGGTTGATTCACATACAGATACCCTTGGATATGTCTCTGGTAACCGAGTTTACGTTTGTAGTAGAAAAAAAAATGATTTTTTTATGAAAAAAAAATTTATTTTGACCAAAAAAAATTTTTTTTTGGGGAAAAATGATGGGTCGGGAAAATCGATTCTTATGCGTTTATCTTATAGAGTTGGGTGTGAAAAGGTTTGTAGTGAACGTCGTTTTTGTTGTAGCCAAGCCGAAACCAATTTTTTCGGACTTTTAAAGGTTTTTAGACCCCCAAAATTCACGAAAATCGGTCCAAACGGTTCTTTCACATGGATATGGCTCTGTATGGGTGATCTAACGGTTGATTCACATACAGATACCCTTGGATATGTCTCTGGTAACCGAGTTTACGTTTGTAGTAGAAAAAAAAATGATTTTTTTATGAAAAAAAAATTTATTTTGACCAAAAAAAATTTTTTTTTGGGGAAAAATGATGGGTCGGGAAAATCGATTCTTATGCGTTTATCTTATAGAGTTGGCCGTGAAAAGGTTTGTAGTGAACGTCGTTTTTGTTGTAGCCAAGCCGAAACCAATTTTTTCGGACTTTTAAAGGTTTTTAGACCCCCAAAATTCACGAAAATCGGTCCAAACGGTTCTTTCACATGGATATGGCTCTGTATGGGTGATCTAACGGTTGATTCACATACAGATACCCTTGGATATGTCTCTGGTAACCGAGTTTACGTTTGTATTAGAAAAAAAAATGATTTTTTTATGAAAAAAAAATGTATTTTGACCAAAAAAAAATTTTTTTTGGGGAAAAATGATGGGTCGGGAAAATCGTTTCTTATGCGTTTATCTTATAGAGTTTGGTGTGAAAAGGTTTGTAGTGAACGTCGTTTTTGTTGTAGCCAAGCCGAAACCAATTTTTTCGGACTTTTAAAGGTTTTTAGACCCCCAAAATTCACGAAAATCGGTCCAAACGGTTCTTTCACATGGATATGGCTCTGTATGGGTGATCTAACGGTTGATTCACATACAGATACCCTTGGATATGTCTCTGGAAACCGAGTTTACGTTTGTAGTAGAAAAAAAAATGATTTTTTTATGAAAAAAAAATTTATTTTGACCAAAAAAAATTTTTTTTTGGGGAAAAATGATGGGTCGGGAAAATCGATTCTTATGCGTTTATCTTATAGAGTTGGGTGTGAAAAGGTTTGTAGTGAACGTCGTTTTTGTTGTAGCCAAGCCGAAACCAATTTTTTCGGACTTTTAAAGGTTTTTAGACCCCCAAAATTCACGAAAATCGGTCCAAACGGTTCTTTCACATGGATATGGCTCTGTATGGGTGATCTAACGGTTGATTCACATACAGATACCCTTGGATATGTCTCTGGTAACCGAGTTTACGTTTGTATTAGAAAAAAAAATGATTTTTTTATGAAAAAAAAATTTATTTTGACCAAAAAAAATTTTTTTTTGGGGAAAAATGATGGGTCGGGAAAATCGTTTCTTATGCGTTTATCTTATAGAGTTGGGTGTGAAAAGGTTTGTAGTGAACGTCGTTTTTGTTGTAGCCAAGCCGAAACCAATTTTTTCGGACTTTTAAAGGTTTTTAGACCCCAAAAATTCACGAAAATCGGTCCAAACGGTTCTTTCACATGGATATGGCTCTGTATGGGTGATCTAACGGTTGATTCACATACAGATACCCTTGGATATGTCTCTGGTAACCGAGGTTACGTTTGTAGTAGAAAAAAAAATGATTTTTTTATGAAAAAAAAATTTATTTTGACCAAAAAAAATTTTTTTTTGGGGAAAAATGATGGGTCGGGAAAATCGATTCTTATGCGTTTATCTTATAGAGTTGGGTGTGAAAAGGTTTGTAGTGAACGTCGTTTTTGTTGTAGCCAAGCCGAAACCAATTTTTTCGGACTTTTAAAGGTTTTTAGACCCCCAAAATTCACGAAAATCGGTCCAAACGGTTCTTTCACATGGATATGGCTCTGTATGGGTGATCTAACGGTTGATTCACATACAGATACCCTTGGATATGTCTCTGGTAACCGAGTTTACGTTTGTAGTAGAAAAAAAAATGATTTTTTTATGAAAAAAAAATGTATTTTGACCAAAAAAAATTTTTTTTTGGGGAAAAATGATGGGTCGGGAAAATCGTTTCTTATGCGTTTATCTTATAGAGTTGGGTGTGAAAAGGTTTGTAGTGAACGTCGTTTTTGTTGTAGCCAAGCCGAAACCAATTTTTTCGGACTTTTAAAGGTTTTTAGACCCCCAAAATTCACGAAAATCGGTCCAAACGGTTCTTTCACATGGATATGGCTCTGTATGGGTGATCTAACGGTTGATTCACATACAGATACCCTTGGATATGTCTCTGGAAACCGAGTTTACGTTTGTAGTAGAAAAAAAAATGATTTTTTTATGAAAAAAAAATTTATTTTGACCAAAAAAAATTTTTTTTTGGGGAAAAATGATGGGTCGGGAAAATCGATTCTTATGCGTTTATCTTATAGAGTTGGGTGTGAAAAGGTTTGTAGTGAACGTCGTTTTTGTTGTAGCCAAGCCGAAACCAATTTTTTCGGACTTTTAAAGGTTTTTAGACCCCCAAAATTCACGAAAATCGGTCCAAACGGTTCTTTCACATGGATATGGCTCTGTATGGGTGATCTAACGGTTGATTCACATACAGATACCCTTGGATATGTCTCTGGTAACCGAGTTTACGTTTGTATTAGAAAAAAAAATGATTTTTTTATGAAAAAAAAATTTATTTTGACCAAAAAAAATTTTTTTTTGGGGAAAAATGATGGGTCGGGAAAATCGTTTCTTATGCGTTTATCTTATAGAGTTGGGTGTGAAAAGGTTTGTAGTGAACGTCGTTTTTGTTGTAGCCAAGCCGAAACCAATTTTTTCGGACTTTTAAAGGTTTTTAGACCCCAAAAATTCACGAAAATCGGTCCAAACGGTTCTTTCACATGGATATGGCTCTGTATGGGTGATCTAACGGTTGATTCACATACAGATACCCTTGGATATGTCTCTGGTAACCGAGTTTACGTTTGTAGTAGAAAAAAAAATGATTTTTTTATGAAAAAAAAATTTATTTTGACCAAAAAAAATTTTTTTTTGGGGAAAAATGATGGGTCGGGAAAATCGTTTCTTATGCGTTTATCTTATAGAGTTGGGTGTGAAAAGGTTTGTAGTGAACGTCGTTTTTGTTGTAGCCAAGCCGAAACCAATTTTTTCGGACTTTTAAAGGTTTTTAGACCCCAAAAATTCACGAAAATCGGTCCAAACGGTTCTTTCACATGGATATGGCTCTGTATGGGTGATCTAACGGTTGATTCACATACAGATACCCTTGGATATGTCTCTGGTAACCGAGTTTACGTTTGTAGTAGAAAAAAAAATGATTTTTTTATGAAAAAAAAATTTATTTTGACCAAAAAAAATTTTTTTTTGGGGAAAAATGATGGGTCGGGAAAATCGATTCTTATGCGTTTATCTTATAGAGTTGGGTGTGAAAAGGTTTGTAGTGAACGTCGTTTTTGTTGTAGCCAAGCCGAAACCAATTTTTTCGGACTTTTAAAGGTTTTTAGACCCCCAAAATTCACGAAAATCGGTCCAAACGGTTCTTTCACATGGATATGGCTCTGTATGGGTGATCTAACGGTTGATTTACATACAGATACCCTTGGATATGTCTCTGGTAACCGAGTTTACGTTTGTAGTAGAAAAAAAAATGATTTTTTTATGAAAAAAAAATGTATTTTTACCAAAAAAAATTTTTTTTTGGGGAAAAATGATGGGTCGGGAAAATCGTTTCTTATGCGTTTATCTTATAGAGTTGGGTGTGAAAAGGTTTGTAGTGAACGTCGTTTTTGTTGTAGCGAAGCCGAAACCAATTTTTTCGGACTTTTAAAGGTTTTTAGACCCCCAAAATTCACGAAAATCGGTCCAAACGGTTCTTTCACATGGATATGGCTCTGTATGGGTGATCTAACGGTTGATTCACATACAGATACCCTTGGATATGTCTCTGGTAACCGAGTTTACGTTTGTAGTAGAAAAAAAAATGATTTTTTTATGAAAAAAAAATGTATTTTGACCAAAAAAAAATTTTTTTTGGGGAAAAATGATGGGTTGGGAAAATCGTTTCTTATGAGTTTATCTTATAGAGTTGGGTGTGAAAAGGTTTGTAGTGAACGTCGTTTTTGTTGTAGCCAAGCCGAAACCAATTTTTTCGGACTTTTAAAGGTTTTTAGACCCCCAAAATTCACGAAAATCGGTCCAAACGGTTCTTTCACATGGATATGGCTCTGTATGGGTGATCTAACGGTTGATTCACATACAGATACTCTTGGATATGTCTCTGGTAACCGAGTTTACGTTTGTAGTAGAAAAAAAAATGATTTTTTTATGAAAAAAAAATTTATTTTGACCAAAAAAAATTTTTTTTCGGGGAAAAATGATGGGTCGGGAAAATCGATTCTTATGCGTTTATCTTATAGAGTTGGCCGTGAAAAGGTTTGTAGTGAACGTCGTTTTTGTTGTAGCCAAGCCGAAACCAATTTTTTCGGACTTTTAAAGGTTTTTAGACCCCCAAAATTCACGAAAATCGGTCCAAACGGTTCTTTCACATGGATATGGCTCTGTATGGGTGATCTAACGGTTGATTCACATACAGATACCCTTGGATATGTCTCTGGTAACCGAGTTTACGTTTGTAGTAGAAAAAAAAATGATTTTTTTATGAAAAAAAAATGTATTTTGACCAAAAAAAATTTTTTTTTGGGGAAAAATGATGGGTCGGGAAAATCGTTTCTTATGCGTTTATCTTATAGAGTTGGGTGTGAAAAGGTTTGTAGTGAACGTCGTTTTTGTTGTAGCCAAGCCGAAACCAATTTTTTCGAACTTTTAAAGGTTTTTAGACCCCCAAAATTCACGAAAATCGGTCCAAACGGTTCTTTCACATGGATATGGCTCTGTATGGGTGATCTAACGGTTGATTCACATACAGATACCCTTGGATATGTCTCTGGAAACCGAGTTTACGTTTGTAGTAGAAAAAAAAATGATTTTTTTATGAAAAAAAAATGTATTTTGACCAAAAAAAATTTTTTTTTGGGGAAAAATGATGGGTCGGGAAAATCGTTTCTTATGCGTTTATCTTATAGAGTTGGGTGTGAAAAGGTTTGTAGTGAACGTCGTTTTTGTTGTAGCCAAGCCGAAACCAATTTTTTCGGACTTTTAAAGGTTTTTAGACCCCCAAAATTCACGAAAATCGGTCCAAACGGTTCTTTCACATGGATATGGCTCTGTATGGGTGATCTAACGGTTGATTCACATACAGATACCCTTGGATATGTCTCTGGTAACCGAGTTTACGTTTGTATTAGAAAAAAAAATGATTTTTTTATGAAAAAAAAATTTATTTTGACCAAAAAAAATTTTTTTTTGGGGAAAAATGATGGGTCGGGAAAATCGTTTCTTATGCGTTTATCTTATAGAGTTGGGTGTGAAAAGGTTTGTAGTGAACGTCGTTTTTGTTGTAGCCAAGCCGAAACCAATTTTTTCGGACTTTTAAAGGATTTAGACCCCAAAAATTCACGAAAATCGGTCCAAACGGTTCTTTCACATGGATATGGCTCTGTATGGGTGATCTAACGGTTGATTCACATACAGATACCCTTGGATATGTCTCTGGTAACCGAGTTTACGTTTGTAGTAGAAAAAAAAATGATTTTTTTATGAAAAAAAAATTTATTTTGACCAAAAAAAATTTTTTTTTGGGGAAAAATGATGGGTCGGGAAAATCGATTCTTATGCGTTTATCTTATAGAGTTGGGTGTGAAAAGGTTTGTAGTGAACGTCGTTTTTGTTGTAGCCAAGCCGAAACCAATTTTTTCGGACTTTTAAAGGTTTTTAGACCCCCAAAATTCACGAAAATCGGTCCAAACGGTTCTTTCACATGGATATGGCTCTGTATGGGTGATCTAACGGTTGATTCACATACAGATACCCTTGGATATGTCTCTGGTAACCGAGTTTACGTTTGTAGTAGAAAAAAAAATGATTTTTTTATGAAAAAAAAATTTATTTTGACCAAAAAAAATTTTTTTTTGGGGAAAAATGATGGGTCGGGAAAATCGATTCTTATGCGTTTATCTTATAGAGTTGGCCGTGAAAAGGTTTGTAGTGAACGTCGTTTTTGTTGTAGCCAAGCCGAAACCAATTTTTTCGGACTTTTAAAGGTTTTTAGACCCCCAAAATTCACGAAAATCGGTCCAAACGGTTCTTTCACATGGATATGGCTCTGTATGGGTGATCTAACGGTTGATTCACATACAGATACCCTTGGATATGTCTCTAGAAACCGAGTTTTCGTTTGGAGTGGAAAAAAAATCGATTTTTTCATGAAAAAAAAATGTATTTTGACGAAAAATTTTTTTTTTTTTTCGGGGAAAAATGTTGGGTCGGGAAAGTCGATTCTTATGCGTTAATCTTCTAGAGTTGGGTGTGAAAAGGTTTGTAGTGAACGTCGTTTCGTTCGTAGCCAAGCCGAAACCAATTTTTTCGGACTTTAAAAGGTTTTTCAGACCCCCAAATTTCACGAAAATCGAATCTATCGGTTCATTCACATGGGGATGGCTCTGTATATGTTATCAGCACTCGCCAGGACTAGTGCGCGCGGGCAAGTATTATCGCGCGGCGGCCATGGTACGAAAGAGATGCCTGTGTGGGTGGGGCTTCAGGTCTCTTTCATGTTTCTTGCACACGGATATATCAGCGCGCCAACTATCGCCAAAAGTCGAAACTCTATTTCTCGTACTAAACGCTAACACGGCGAATACGGTTCTATGTAATCCATCTTCTTTGCATCAACCGCTCGAAATAAATTGTCGGTACAGGAAGAAATGATTGTAGGGATCTTGATTATCGACCACAACGAATTCATGTACCGAACAGGTCTTGGGAAGCTCATTCAGTTGTCGGGGGACGAACACAGATGGCAGCGTTCGTAGCAAAGTGATAATTTTTTAGTAGAATTTTAGAAATATTTCGTACGATCATCGATCGGTAAGAGCGAGCGCTTGCCACCTGAGTCGACGACTGAACGACAGAGGGCACACTTTCGTCTGTTCATGCTTTTTAGAGCTTAGGTCGATTATCAGGTTCGAAAACATAAAATGAAACCACCCTTCAATTTAGATACCAGCAATATTTCTTTGAAAAAACATATATTTATGTATCTTCAAACGAATTGCCATTCATGAAAGTTTTGATAAAACCCTGTTTTATCTCATCCCGTCTGAACTAAATTCGATAATACGAAAAGAAAAGGAAAAATAATAAAATAACTCTAAAAAATAATGAATCATGAATATGAAATGTGAATAATGAAAAATCTTCATGACCTTGAGACACGAAAAAATTCTGATGGGACACACGTTACTCACCTCTTCGTCCATGTTTGACAATCGATTTTTCAAATCTTCGAACGTCAAAATCGATTCCGACGAATCGCGTTTTCTCGTAAAATCATTTCTTCGCGATGTCGAAGGTTGAGGGCCGCTCCCCGCGTCTCCCTCCGTCGAAATTGAACCCGACGAACCGGAAGTCGAATACTCATCTCTCTCCTTGACATTTAAAACCATTTCCAAAAATTAAAAAAAAAAAAAAACTTGTTTATCAACAATTCTCCGTAAAAAAATATTATTCATTGTATACGTAATAAAACATTTTTATGTTTTCCAATACAAAATTATTTATTAACTATTTTTCTTCCGATGATAATTAAGTTTTTTTTTTGAATATCAATTGATCGTTGAAACACTCGATAACTCACCCACAGCCAACATTCGTACAGAATCCAGAAGTGAATGAGATAAATTGCCATGGCGATAATCGATATAACGCACATGATGAAGTTGTGAATGAATATGGGATGTCGGAGTAACTCGGCGTCCGAGACCTCTTCGAGATTGATGTATATCTCAGCGTGTCGCATTGATAATATCGCCGAGGACAGCATCAGAATCACACCGATGGCACAGCCTACGAGAGTCTTCAAATTAATTAAGATTGTTACAAGATCCCGACTTTATCACCGATACTGCATCATTATTATTAATTATTTATTATTTATTATTCATCTCGCCCAATCGGTCCTGTAGAGCTCCGACGGACCTTATTATTATTATTATTATTATTATTATTATTATTATTATTATTATTATGATTATTTTAATTATAATAATAATAATTTAAAAAATGGAGTATCAGTAACAAATTCGAAATCTTGTAACAATCTTAATTGCTTTGAAGACTAATTAATTATTAGTTGACAATAATTTTTATTATTATGTATTCTGCAATTAAACTTTTGTAAAACTTTTTTTATTTCTTTAATCTGTTTCTCGTTTTTACGGATATTTAATTGACATTTTCAAGACCTATGTCTAAGGAAAATACAAAGCTTCATATTATTATTATTATTATTACAATAATCGTTATTATGCAAATTGTTAATTTATTATTATCCTCACCGTTATGACAATTTGCCGAAAGTTTCTGCAACTCAACCACATGACACCCATAACAAGACTGATGGTCATGCATACTGGATAAGCTATGAACATTGGATTTCTTTCTTCCGGTAGATTCGGCACACTATCGTCCTTTGCCCGCATTTTACGATTTATCGCGTGATGTATATGGTGAAAGGCCTCGTTCACCAGTACGCTCAGCTGTAAAATAATACAACATAAATAAACGAAAGAATAAAAAATAAAATTTATATAATTTCCACTGAGGTTTATTAATTGAAAATAACGATTTATGAATTTACGTGTAGATTGTGTTTGATTCTAGAAGATAAGCCACAGTTCACTGGCACACTCAGGTGTCAAATAACACGATGTAAATAAATGGTTAAAAAAAAAACAATTTCTACGAAGATTTATTAATTGAAAATAATGATTTATGAATTTATGTAAAAATTATGTTTGATTCATGAAGATAAGCAATAATTCACAATAATACTTTCAAACAAATATTTTCAGCATGAAAATTGAATAAACAGATTAAAAAAAAATAAATCAGTACTCCAATTAATCGATTGAAATATCGATCGATTAATTGTCATGTCAATCGTGTCGGTTCAAAGATAATGAGCCAAAGTTTGTTGCAAAACAGATGTAAGGAGTTTTTCGCTCAGTGGTCAATACTGGATAAAATAAAAAAAAAAACTATCACCACTCACAATACGATTAATCATTGATTATCATCCCTGTCCACAAAATTTATCACAAAAATATTTTAATTCAAAATTCTTCAAACTCTTATCATCGGATTGTTTCTTTTTTTCTTTTTCTTCAATTTTTTCTGCATCAGCGTGTTTATTATTTCGTTTTTTTTTATCTCGATCGTAACACAAGTGTAACGAGAAAAAAAATTAAAAACGTATTTGTGTCACTGCGACAGAAGTTTGATATTCCGTGGACGTGTTTGCCTTGGCAATAAATCGTGTCGACCACACAAGTTGCATTGTACACTATTACGCGCACGAATACGTGTGCAAGACCGTGCGAAAATGGGATCAGGAAGCCACACACACACACACACACACACACACACACACACACATGCGTTTGTGTGTATCGAGTTTCAAAAATATAATTTTAAAAATAATAAAGACTGAAAGAAGAATAGATATGAGAAATTAAAAAAAAAATTGAAAAAAAAAATCGACCGAGAAACAGAGAGATAAAAAAAAAATGCATAGATCGGCCCAATTTGTACTTTCACAGCTTTATACGCAACCGAGACGACAAAACATGGAATGTCGGACATGGCTCGTGATACGGATGACGGAGACGACGAATGTTTGATATTTAACCAACCGCGAGGACCTCCTGACACAGTTTTACGATTATTGTTGTGTAACAAGAGCACCACGGACCCTACCGGTCACGGAATTAACATTTTTTTTATTTTTTTTTTAGTTTAAAAGTTTTTTTTTTTTTTTTAATCGTTTAGGAAGCTACGACGGATCCATCGATGTCATGAGCACTGACACACAGAGACAGATAGAGAGCACACACACACACACACACACACGAGGAAGTGGAGATGATCGGGACAGTGCGTCGCCCGGTCTTTGAGGTGTTGGATTACACACCTCGGGGTCCAACCGATCCAGCTACCGACAGGCCAAGTGACCCACATTACAAAACGTCACGATCGACGTTCTAATTATCTCGAATGTCAATCCGGACGATAACGTTTCTTGATGAGTCGATGAATGGAAAAGTTTTGGCTTTCACGGATTTTAATAGTGTTTACAATGTTTTTTTAAATATTGATCCGTTGAGGTCACGAAATTATTAAAAAAAAAAAAAAATAATCATATATCGGTTGCATGGGGTCCAGCGAACCCCACTCACAAAAACTGAACGTGCGTTCCGAACCGAATCTGCGTTCTTTTTGATTTATCGACTTGAATCTTGCACTAAAGTTTCATTTAACGTGTTTTTTTTTTTTAATAATTTGATAGTTGGTGTATTCTATTTGAGATTTTTAAGTTGTCGAAACACGATGAGAAAAAATTCACGAAATCTGTCTTTTTTTACAAAAAAAAAATGAGTACCTTCGTGGTTGGTCTGAGATAAAAAAAATTTATAATATATTTTATCGCGACAAAGAATAGTAAATAATAATAATACATTTTTTGTTGTTGTTTAGTTTCATATTTTTGAATTTTATATTTTTGTATATTTCAGAAAGTATATCTTTGGAAAAAATTTGCGTCCTTGGGCTTGTGATATTATTTATCTTGGACAACGTTTTACTGAAAAAAATGTTGGAATAATTCATTCTGTCAGTGTTTGAAATTTTTTTCATTTTCCAATTAGTTTTCAACATGCTTACGATTGTTAATACGGTTTACAACATTTTGCAAAATAGTGAAATAGTGGAAGAATTTATTCTTTCAGTGTTTGGCATTTTTTTTAAAGACAGTTCGACATTCTCATGATAGTTAATTTTCATAAATAGTAATTTCCAATTAATTCGAAGTTGACAGATATCTCACGAATTGTCCCAAATTCATAACCGCATGAACGACGTGAGAAAGATTCGGATTACGACGAAACTTGTTCACGTTTCTGTGATAAATGTTGTTGAGTATCGCAATCTCCTCGAGTCTTCGTAATTCACGATCCTTCGTATTGTCCATTGGTAATTCGTTAATAATTAACCACAACGAAATCGAACCGATCACACAATCCTTGCTTTACACCTGGAAATATTCTCCCAAGGAACAAAAAAAAAGAAAAAGACGAACGAGACAGAAACATTTGAATAAATAAAAACGATCGAGTGGGCTAGCTGTTTCT
The DNA here is from genome assembly GCA_963662125.1 of Diplazon laetatorius. NCBI lineage: Eukaryota > Metazoa > Arthropoda > Insecta > Hymenoptera > Ichneumonidae > Diplazon > Diplazon laetatorius. Next base: position 3,053,058 of record OY759154.1, read on the forward strand.
TTGCAAATAAAAATAATAAAATGAAAATAGTAACATTTTTTTTCTTTTTGATTTCTATGTCCTTGTAGTTTTAGAAATTAACAAGAGACGAAGGAAACAGTTCATGAAGAAAAGTTCTAAAAATTATTAGCAGCGAATAAAAAAAAAAAAAAATGTCGAGCACTGTAAAAAATATTCAATCTGTAAAAAAAATGGTAGAAAATGTTTCAATTTTTTTTTTTTCGAGATTGAGGTCTTAAGGATTATCGACAATATTGCTGCGAGACGTCGAAGTCGATATATGTATATATAAGCCTACATCTGTCTGGGTCGATCGTTGTCTCCAGAGCTTTTGTTCCAATAAGTGTGAGGTCGAGGTAAGGTTGAGGAGGCTCTCTGTGTCTGAGACACAGATCACACGTGCAGATATTACCTCGAGCAAGCACTTCGACCGAAGAATGCTTCTTCCACCTCATTTTTCTTGCTTCGAACGACCGTCGTCTATCTCGAGAGGACAGTGTTGTTTTTTTTTTGTGATTTGTTTTTTTTTCGACACATTTCTGCCAACAAAATGAATCAGCGAAATATCTCGAGGACCCAAGCGATTTTCTCAAGTTTTTGCAAACGTTTGTGGATTTTGGATATTACCAGTATTATTATTTTGCTAGTGACGTTGTCATTGATCCTCTAAGTTAGTCTCACTAAAAAAATTAATGAATTGTTTGATAATGGAATGATAATTTATCGACAATAAAATAATAATTGATTGATAACGAAATAATAATCAACCGACAATAAAATAATAATTGATCGATAATAGAACTATAATCCATTCATGATAAAATAAAAATTATTTATAATTAATTATTACGCCATTATTTAAAAATTTTTTTTGTTCATCCATGTTTTATTGATATAGAAGTTATAAAATGGTCGTTGTCATGTTCTATCGTAGAAGGTTGTCTGAAGAGTTTTTCTCCACATTTATCTCGATTTTCTTTCTTTTTTTCTTTTTTTTTTATGAAACGAAAGTAACAGCAATGGAGTATGTAAAATAAGCGTTCTCGTTGAGGTTAATTGCGATATGGAAAGTGCGGTCTCGCGTATGATCGACATGCCCCCCCCCCTCCCGCCCCTCACGGCCCCTTCCCCCGAGGCTATTTTACCAGATCTCTGTGATCGATCGATTCAAACGCAATTAAAACTCCATCAAGTTCGTATAAATATAATATTATTGCACAGGACATTTCATATCAATATCGTTCCGTCAAAAATATAGAAAATGTAAATTTGAAAATATTTTCAAATAAATTTGTAAATATTTTTTAACTCAATTGAAAAATTCATATTTCCAAAGTTCTGAGCTGAATATTTTGATGCAAAAAAAAAGCAAAAAAAATTAAATGAAGTCTAACTTTAGAACCCAATGGAAGAAAAGTTTCAACTTTCCTACACATTTCAACTTGTTTTACGTTATAAGTTCGAATTGGAAGGTGAAGTCAGATTGGAATATTGTTCAACCTTCGTTTTAGGCTGAATGTGGTGCCGACATTTTTTTTTTCACATTCCGAATGAGGGTAAACATTATATTCTTTCGGTTATTTCACCTTCATTTCACCTTCCAAACTTGAACAATGGAAAACAACAACTGCAAGTTTTCAAGGTTAAATGAAATTGAACTACACACGAGAGTCGTTGATAACTTGGTCCTACGTTAAACCTTGTTCACCCTAAATGTGATGTTGAAATAAGTTGAAACAGAGGTGAAAATTACGACTCGGGTATCGACTCGTAGAACTCGCGGATCTCTGTCACGCACGCACGATCTGAACGACCCTGTATATCAACGTAATTCGTCGCTGTGCGTGAGCTCGCCACTGATGATTGAACGTATAGTTCACGGGATTCCATTCTCCGGAGTGAAAATTGCCGTCATTGGCACACACAACGGTGCAACGAGCCGTGTGTCTAGCCGCGGAGGAGGCACGATGACGGAAATTCTGCAACCCGGCGCCATCGACGAGTCTCACAATGTTACCTTGGACATTTTTCAAATCTTTCATTTTCTCACTTTTTTTTTCGAGATAATATATTTCTATTTTTGTTCTGTCTTTCAACGTTTTTCTCATTCATTCGATTTATCGCGTCATTTGTTTATTTATTTATTTATTTATTTATTTATTTTTTTATTTTTTTATTTATATATTTATTTATTTATTTATATATTTATTTATTTATTTATTTATTTATTTACTTAATCGAAGCTTTTTATAGATAAAAAGCTTCGAGGGCCCTTTATCGTGATTTTTTTTTCCATTTCAATTTTTCACTTTTCGTAACTTCCGGGATAAATAAATCTTAGAATTCATTCGTGCTCGAAATTTACGAGATCTTCCAGAATCTTGAAATAGAAATTTTTTACGACCGTCTCGACGTCCCATGAAAATTCATGAAAGTGAAAAAAATCATGTTTTTCAATTAAATTCGATAACTTTTTCTTTTCTTTTCGTTTTTTTCGTCTTGAACTTGCTTCTTTTGGTTCCTTTGAAAAAAAAAAATTATGAAAAAAAAATAAATAAGAGACGACGTTGCGTGAAACACGAATAGTCGTAAAAATCGTTCGGAAACGGGAGATGAACGATTATAACGATGGTATTTCGACATCCCACGGTGAGATTGGAGAGTTTGGAAAATGAGAAAATCCTTGTGGACGTTTCGTAGGTTTTTATGAAAAGGTTGTCTCGTGTGTCGCACCTGTGTGTGCTCGGCCATAAGCCGACTGCTTCGTCCCACAGGAATGCGGGGGAACGGTGGAGAGAGAGAGAGAGAGAGAAAGAAAGAAAAAGAAAGAGAGAGAGAGAGAAAGGAAGCTTCCCACATTCGAGGCTTCGATGTCGAACAGCTTGCACAACACTTTCGTCTTTTCTTTTGTTATGTAAAAAATGATTACCATGTTATTTTTCGTCCTTTTTTAGGGTTCCTAAGAAGTCTAGAAGCCCTTATGGTTTCTGTCAGTCCGTCCGTCCGTCTGTCTGTACGTCACGGTCCTCCCATTATCTCATTTACGTACCGAGATCGATTACCGCAAAAAAAAAAATGATAACATAAAAAAAAATGATTAACTCCCTTTTTTACGGATTAAAAATTTAACTCGACATTTTTTTTTACCCCATCTTGCGACGTGTCTTTCAATAGGTCTCCTCAAATGGAATTTAAAATGTTCGGAGACATTTTTATTTCAACCCTTCAGTCACGAGATATTCGCTTTCGAATTCTTTATCGGAGCTTCCCCCTCTCCCGCCCCTCTAATTTTAAAACTATAATACAATAAAATCCGAAAAAATTTCGTAATGCAGCTTTTAATTTAGTGCATCCAATAAAAATTTATAACTAACACTGTAGCAAAAATAGTTTACGAAAAATATGAAAATGAAAAATTTCATAAAAATGAATAACTTGTTTAAAATAAAATATAATTATGGCCAACGTAATAATTTGCTATTACAACAAAATCGTTATTTGCTTCTCTGAAATGTTTTTTCGTTAAATATTGTTTCTCACGGTTGGGAAATGAAAAATTCAACGCGTTTCGGAAAATGAGAATGAATGTTTGGGAAAAAGAAAAAAAAAGAAAAAAAAACCGAAAGTGCAAGCGGGTTTCCTTTGCACAGGTGTTTCGTACCTGTTTCGGTTACCTTCGAGGTATTACCCCCCAATGGTCTCGCGACTTCCTCGAGCAACCCTCTTCCCGGTGTTGATTCTTTTTTTTTTTCTCACACAAAATTATATTTACAGTCTCGTCGTCGGGGTCACGTATAAGAACGAACGAACGTGACGATGCATTGGTCACGCGCAAGTGCAAATTGTTAAATAAGTTCGTGCGTATCGTGTTCGGTGATATTTTCCGAGAATCCAGGAAATGGAGAAACTGTACCGAAGCGAGAATACGGAAAATTGAATGAACATGAGAACCCATAAAATTGTGAAATTTTCGAGTCGAATTGTTTGCCCTCCTTTCAGCCTCCCTGACCCCCAAATTCTTCGAGCATGCGGATGCATCGAAGATAACCCACTTGTTGAGTCAAGAATTGTTCAAGACGGTTCGGATAGCCTCCGAGATTCCGTGCAAAGCCTCCCACGACCTCCTCGAACTAACCTCCGACAATCTGCTCGGTCTGTATGACGTATAGAGATATCCCGCGTTAAACGTTCTCAACCTATTCAATTCCACTGCCACGAGGTCTGTGTCGACCTACATAACCGTCCCTGCACTCTGATTGGTCACTTTCTGCCATTTTGGGAGTCGATGCAGAGCACAATTCGTGTATAATTTCAACTCGTGATACTCTCCACACTCCTCGCTCGATCTGCAGAAAAAACAAACAGGCGTTTGGGAGTAATCAGGGTGAACGGAGGCTCGGAAATATATTATACATATATTTTTGTATACTCAGCCCTAACAGCTCGGATCGCTATTGTTCACATTGGAGCTTGAATGTTCGGATGATCCGACACCGAGGGTCCATCCAACTTGCGGAGTCAATGCAATTTAAACTATCCACATGTGAATAATCATCGAAACCCTAAATGTTCGTATCGTTAACTGTTGTAAATTAATTTTTGTATTCGCGGCGATTACACTCGTTATACCTGCTGATGGTTATTATTTGTTTGGTGAATGTTCGATGAACAAAGCTATGCAGCTGACCGGATTAACGATATCGACAATGTGCTCGGCCTGTATATATATATATATGACGCGCAGATCCCGGGTTCAAACTTCTCAACCTATTCAATTCCATTGTCTCGGGGTCTCCGTTGACCTACCTGACCCTGCCAACCTTCTGATCGTTCACTTTCTGCCATTTTGGGATAGAACACAGATATAGAATACAATAGAGACAGAATAGAGATGAGATAGAAGAAGAGGGGGGAGAGGGACAATTTTGAAGATTAAAAATGCGATTATGAAAAAAAAAAAAAAAAAAAAAGAAAATTGTTAAATCAATGAATGGGCAATTTTCCACGGTCTACAAGAGCGAATATACATCATCGATGAATAATAAAAGTTTGGAAATATGTTCGGAATCGATTTCACTCCGTTTAACGTGAAAAACCGGCGCCACAAGCCGTTAACCCACTTTCGACAACGTCATCGTTCGACATAATGCGAGCGTTATTACACGTTTAGTATCGATATATGAGTTTGCCCGATGTATATTTGCCCGCACGAGATCGCATCGAAAATTAAAAAAAAAAAATTATGTTGCTTTTGATCGTGACAAAACGTGTATGGGCGAGACTGCGCCGCGAATAATCAGCGAGAGGAGCGTATCGCGAAAGCCAGACAGTGGGTTTCGTTGTCGATTTAAAATATTTCGTAATAGCGAGAAATTCCGGGACGATGTGTAGTCGTTACGATCACGATATATGTTTTACGAATGTCGCCTTGACGTGTTAATGGCGCGTACCAACATCGTTTATATCGTTTTAATCATCACGTTCAATTATATACTTATATACATATATTTATATATGGGGCATTCTATGCCATTTTGAAGTATTGGCGATCATTTTTTCCGATCGTTTTCATAATTTTTTATTCATTTATTTCTATTCGGATTTTTTTCAAATTTTTTCACACTTTATTTTTTGTGATATATTCAAAAAAAAATATATATACATGCATAAATAATGCAAAGAGTTATGTATACATAACTCTGTATTATGTATTATTTGTATTTTCCGATCTATATATTTTTTATTTTCATTTTTTTTCTCCAGTAATTTTGAAACTCCATCATGCAATAGCGTTTGTGAATTTCTTTATAATCTGTAAGAATTTTGTTAATTTTTTTAAGATTGATTTTTTCAAATTTTGTTTTATTAATTTTTATTATTAATTTTATTATTAATTTTATTATTTTTTTTGGTTAAGAATTTTGTTCTTTTATTTTTATTTTTTATATATCTCAAAAAATAAAGTTTGGAAAAAATTTAAAAAAATTGGTCGCGTTTTTTATCGATGAGTACTTTCGAATGAAAAATTATGAATACGATCTGAAAAATGATCGCCACAACTTGATCGAAATGGCATTGAATGCCCCATACGTATACATTTAAATTTTATGAACGTGACACTTCGCGCAATAAATCATTCGATGCTTAAATATAAAAAGTACATGCAGTTGTAATGTTTATGGCTTATAAATTTGTTGGGAATTGATACTGTTGTATATAAAATAGTATGAAATGAACATTGAGGATACAATCGATGGATTACCATTTTTTTTATAGTACTGTAAAGAAATAACAGAGCAATAATTCGATATTAAGACGTGTGACTAAATTTGATTTACATGACCATAAATTATCTAGCTTTATTAGCATCGTAAAAATATTTTAGGAGTAATTGAATATTAAGACGTTCTCACACATTTGTTTGACAAGGAAAATTTAGTTCTTTTTTAGCTTAACAATTCTTGCTCGAATTTCATAAACTATTAATTAGTTATTTTTTTTTACTTAGATTTACTTAGTTTTTTTTTCTATCGAAAAACGCGAGTTGTTATTATTTTTTTCTTTTAAATTAGTTTTATTAGATGTTTTATTTTCAGTCGGATTGTTGAATTGATAAAGCAGAGTAATGTCAAACGATTGTTTATAGTGATCGTTGATGCATTATTTTGCAGACTAAGCTTATTGCAGGAATGAATAACCGTTGTTGTCCAATCGACGTTATATTCATCGTTTTTTCTCAAATATTACTCTCAATTTCACATTTCATGGCCTCGTGTATAATTTCGTCAGAATGCTGCGCAACATTATAATCTACATTTCACATCCGGATTCTGCAATGGTTCGTTTTATCTCCACGAAAACGATGTAACACGTGCGTCATCGTACTCGGTTGAACATTAAAATTGTAAACAATTTTTGTATGAGAAAAATGGCGAAACCGGATATTAATTTGTCACACAACTGGTGGATCGAACGTTTGTGTGTCAGGTATATATATATAACGATGTGACGTTAGAGATGTCGAATAATTTCTTCACTCATTTGTGTTTTATTTTGCAATATTTGTTTAAACTTTCGTCCACGTCCAGTGTCAGTCTGTCATACGTGCACGAGGCAATAAAATAACAATAAATAATAATAAATATCTATATAAATCTATATCTATATAAAAATACATATTCTTTTAACTATTACGTATTGTTATTATTATTATTATTATTATTATTATTATTATTATCATTAAAGGAATAAAAAAAACGATTATACGAAATTTTGTTATTCTTTTAATAATAATAAGTAATAGTTAGATCATTTTTGCAATAAAGAATGATTATAGTTAGCATAGTATTATTCTAATTCGACTCAAGGACCATAAAATTGTATTTCAAACATCACCATTCAATGAGAAATAAAGAAATAATAATAATAATGATAATATTGATATCTTTGAAACGATAATCTGCATGATTCGATCGTGAAAAATTATATTCGTCGTTGCTTTCTCAAAAAAACTATTCGTTTGAAATTTCTGGACTGCCCTGCGAACGATCGAGGGCAGTCCTTGCACCGAATATTCGCATCTGCACAGCTCAAGCGCAATGCGGTCAATAATTGGACCACCTGGACAATTATTGTGCCGGTCGTAAAACAAGGACTCGACCCACCGAAGTATCTACCCTTCTGACCTCGTGAAGCCCTTTGACACGCATACCCAGCTTGACAATCGATTATATTGAATGATTGAAATAGAGTAATATAAGTTCGAAGGATTAACATGAAACTCGTCGATTATATTGACCATAATTAGGCGATTATCGATCTATAATTTTATGGATGTTATATGTTATAATTTTTTCGAGAAAGCGAGAGAGAGAGAGAGGGAGAGAGAAAGGGAAGGGACGTATTTAGGGTCTCCAGAGGATCGAGCATCTGACCCAGTCTCGTTAATCCGGTCAGTTGCATAGCTTTGTTCATCGAACATTCACCAAACAATAATAACCATCAGCAGGTATAACGAGTGTAATCGCCGCGAATACAAAAAAATAATTTACAACAGTTAACGATACGAACATTTAGGGTTTCGATGATTATTCACATGTGGATAGTTTAAATTGCATTGACTCCGCAAGTTGGATGGACTCTCGGTGTCGGATCATCCGAACATTCAAGCTCCAATATGTGAACAATAGCGATCCGAGCTGTTAGGGCTGAGTATACAAAAATATATGTATAATATATTTCCGAGCCTCCGTTCACCCTGATTACTCCCAAACGCCTGTTTTTTTTTCTGCAGATCGAGCGAGGAGTGTGGAGAGTATCACGAGTTGAAATTATACACGAATTGTACTCTGCATCGACTCCCAAAATGGCAGAAAGTGACCAATCAGCGTGCAGGGACGGTCGTGTAGGTCGACACAGACCTTGTGGCAATGGAATTCAATAGGTTGAGAACGTTGTACGCCGGATATCCCTATACGTCATACAGATCTCATGCACAAACGACAAAATCAACCACCAACTGAGTCATAAGGGACGAAATAAAAAATGAATAAAAAAATGTAATAGGTTGAAAAAACAAAATTAAAAAAACGGGATGACTCCTGAGGCTGAGCCACTTGCCGGTGATTCATGCCCCAGGATCGCTCCTGTGGCCACCTTCCGGCTGTCTCATATCTGCATCTACCTGCGCTACGTGATATATATATATATATGTATATATGTATATACATATAATTTTTTTTTTTTGCTGTTGGACTGTGCGGGGCAATTATCTCGGAATTCTTTCGACGTGCGTCTGGTGTACATGATACTTTCACCCCAGGGTGAAATAATTTTTTCGTTTTTTTTTTCGGTTACATCGCAATGACGTAGAACGTGAAAAAGAAAAAAAAATAACAGTCCAGAGAGTTTGTGGATTGGGTGGATGGTGAGAGAGGTAAAGGAGTATGAAACTAATTACGAAATTTTGCGAAGAGAAAAGAAACGAGACGGGGTCCCTCAGACGGAATACCAAAGTACATCTCGTCGACGAGGATTACGCAATTAATTATAATCCACGAGGGTATGTGTTTGTGTGTGAGGGGTGGTGGGAGAAAGTGCAACCGTGAGAGAGGGATGGTTCGGGGTAATTAATTAATCAACGAGATGCAGCGTAGGTGGAAGTAAGCGATGACTATATGCAAGCAAAACTAATAACAACATAACTCTTGTGCTTGCGGTCTTGTCTGATGCGATGAATTAATTCGTGTCTAGTCTGCATTTCCCAGCTTCAGTAGGTATACTTACGTATAGATATATGATTATGTATGAACATACTTCCTATGAATCTACTCGTGAACGCATCAGTTCAAACTATTTTTCATAACCTCGACGAATAAGTAGAAATACATTTTCTTTTTACGTTAATTCGAATTAGTAATACAAAAAATGCATCCACACATTTTTACAGATAACTATAAATCTTCGTATATACATTTTTATGAATGATTTAAAAAATGTCTTATAAATTTGAATAAACGATTAAAAATCTTCTTATGAATATCAATAAATTATTTAAAAATTTTCTCACAAGTTTTAATAAATAATCACAAATTTTCGAGTAGATTTCAATAAACAATTTAAAAAATTTCTCATGGATTTTAATAAATGATCCAAAAAAATCCTCATACATTTCAATGAATTATTAAAAATCTTCTTAAAAATTTTCATCAATTCCTTCACAATAAATTCTTTCTGCGATTTTCATGCGTTTTTTTCAATCGCAATCTACGATCATTCCACAATCGTAATTATTGCCAAAAAAAAGTAAATAACACAATCACAAACGACATAAGTATAAACCTAAGTCACAAAAACAATTATGTAAATGTGAAGATTACATTTTATGGTTAGAAAAAAAAAATAAACGAAAAAAACTAGAATAAAAAATAAAAAAAATTGACGCAAGTTCGAAGTAAATTGAGCGATTACAATACTTGATAAGAGTCGTGGGGGGCGTTGAGCCATTCGCAGATTGCTCGGAACGAGTGTAAGGTTCGGCGGAGAGGGGCAGGAGGGCGAGGAGGGTGAGGAGGGTGTAGCTCCATTCCCGTTCGTTCGTCTGTCGCTATCAATTACAAAGTGCAAACGCATAAACACACCCACACACATTCACGAGGCAATTACTCGTGCGGGTGGCACACGAGCGAAACAGCTGTGGCCTCGGCGTTTATATACCAGCTTCGAAGCCTATAACGCGGGCGCGAGGGCGAAAGAGTGCGAGAGAGCGTCCACACTCCGGGCTGTCCGTCTTCTTGCACGTCTAACAGAGACGTTAGCCCGAGAGTTCCCTTTTGAATGGAGCTCTTTATGAATGCGAAGAGGCTTCTTTCGCGCGCGCACTTCCCCCTCCCCCCTTTCAGCCCCCCAAGCACGCATGCCACTGCCACTCTTTGGCATTACACGTGCTCGTCTTTTATCGGACGTGTTTATTCTCGCCTCTTTATTCCTTTCTCGTCTTTCTCTCTCTCTCACTTCCTTTTTTCGCCGACTCTTCGTTTTTTTCGTTGCTTTTTTGTTTCTTCTTCGTTGTTTTATTCAACCAGTCGGCTCGCCATCCCACAAAAGAAATAATCTCGTACAAGTGCGTTTTCACCGTCAAAGACATTCCCCGCACAATTAATTGTTTTCGCAACGATTTTTATTATTTCTTTTTTTTAAGGGTGTTTTTTTTTTGCTTTTTCTTCGTTCCCTCATTTGTCGTGGGTCATGAGGCGAGAATTTTAGACCAAACAAAAAATGGTAGAGTTTGATTCGCGCGCAGAGAGTTCGGTGCAATATTTTTGTCTCTATGGCCACCTACCGGACGTTTATCGCACTATCGCAGTTGATTGCGAATAATATGATAAGTTTGTTGAATTAATTTTGTGAAATATTGAAGACGTAGGAATTATGTTATGATTGTATGGTAAACTTTGAGTGACGGGTTGTGTTCCTTGATTTTTTTGAAATTTTAGGTCCAGTAGTTTTGGAAGTAAAGGGGGAAGAGGGGCGAATACTCTATTTTCGCATAATTATGAGAATATCTTTCTAAATATGATGAATAAAATTGTGGAACGAACCATTCTTATATTCCACATGACAAGCACTTTCAAATGATACCCCACACGATATATGACATTTGCACCAGGGTTGGGCATTCATTCAATGAGAATGTATTTCAAATACTTTTCGAACTAAATGATAATCAATTTTATCGGATTATTAAATATTTATATTATTTGTAAAATAATAATTTGAGTAAATTGATCGTAATTATTACGGGAATGTAAGAATATTGATTTATGCATGATAATCAATCATATAGTTATTTGTTTTAAAAAGTGTTTCCAATGCATTTTCGTTGAATGGATGCCCATCCCTGTTTTGCACCCTCTTTATAATTCTTATATAAATATTTGAAATCGTTAACCAGTGCAAAATATGTGAATCGACGAGACGTATATTATTCTGTTGAATTTCAAGTTTCTACGTCGCATGATTACCGAGAAAATCGGCTATGACAGACGTACAGACGGACGGACACGCGAATGACCTTACAAGGGTTCCGTTTTTCTCCTCTGCAGATACGGGACCCTAGAAATGCCAAAATTATCGACCAGTTTGATTCTAACTTGACCATAGACAATATTCAACAAAAATGAAATAACTCTCCTTCGATCCCTAAATATTAATAAGCCCAAGTTCAACAGGCAACGAGAAATCCAAACCCACAAAATACAAGCAAACACCTTATCAAGCATCAGTCTCCAACGGATTGAACACGAATCTCACCAGCAGTCAAGTGCATTCAATCCTTTTCTTTCCATTTCCCCCAGATCCACCCAAAAATCCACACAGCCAATTCCTAAACGACATTCCAAACTCGGTGATGCACAAAGCACATCCCACGTACCTTCACCGCTTCTACTTCCCTGGAATATCCAGACTCCATCGAACTTGTCCAACGTATCTCCAAGAATTACGAATGAATGAGCTGCCTTTGCACTTTTATTCCTTTCTCCTTATCTCAACTTTCTTCCTCAATGGTAACATCCCACTTGACTACTATCAATCTTCCTCTCTCTCTCTTTAACCGCCTCCCCCAACTGCAAACCCCTTTCCCATCTCTTTCTCTTCCCACAAAGCCTCAAGTGGCCGTATTCCATTTAGTTTTGCCTCTTCCCGCTTTTCCATCTTCGCCCAGCCAAAAACGCCAATTAAACTTTCATAACTCAGCCCGGGGGAAGATGAGGAGATGGGGGGTAGGTATCATTGCCTGGAAATAAATATATCTCGTCGATGAGAGGGAGATAGAAGATCCGGAGCTCCATGGTGCATACGCGGCCCATCTGGGATTCAAGAGCCCGTTGCAGGCCACTTAATTTATTCTCTCGACGTGACTGCTTATGGTGTGCGTTCCGACGATGGGGTTGTTGTCTGTTACCGTCGATAGTTCATCTCTCTTCTTTTTTTCTCTCTTCAACCATCCCTCGTGCTCTTCGTCTGCGTTCTCGTTTCTCCGTACGGCGTTCGCCACAAGTGCCCGCACAGCCACATCGACGCAGGGCGCTCCGACTGCACGGGGCTATCGTTCGAGGCCCTTCACAAAGGGCGCCCCATCAGCCAGTTTTCCAAAGTGAAACACACAGAACGATGGAGACTGATGGCCCAAACCTTTTAGCCAAACTAATGCATCGAATTTCGCCCCGACAACTGTTACATACACAACGAACCAATGAAGAGAGATGGAAGGGCTGGCTGCTTCCAGGGAATTCGTACTCTATCGAATCGTGTTTTATTTAAGAGGCGTGACGTTTTATCCCGAGAAAAGGGCAGCCAATGTGATGGAAAAAGTTACGAAACTCACGACACGTGAGGCCATTTTGGAATTCTCATTGTGTCCGCGAATGTTCAACAATGGACGGGATTCATTAACGGAAGTGACCAGACTTTCTGAGCTTCACACGTGTAGGAATACACAGATAAATGCATTATGCTTGTGTTTTCTCTCTCTGGTCAATGAAAAAAAAATGTTAGTTCAAACACAGTGATGCGTTTATATAGACCGGAATATAAAGCGTTGAATTAGAAAATGAATATAACTCTGTTTGTACAGCGATGCGGACGAGATGAACCGCGTAAGCATAAATTAGATTCGTTTTTTGTGTGTGTATGTGTGTGTGTGTGTGTGCACGAGATGAGAAGCCAGAGAGGCCGCCAATCCTTTTGGTCTGCATATGAATAGCGTATTAGCTTCTCTGTGCGCCGCGCACAACGTTCCTCACTGTGTGTATTCGGCCACACACGTGAACGAAGAAATTTAATAGAATAATAAATGGAGCAGAGTCTGCAGTTCGTTGTTTCAGAGACTTGGAACTATAGTGAGAATATATTATGCAGATGTGTGTGAAAGTGTAAGTTTGTGTGTGTGTGTGGGTGTCCGTTGAACCCACACTCTGTGGTTATACTTTGCTCGAGATTAAGTTATGGCGATAGCGTGAAATCCGATAAACTTTAGACTATCCGCTACGAATAGAATGTCAAGGACTTTTCTCATACTCCACGGAATTTCATTATAAACCGCTTCTTATCGTTTACGTATATACGGCAGACCTACATTACCAGTGGCCAAACATGAAAGAATAATAATAATAATAATAATTCACAATAGTTGCATAGTAAGACAACCTAAAAAAATGTTTACGTGAAATAATGACAACGGAAATAGGAAAATGAAGAAAGAGAAGGTGGAAGTGATAGTGAGAGTTTGAATGAAATAATTATTGTACGAAGATGGCGATAAAAGTTTAAGAATTTCAAACTTTTGTCGCCAAGTTTTTTTTTTCCACAAGTTTAAGAAAATTTTTCTCAAACCAAAAGTTTTAAAATTTTTTTAAGAAAGTTGAAGAATTAAATTTTCATTGAGTCACAATTGAAATTAACAATAAATTGAGATGACAAATCAAATGATTCAATGTTTCATCGTCAAAATAAAATAAAAACGAAACGAAAAATAAAGGAAAACAAAACAAAACAAGAAACAATGGAACGAGGTATGAATAATGAATAATAAAAGTCTGAGCTTCGACGATGAAGTACTCAATGTTGGAGTGCGTTCATTCGATTGCGTTAAAGCTCCAAATAACGTACAGTCTGTTCAACAAGAAACGTTCAATTTTTTTTTTCAAATTCTTTTTTCCAAAAACTATTGAACATTTTATATTTATTTTCAATATTTTTCGGCACGAAATCACATTTGAAAAACGATGGGGCAGCTACTTTGTTGGCATGCTTCCTTCGTTGTTCCTCGAGTTCCGCCAAAAGATCTGCGAGAAGATCATCGACCGTCTCAGTGGCCAATTCGTCCCAATTCCTATCAATCGATTCGGCAGCCACTTGCAGGTCACCCACGCGAACCTTTTGCAACGGTTACCCAAGAAGACCGCACGATAACGCTTGGCACGCGCATAAATCATCCCGACTTTCACGTCTGCACTCTCCCGAACATTTCGACCGATTACTACCCAACAACTCGACATTTGCGTCGCAAGTCCTTCGAACATACTTTAGTGCCCGAAAAAAGAAAAAGACGAAAAAAAAAAAAAAAAAAAAACTGGGTACACGACGTCGAGATGATTTACGAAAACTATGGGAAGAGTTTCTTGTTGAACAGACTGTAGTCAGAAAAGCGATGGAGTGAGATAGTGACAAGCGTGGCCCTGAGGGGTTAAGTGTCACGCACCGATGGATCTCTCGTTTCGCTGGCCGAACGAGCGATCCCGAAGTATCTGGGGGAAGGGGGCAGGGTGGGGGTGTTTTAGTTAGTTAGCAGTAGTTGTGCGGAAGGTCCGGTTATTCATGGGGGGTGACAATCCCCAAAATTCGTCGATGGGATTCGAACAGAGTTTCACCACTCGTTTGTGTTAATCTGTGTGTATGCGTGTGTGTGTGTTTGTGTGTGTCTGCCTCGTCGTTCGGCAACAGTTCAGTCCGATAACACAATTAGTCTGTCAGTTCATGCGCGACCTGCGATAACGGATATTCCGAAGCGACGGTCGCGCTGGTGCTCCACTGATAATGGTGCATCAACGGCTAAACAGCATCCCCCACCGGCGACTGACTCGCGTCGCATTTCGAATTCACAAGCTGAATTTCCAACAGTGTTCGCCAACAATTTCGCATTATAAAGTTTGATAATATGGGAACGGTTTAACGCGTGGGACTATACACGTAAGCTTGTCAGCGTGAATCCTCAGGCGGAAGATCCCCAGAGCCAACATGTATATATATAGGTATATATATACGGACATGTGGAATATATATATGTATATATAATAACGAAAAGGTTCTGTAGGATGTTTCGAGAGTGAGAGAAGCTTGCGAGATAAGGGTCGTGCAGCCGTGAGCCTCGTCGGGGCAACCCCCCGGGCTCTCAACCCTCTCTCAAATCCTCGCGTCAAGCCTCGCTGTTATGCCCCCACCCCTGAACCTACACCCCCAACCCTTAAGCCGGCTTGACACCATGAACGTCTTCGAAACGAGGAATAAATTTGATCATTGTTCAATTTTTATTTTTGCACCACCCTTCTCCCCCCCCCCCTCCGCAATCTGAAATGAAAAAATTTGAATTTTTGTTTTGAAGTGGAAGAATTTTGTTTTGCTGCAACCCAGGAATTTTTTTTTTTTTTTTTTGAGTATTTTAAAATCACCCATGACTTGAAGTATCATCGAGACTCCAAAGTTCAACGCTAGAATTTAGAAAAATCCAAATTTAAGAATATGGAAAAATTTTCGCTAAAATTTGGGAAAAAAAAAAATTAAAAAATATGGGAAAATTTTCTCTAAAATTTGGGAAAAATCCAAATTTAAAAATATGGAAAAATTTTCGCTAAAATTTGGAAAAAATCCGAATTAAAAAATGTGCAAAAAAATTTTCGCTAAAATTTGGGAAAAATCCGTCTTTTCGTAAGATAGCATGGTGTCATGGCCCCCTTAAGCACGGGGATATATGTGCGAACAGAACGCAAAACACGTGCGATAGGGTTGGTCTCGTAGCACTAACGTGCGTGCTCTTACCAATCCCCACAACGATATTACGCACCGCGTGTATATACGCTTGTACGTTGTGAGGGGCTGGAAGGAGGAGGGAGGAAGAGAAGGGGGGGGGGGGTTGTGCATTGCGGTAACGGGGAGTGTGTAATACCTTCGAGCAGCTTTTACGCAAATGATTTATTCGCCACGCGAGGGTGTTAAAATAGGGGAGCGCGAAAATGTCTCATTCCTCAATTTAAAAAATATGATCTATGGCGCAAGTCAGGTGAAAGTGCGACTCAGGGCGACACCGGAGACTCACGAATCTACCATTCCCTTTCTTCTTCTTTTTCGCCTCTTTGTATTACTTAACTGGAATATCAATCGATCCATTGACTGTCAAATGTGACAAATAATTTGTTCGAGTAACGCTAAAAACGAGGGACTCCAACGACAATATAGTATAAACATGTTTGTATTACGACAAAGCACGATGGGATCCGTCGTAACTATGTCTGCGAAAATCAATCACGTTCGTTCGAAAAAATAAGAGAACTATCAAAGATTTAGCGAATTATTATGTGCAACTTTTTCGGTCATATTTTTAACCTATAATTGTGTACTGGGCGCCGGGTGCGTCTCGGAGTGTCGAATTTTCAATGTTTCGACGGTCCAAAATTTCGTAAATTCATGTTCCGATCGTGCACGATTCGAAAAGTCCATAAATCCGAATGGACAAAGTGTAGAATGTTCATAGTTTCGAAAAACAACAACAACAAAATCGAAATCCAAGTTACAAAATCGAAATTTACAATTTTCCGAAGGGTCACGACTGCGACTCGTCAATTTTTCGACAACGTATATAGCTGCTACGCCACTATACCTATATACATATACAAAATTGTCGAAACTTTGATTCGTCGAAATATTGGTTTGTCGAAATATATATTTTCGCAACGTTTCGATTCGATTTATCGACCGGTCAAACATTTCAACTTTCCGGTTGTTCTTTTTTCCTTCAATACCTTTACATTACCATCCCCAACAATAAAATTCTGAGGTTAGAATCTCCGCGAAGCTTACAATTCGAATGAAAACAATTATGTCGAACCCATAACCCTTCGAAACACGAAAGATTCGAAACGTTTCGCACCCCGGGCTTCTTGTAATCAAAACACACTCTTACCTCAATCCTCCTCACTCACGGTCATACCCCATGACATGTCGCTCATAAAAATAAGATATGATTATCGTCGCATGACGACCGGGCACTGGGTCCAACTGGTTCCTCCTCCATCGTCGAGAAAAAGGGTGATGGGTTGGATTGGCGTGAAAATCCGTTGGAAAGTGCAACAGCACGACCGGCGATGGTAGGTACTGCGATCGGGACGTGAGGGGAGGACGACGGTTGGTCCGTGGCGAGGAGGGGAGGGACAAGGAGGGAGGAGACGAACGCAGAGCCCGCGGCACTCGACTTCGGTGTGGTAATAGCCACCTTTTGCCTCGGGTTATAACAACAATCCCCCGACGCGATAGTGCGCCATCTCTCCGTTGTCCATGGCGTTGGCGTGAGTGGCCGTGGGTGGGGGGAGAGGGGTATATACGATGAGAGAGAAAGAGAGAGAGAGAGAAAGAGAATGAGTGAGAACGAAGCGTCGAACGTGTTTCGCGAGGGCGTCGTGGCGCTGCTGCCGTGAGGGACGTTGTGGGGGAAGCCAGGCTCCCTCCCCTCAGAGCTACAGTCCAAGCGGCCAAACGCTGACCGCCGTGGAGGGGGACCTGCCGAGAGAGACAGCTCCAAGTGGTATCTTTGTCCTTTTCCGTACAGTCGGTGGAGAAAGCATCTCGCTTTGCAGCCAAAAAATGCGGCAACCCGTCGCGAGCTCGAATTTTCTCACCCGACTGTACGGCAAAGGACGAAGAGTCACCACTTCGATGCTGTCTCTCTCCGCAAGCCCCCATTGGCTGTCCTCAACGTGGGAGTCGGCGTTTCTCGTCTACCTATATCTCAGTGGGCATCGCTCGTATACGAAATGCGAAAACGAAGGAGAGCCTCTCTATCACGCTTCGGGGTGTCCACCTCGCTTCGGGCAATGAGAAACGAGTGAGACCACAACCGGAGCTGACCGGAGCCGCAACAGCAGCGCGCAAGCAGCACCACCGCACTCGGCTTGCTCCGGAATATGAGAGATACCCGTCAGTAGCCACTCGACGCCCGCATCGAACGGAAATCGAGTCGTGCGCAGACGTCGTATCGATATTAATATTATTGTCGTTTGAAAAAAGAAAACAAAAAAATGAAAACAAATATAACAACGCATAAACGAATAAACATTGTTGTATTCATCGAATAATAAAAATTACAAACGCGAAGACTGTATGACGTTGTTTTGACTGTTGTATCGACAATAAAACGAAAAAAAAAATGTTTGAAACAAAAACACAGAAATGGATCAAACGTTTTGTTTCAATTTTGACTTGAAATTTCGATGATTAAATGAGATAATTATGTTGTTTTTCTTTTTTTATGAAGATTGAAGAGAACGAAAGATAAAATATTGTTCGAGTGTTTGGAGTGTTTTTTTTTAATTGTTTTTTTTTTTTCGTGGGTCGAGTGGATTTGAACCGTGACGATTTTTCGACGAGTGACGAGGATATTTAAAAAAAGAATCTGTTTAACCATGATCGAGATTGTTGACCATCGATGGTCGACGTGAGGTTTAGAATTATTTGTTGGTTTTTTGTTTAAATTCGATTTTTTTGAAAAATAAAAAAAAGAGAGGAGGAACGAAACAAAAATATATATATAAATATATAAACAGTTGGTCTGCGCGTGTGGATTTCGCGCCGCGCACATTCCGGAACGGACGTTGTTCTTCGGTACCGGAAGTTCTCGACTTCGTGCACATATTCGTACATTCACACATATATATGTATATACATGTATATATATATGTTGTATGTACGTATATATTCGTCCATATGTTTCTCGAGAGCACGAAGAAGCGTACACAGATATCATAAATATAATAATAACAATAATAAATCTAGCAGTGCAAGATTATCGTGCCGGAACTAATAACCGCGCGTGCACATAAGCGACTCGCAGCAAAGTTCACAGAACCAAGAGAGACAGAGATAGAGAAAGAGAAAGAGAGAGAGACGGAGCGAGAGAGAGGAAGATAGCAACCAACGCAGGAAAATATAAAAATAAGAAAAAAATAATTGCCCGTTTTAAAAACAATAACATAAACGTAAATCAAATTGACAAAAAAAAAGAATTGTTTAAACACACACATATATATATATAGATATAGGCATATATCCATATATTTAAAAAAAAGTCACGAGGGAGTCATCAAGCGTGTTTTCGTATTCGCGAACGGGAAGCGGAAAAGAAAGGAAAGAGAAAAAAAAACGAGAGAGAGATAACCTCCGAATCATAACAATGAGAACTCACGTATATTCCGCAACGAATTAAATTCCATCGTTGACGAACCTGATGAAAGATTGTTTCGTGTCGATTATCGTTGAAAGTGGGAGATGACGATTATCGTGACGATTTTATCGTTGCAATAACACACACACACACACAGACACGGGAGACTCGGGGTTGAGTCACGTGACCAACGATGAGGGAAGAAAACGATTGTCGCCATCTTTGACGATTTGTTCTTTTTTCGTATTGAGAAATGAATTTCGATCGTAATCGTTGAAACGATTTTCGAAACTTGATTTCAAGACAATTCGACATCGAGAAACATTCGAAATCGATGTGAGAGACGAATAGAATTGATAATAAAAACGAAAAACAAAAGAATTTGGAACGCGAGAGGACGCCATGATGGATGGGAATAAAGAGCGGGAATTTTGAAACGCAGAGTACGTGAATTCGATCGAAGGGACGAATTGATGGCGAAAACGATTTTTGCAACGTGATAATCAAACGACGTAATCGCGTTTGAGCGTGTTTGCCGGAGGTGGGGGAGGGGAGGACGTTCATCTGCCGGTCATTTGGGCAGCGGGAGTGGGGGAAGGGGGAGCGCGAGAGCGAGCGAGTGCGAGAGAGAGAGAGAGGGAGGGAGAGCGAGAACGACCGTGGCGCTCGCTGGTGGACGAGCACAGAGGTGGCAAGTGGGAATCGAGAAACTCACGAGTCGGATTTGAACGACATAAACAACCGGGCGGGTTTACTACGAGTGTCGCGTGGAGAGTTCTTGTGATGTGATTTTTCGTATACATATACATGTATATAAATAAATGTGTGTGTGTGTTTGTTTGTGTGTGTTTACTACAAGTGTTCAACGTGTGTAACGTCATATGACTCGATGAGTGATATTACTACGACGATCTAACTGGATATCAAAACTTGGGACGGAATATTTTTGCATTTTTTTTTGCAACCTTTTGGCTTTGTCGAATTTGTCGAAAGAAGGAATTCTTCATCGGGGATTGATTTGTCTCCGTCTTTCACTCATTTTGAGGGTGAGTGAATTTTAGACAATTTTCGATATTTATTCTTTTTATTTTTTTGGAGTTTTTTTCTTGAATTTTGTGGAATTTTTTGGAGCTTTACTTACGAACGATTGTTTAAATTTTACAAAAAAATAAAAATGTTAGATAATGTTCTTCGTTTGTTTATATTATTATTATTGGCAATGGACATTTTATATTTGTTGTAGATAATTTTTTTTTCGGTAAAAATGAATTTTCATTTCTGATATTTTTTTTTTTCGTTTTGGAGTGAGATCGAATATATTTTTTATGGTTATACGTGTCTGTGTGATTCAATTTTTGTTTATTAGTTTTTCTTCGAGATGCAATAGAAAGGAATGATTTTTGAGATTTTTTTGTGAAGAATATATTGAATTTTCGTTGATATCGTTGATATTTATTGAACGAGCTTTTTTATAGTTTTGTTGTTTTTTTTTAAATTTCAAATTACGAAAATTGAATTTGTTTGCATTCATGTGTTATTCAGTTTTTATTTGTTTTTGAAAGCTGAAAAACAATTTGGCTGTTGCTGTGTAGTTGTTTCTGCAATCGTGTGTGTTTTTAAATGTGAAACAAAATTTATCATCATATTATTTATTGGCTCGATCCAAGTCAGTGGACACACTGCAGGACGAAAAACTATTTATTTTCTTTGCATATTGCTTTTTTCGTTGCTCCGAAAAATAGTCGATCGCTCACGAAATTCAACATTTTTTGTCATGACTATCATTCTTTTTTTTCGTCACTCACGAATCACACATACGCATAAACGTACTCGTTATACATCTCAATTCGAATGATAAAAGACAATAAAATAAGAAATGAACAGAATCATAGAAAAAAAATATTCGTAAATTAGTAATATCAATCGATGAAAAAAATTATCGTTCTTTTATAAGCTATCCGATGAAAAAGTCGAGGGGGGTGGGGAGGGGGAATTCACAATCAGATGCGTTTCGTCAAATGCATTTCAAAAATCGAAGATCCACGTGTGCAAGTACTCGTGAAACAATGCGAAATATCGACCCAATGCAATTATGTCGTGTCGACGATTTTTAACCATTTCACAAAAAATAAAATGAAATAAAATAAAATAAAAAAAGATAAATAGGCTGGAGGGGACTATTGGACAATTTTCATTGCAATCTCTGTATATATTTTCTTTTCTATTTCTGTTATTTTTATTTTTTACTATTGTTTTATTTTATTAGTGGTAAATGTATATCAGTTGGCATTATCTTGTAATAGTTACCATTAGTACATTTTGTTGAAAACTATTTTTGGCGTAGCATTAATATTAATAAAATATCAATGAAACATATTGGCAACACATTTCTAATAAATACATTTGCTACAACTAAAATAAAATAATAAATGATAAATCCAAGATACAATAAAATGAATAATAATAAATAAATAAATAAATAAATAAATAAATAAATAAATAAATTTTCGTCAAACGAATCGGTCATCACTGATCCAACTACACGATTGTATTATATTTCGCTCGACGAATTTTTTTTTTTTTTTTTTTCACAAAATAGTTGAGAACCCTCCATTACGAAGTTTCGAACGAACGTTATGTGGTCGCTCGTAGATCGTTAATTATAGTGGTCACATGGAAGTCGAGGTTCGTCCGGGTTTACCGAGGGGAGGGGTTCCCCTTAAGACTCCGCTGTGCCTTGACTTGCTGACCGCTATGAACCCGACCACTCTGCCTCGAATATATAGCTCCAGGGCCCATGGGACTTTAATGTAACTGCGATGGTTATATACCCACCCGTATATACACACATACGCATGTCCATGACTGTACGTACACAGATATATACAAATATATACGTATACATATTATATGTATATATTTGGGTGGTTCTTATTTGACCTAAAAAAAAAAAGTATCGCTTCCCACCTTCCAAATGATTCTAGACCATGAAAAAAGAATTTTCATATTTTTTTCCGATTTTTAAATTCACTCTCTGCATTGCATAAATTCATTTGAAATTTTTTAAAATCATTTATGTCACATTTCTGAGTTTAATACAAAAACGGTGGCGAAAAAACTAATCGAAAAAAATGTATATTATAAAAAACTATATAACAAAATCGCCCAAAAAATATTGGCAAACATAATCCGGCAAACATAACCTAAAAAAATTTATATAACAATTATTTTTTTTTTTTTAAGGTTATGTTTGCCGGTCAGATTCCAAATTTTTTCAGTGATTTTGTCGTATAATTTTGCACAATATATATTTTCTCACATTTCTTTTTCCAACCGTTTTCGTAGAAAAAAAATAAAGAAATGAATGATTTTAAAAACATTCAAATGAATGCAAGCAATTCAGAGGGTAAATTTAAAAATGGGAAAAAAAAAATGAAAATTTATTTTTCATGGTGCAGAATCATTTGGAAGGCGGGTAGCGATACTTTCCTTTTAAGAACCACCCTAATATATACACAGATATATATATATATATGTGTGTTCATTTAAACCTAAATAGAGTTGTGATGTAGCGAATGGCTTTGGTTGAACCGGGTCGGTAATTGTTGCAAGTTCTACCCGGCGTTACCCTTTTAGTGGGCTCATAAGCGTCGTAAAACCCGATTGGAGAGAGATGGAAATAGAATGAGGGAAAAAAAACAAGAAGAAAAAAGACGGAGAGAGAGAAAATGCACGATGCTGCCGCACGTCCCTTCCGGAGGCCGGAAGGGGGGTGGGCGGAGATTTTTAAAGTACCGTTCGGATCAAACCCGAGAACCCGACTGACCGAGAATTTCGTTTGTCTCACGTTCGGCGAGAAAACACCGCACAAAAATTATATTTGCTCGCTCGAACACAAACTGCAGCTCTTCTCACACTTTCTTTATCCATCCTTTCGAAATCATATTTTTTCCATTATCATTTTCACCCTCTTGTTTGCATTTCGACTGGCTAAAAAATTAATTTGCATTCGGTTTCTTATTCGTTACGACTGAGAAATCGGTGGATGTGAAAAAAATATAATAACAATTTAAATTGAAGCGATGAAAAAAGAAATATTGAAATTGATATATTTTTTTTATAAATAATGATGATGTACAAAAATTGAGTTATGAATTATGTAAATCGAACAATTAAATATTTTTTAATTGGGATCGCAACTCGAATTAATTTTTTCAACTTCGTCACGAGTTGAAACATTTGGGTTTTAACGATTAAATTTGTTTTCGGCAAATTATTTCGAAATCTTGCATTTCGCTATTGAAGAAACGAACGAGAAAAAATAAATGCAGATTCTGGTATGCATTTGCCAGAACTGTAATGTAAACGATGTACGATCGGGATATACATACATATATATATTAATTCCGGTTGGTCGAGCCGCTCAACGGAGCAGCAGAGGAGAAGGGCACCCAAGACCTGTGCCACTTTGAAGCGATTAATTGATCCGAATGATGGGCTAATCAACGGACAAACGGCGAAACAGCCCGAAACCAATTGATTTCACATTTTTTAATCTTCATACACAAAAAAAAAAATAACAACAACAATAATAATAATATGTAATAAAAACAGTATTATAATTATCATTAAATGTTCAACAATAATAATTATTTTCATCAATTCTATATATAACAATAATAATAATAATTATTTAAATTAATTGTATGATAAAAAAAAAATCATGACTATTTTCATTATTCTTGACTAATTTGTTTATTCATAAACAATCAATCTTATTACAAATAGTCATTACTAATAATAACAATAACTGTTATTGTTATTATTGATTTTCATAAGAATAATGAAAAAATAAATAAATAATCGAATAATTCACGAATACTCACAATCGAATTCGAATCCCCGAAGTACCCATCGGTCATTGACTATTCGAGTTTTTCCAGTATTTTCGAGTTCGATGACTCATCGAATTCGAGGTACGCGTTCTCTCTGTTGTGTCCCCATCACAGAGCCCGTTCGGTTTCGTGTGTGGGATCAAGGGACCACGGCTCGTATACATCGTCGAATGAAGAACTTTTGAGTTTTTCTGGAAAATTTTTGGGAACCACTGGTGGATGCACTTTCGCGAACAGTTGCAGTATTCCCACTTGCGTCCTCTTTCTATCTCTCTCACTCTCTCTCTTTCTCTTTCGGATTACTCTATTCCTCTATCTCTATCTCTCTTTCTCTCTGGCGCATAACGAGGCGAACCCAATCAAACCCCGATTGCCTTTCGCAATGTTCCCAATAAACTATTAACGCCCCGTAGAGAGACTCCGTGATATCGGACGATTGGATTCGATCGGAATGAGATGGTCGCTCGTTGCATCCTCTGCTAACCGTTTCAAACATTATATATATATATGTATAATGTTCACGTTATATAGTTATATTCATATATATGAATATATATAGATATATGTATGTATGGTTGCCGATATTGCAATGACCCATCCTACCAACCTTTCCTCTGTAATCCTCGATTGCCCCCATTAACCCACGTTATTTCGGTATCTCGCTTTGTGCCCCCCTTTGTAATCCTTTTGCAGGTTCGATGAAGACGTCCCTTGTGACTATTTCTCTCTCTCTCTCTCTCTCTCTCCCTCTCTTTTTGTCTGTCTCCATCATTTTCGCACTAGAACCTCATACAATTCATTCGGGCAAACTTTTCGAAAATTCTTAGGTTCATGAACGTGAGATCGTAATACCGGGTGGCAAAAAAAAAATAGAAAGAGAAAGAGAACGAGAAAAAACGATATATCTTGCATCCATGATTTTTCAAATATTTATATTGTTATTATTATTATTATCATCGTCAATATAATAATTGTAATATTTATCATTCAATATTATATTACAATACTATATTAATATATTTTTTTAATACAATTATTATTATTATTATTATTATTCATAACTGTAAAATATGAACCTCCGTTCTCATTCGAAAGTCATTGGCGCACATTTATCGTCGTCGATTTTATACGCGTGTATGTATACATATATATATATATATATATATATATATATATACATATATATATAACGAAATGCGTGATCCAGATCAAAGTGGATTTTATAGGTGATGGTGACTGACTCGTTGTGTTTTGTGCCGATTGCCTGGTCGCTAACGGCGCAGTGAGATCTCATACATATATACATATATACATGCACACACGAAATCCAACATCGCAAGCGCAGACTGGGTGCGCTAAATTGCGCACGGACTTTGTAATACACGCGTGTTCACCGGGTCTCTAGGAATCCACGACCAAGACGGTGTGCAATGGCTCGGGCGCTCCGGATGGGCATTACACGTCGGTGGCTTGACACAGCCGAGCCTCGCGTACACATAGACATTTGCGCAGGTGTGCGCAACGCCCGGTGCAATGATATTACTCACGGATTCTGGGCAGTCGCGTTCACATTTTTTAAAACACATTTTTTAATGAAAACAATTTTTTTTTTTTTTTTCAAATTTTTTTATTTGAACTTTTTTTTTTTTCAATAACATTTTTTTGATCGAAATTTTTTTTTTCATTGTACAAGGCTGGCTTATCTAAATTCTACACGAGCCATCGTGTAATAAAAGAAGAGACAAAATTAATTATATGAAAATAATAATAATAATAATAATAATAATAATAATAATAATAATAATAATAATAATATCGTAAAGAAAAAAAGCTCAGACCCATCGAGATAAAGAAAGAGAAAAGAGTTGCGGCAGTGGTGTAAAAGAAGTGACACTCGATCCGCGACTCGGAGGCTCGACGAAAGTTATAAACGTGCGTTCGGTCGATCGAATCTCAAGTGGGTCGACCGTGACACTCCTTTTTTTTCACTTTTTTTCCCCCTCTTCTTCGATGTTTTTTTTTTTTTCGTCTTCTCTTTTTAAATTTCATTTAAACGCTGCTACTGCTACCGGTCGTCAACGAGCACGTTGAGATTTGAGAAACGATCGAACATAATGAAGCAGCACGGTAGAAAGCCGAGTCATCAGCCATACCCGCTTAAATATATATATATATATAGAGGTATCTACACCTATATCTAAATTTAATTTCCAATTATTTTACAATTTTCCACGCTTCAAGGACACGCGAAAGTCATTGTGTAATGGGTCGTTGAAAAAGTTCGTCACCTCTAGCATCGATGCACGATGATAAAAAGAAAAAATCATTCGGTTCTCATTTTTTTTGAAAAGAGGGGAAAAAAGATGACCTTGAAATCCCAATAATTTTTTTTTTTTTCGAATACATTTAAATATGTACATGTTCTAGATTGGTAAATCCACGATTCGCCCATTTTGGATTAACTTTTTGCCAGACGGTCTTCTATGAAGTAAGAGCTTGAATTGAGAATGAGATTTTTTTTTTGGCTGGTCAAGTTGAATGTGACACCCTGTATATGAGTGTGTGTATCGACGCTTGTATTTGCTACCGAGCATTACTGTATGCGTCTATGTGATAATATGTAGGGTGGAGAGGAAGGGTCGATAATTGCATCAGTGGTTCAATCCTTTGAACGGTCAACCATAACGCCGACTGGTTGTCGTTTGGTTCTGATGGCACACAGAGAACCAGATGGAAAGTGACTACTGGCGATGCTGGTGACCGATTCAATCAAGCTCTACTCGTCTTCTCCCCCTCTCTCTCTCTCTCTCATCCCCCCTGCCCCTCTTTCAGGCTTCACGATGCATCAATTGCACATACACACACACTAGGGTGGTCCTTGATGGGGGTGATGACGAATTTCGACAAGTGCACCCCCCACATAGGTTCGAAATAAATAAATAAAAATATGTGCGAAACCCCATCACTGTGGTCCAATGAGAAGACGTGGCTGTAACCTCGTTCTGTTTCCCCATTTGAATAACATGAGATTTTCCGATTAATTCGGTAATTATTTTTTCGTGTTGTCCCTGAGCACGCGAAAAATTCTTTATTCACATGAATCTATTGTCAATGGGTGTCAACTACTCGTACATTTTTTTACAAGACCTCACCTGTGTATTATCGATAACGGCGAACCGATGAACGATGATGACAAATGATAAACCGGTTCAACACAGATTGAAATTTATTTGGGTTTGTGTCTTGTAGAAGATAATGTACGAGTAGTTATACCCATTGACGATAGATTTGTGTGAGTGAAGAATTTTTGTTGCGTGCTCAGGGACAACTCGAAAAAATAATTACCGAATTAGTCGGAAAATTTCGTGTTATTCAAATGGGAAACAAAACGAGATTACAGCCACGTCTTCTCATTGGACTACAGTGCTGGGGTTTCGCACATATTTTCTTTTATTTATTTCGAACCTATCTCGGGGGGTGCACTCGTCGAAATTCGTCAACACCCCTATTAAGGACCACCCTTATACATATATAATGTATACATAAAACAGCAGCAGCAGCTACAGCATCAGATCAGCTTTGGAGAGAAAAAGACAGAGAGGGAAAAAAAAATATTTCACGAAGAGGACATACGTGCCGAAGTATCGGTCGACGGAATAAAACGAAGCTTGCAAAAAGCTCGAGCCGAAAGAAAAAAAAAGGTTGTCGTACGTGGAGACCGACGAACGGACGATCGGAGAATTTCAAACGAAAAATTTTCATCCGACGAGAGTCGTAATTGAAGAAGAAAATTGAATTTGTTAAAAATTGTCGAATTGTTTTTTTTTTTTTTTTTTTTCGTGTCTTTTACGATGGATCGACGTGGGTGACGAACGAGTGAGATAGAACAAACGAAGAGAAGGTGAAAGACTGTTTGATTGATTAATTTTTTTTATTATTCATTCGTGAGCCAGTCACGAGTACATCGAGATAGTTGATTGATAACCGAGGGACACGATTGTAGAACGAAAATGTTTATTTGATTTGATTTTTTTTTGTGTCAAAATGCCGATGACA
This sequence comes from Diplazon laetatorius, assembly GCA_963662125.1. Taxonomy (NCBI): domain Eukaryota; kingdom Metazoa; phylum Arthropoda; class Insecta; order Hymenoptera; family Ichneumonidae; genus Diplazon; species Diplazon laetatorius. Next base: position 3,081,498 of record OY759154.1, read on the forward strand.
TTTGGTTAAAATTTAATTTGAGGTGATAGAACAATATCTTGTTTTTTGTATGTTCGCCATGAGTGCGAGAGAGACAGCGCTATCGGGGCCCGCTGCGGAGCGAGAGAGAGAAAAGTTGATGTGGCACAATAATGACAATACATTTTTAAATAATCAACCAAAATCAAAATCGAGTTCAATGCGACGTGATTTCCACGTTTATTGAAGTAAACCTGGGGTTGAAGTGTGCTAACGACGAAATAAATGTTACAGTCGATTTTTTTTTTCGATCTGAACACTGACAACTAAAAATTAAGGAAGGCAAATAAAAATTGAAGAAAAAAAAATTGACTAAGTGTCCGTGTGAATTTAAAGTTCGTCAGGGTCTGTAAAATGTCATCAGGCTGCTGCGACCATTGCGGTATGTTCCGTTAATAATAATAACGCGGTTCAGACCAACCGACAATGTGCCAAATTTTTTTTGCGGTACTTCCCACAAAAAAGAAACGTAAAAAATCGTCGAGAAACCATTAAGAACAAAGCGAGTGTGCGAAAATAGCGGAAATTCGTAATGTCAATTTGCGGTTAGGCTACAGAAGCTCGACGATGTCATTGGGTCGAAACCATGAAAATATTTTACCGCACCGAGATATTAATTTGTCACGCGATAACGGTAAATTTTCTTTCATTATGGAACGTGATTGAAATTTCCATCTACTACAAATTTTTTCATAATAATTATTATTTTAAAAAAAAATCAATTTTTTGACAGAATGGAAAAAAAACGAATATCTTTTTTTTTTCGTTTACCAAAATTTCACATTCATATTTTTTATAAAAAAGCCTTTTTTCGAAATAACTAGACAAAAATATATAGATCCAGTATTCCTTCATATTTTATCTTCTCGAAAAACAATTTTTTCGATAAAAAAGAAAACAAATGTTAAATTTTGGTAAACGAAAAAAAAAGAAGATATTCGTTTTTTTTTCGGTTCTGCCGAAAAATGATTTTTTTTAAATAATAATTTTTACGACAAATTTGTGGTTAATAGAACATTTCAATGATACTCCAAAATGAAAGAAAATCTAACATTCATATTTTTTATTAAAAAAGTTGTTTGTCGACAGAATTAAAATAAAAAAAATAATAATATATATTTTCGTTCTGTCGAAAAATTACTGTTTATTAATAAAAATATACAAATGTTAAATTTTGATTTCCATGGGTGCTTTGTTTCGTACAAAATCTCTCTCTCCCTCTCTCTCTCTCTCTCTCTCTCTCTCTCTCTCTCTCTCTTCCGACTGCTCGCTTCCGCTGGGTAACAACCTTCGAGGGTTTTCAGGTTCAAGGTCCGTTTCACTCGCTGCCTCTTCGTGCAGTGTCGAGCCATTGTGCAACTCACCGACTTCTAAACTTGGAAAAGTAAAAAAAAGAAAGAATGAAAAAAAATCAACAAGACGCGAAACACGCATGAGAGAGAGAGAGAGAGATATGTGTAGGAGATCAAAAGCAAGTGTGGGCGTTACACACGTCCTCCATACACACATGTCCCAACATCCTCTGCACTCGCGAATGCGTCAATGGGTTATTGGCAATGTCGCAAAAGAAAACCAAAAAAAAAAAAAAACAAAAAAAAAATCAATCAAAAAAAACAAAAAAAAATCTTGTATCAAATTATATCACACACACGTGAAATATCCGTACGTATGTGATTGTTAACTGTACCGCATGACCGCATACGATACACCTGCGAGTTGCGGGCATACGTGAGAGCAAAAGTTACGCAACCGTCCGTCTGACCAGGATTTCCGGTCGACCGGGTCGACGGTGCGCGCTGCGGTGGGTACCACAACGTTTCGTGTTCGGGGTGGGTCGTCGTCGTCGTCGTCGTCGCACGAGCGGGAAAGCCAATTCACAAAGTATGCGAACAGAGAAACTTCGGTAACCACATATATATATATATATATTGTCACGTTGGAATTATTTGCCACGAACTTCCTCGTCCTCGAGTGTGCCATATCGCCCATTGTAACACACGCTGATTCCATATTCTCCATGGGTCATATATTCGTGGCAATTGGCCAAACCATCGCCTCCCTCCTGCAGTACTCACCTACATACGTATATGTCATTCGATCCTCGAGAGATTGAAATTTTACGATTCACCGAAATGATAAATAAAATTGTTAAAACATATTTATAGTTAATGCATGATTTTTTTACTTGAGAGTCTATGAAAAATTTATATATAAATTATATGCACTCTCTGTATATAATTTATGTACACAGAATATGTAGAGTATATGGCAAATTCTATACAAAAACTATACATGGTCTATATATATTTTTTTTACTTAGAGTAAAACGATTGATTAATCGTAATTAATTTCCAGCATGAATGTGTTTACCCGAGACTATTTAAATTCATACTGAGACGTACAACGAAGGAGGAAAGTCAGATTTTTTTATTCCTCTCTCTCTCTCTCTCACTCTCTTTTTTTCGTTTTTCGGGTAAATTTTACGTTGTTTTCGTGGACAAAAAGTCGCACGTGGAATAATTTACCTGTGTGTGTGTGTGTGTGTGTGTGTGTGTGTGTGTGCGGTACGTACATCACGTGCGAGTGAATTGCAGAAAAAAGGAAACGAGCCAAAGACGGAGGGCATTGCCAAGTCGTTGATCCCAAATGTCCAGGGTGATGGCACGCCCCACCTTCGCGGTCAAGATTTGTGAGAGGGTCGAACACCCTTTCTCACCCAAAGATTCAATACATGAGAAGATAAAACACTGATAATAAATAAATAAATAAATAAATAAATAAATAGATAAATAAATAAATAAATAAATAAATAAATAAATAAACAAATAAACAAATAAATAAATAATTAAATGAATAAACAAATAAACAAATAAACAAATAATACTTTTTTTTTTAATTGCCCAGTAAAATTGATAAATTCGGTTATCGAATTAGCGAAAAAAATGTCGATAGTACAAAATGATGTGGGGTCGAGAGTCTATACAGTTATGTGAGAGACGTGGCATCCTGTCTCACGCAAAAGTTTCAATATAGAACGAAAAAAATAAAATAAACAAAAAAAAATAAACTTTTTTTAAGTGCCCAGTCAAATTGATTAATTGTTATTGGATCAACGAATAAGTTTCGTGAGTTCGTGACGATCCGGGGGCGTGTGGGGGATGTGGCACCTATGAACGTTCATATATTTAAAAAAAAAATAAAATAAAATAAAAAATAAAATTATGTCGATCAGTCACGCCAAGGCTATAAACCACGACACCGGAGGCTCTCCTTTTATCTTCCCTCATCCATGGCGAAGCTTCCTGCGCGACACAGAGTGCAGTGAGTCACGAGAGCGGCGAAGCACACAAGCACCCAGCACCCCCCTCCGCCCTCCCCCAGCCCCCTTGGGCTCGAACACTGCCCGTCGGGTTACCTGGGTGCCCGGTAATCCGTTAGGACGTGTACCCTGTTTCGAAGTGGGTTACCATAATGGGATCTGACGTCGTTATACCTCGGACATACACAGTATGATATATCTATATTCGTACATATGGATCTATGTATGGTTTTTATTTTTTTACATTTTTTTTTTTTTTCATCCTCCGTTTTGCTGCAAAGGGTCCTGACAATTTTGATATTTCAAAGGAAAGCTCTCTTCGGGCTGTTATGAAACTCAAGCTTACCAGGAAATGATGAAATTATAAAGTGAAAACCAATTACCAAATAGAGAATAAAAAAATGGAATATTTCGACGAATTTCATTGATGCACTTTTAATTTTTTTTTTCACTCTTCTTCGTTGTCTTTATCTTATTTCTGCTTTTTTTAGAAAGCTTGTTCGTATGAAAAAAAAAGTCTCTCGAGTTGTTTCGAAACGTGTAATATATCGACAAATTTTATTGATGAACTATTTTTGGATTTTTTAAATCTTCTTCCTTATAATTCTCTCTCTGTGTTGAAAAAAAATATGTTTTAAACGAGATTCGTGACAAAATTAGTCTCTCGAGTTATTCGAACACGCAAGTTTATCAAAAAACAATGAAAAATGATAAACTGGTGCAACTAATTATCAAAATCGACAATTAAAAAATTTAACGTCGACAAATTTCATTGATGCACTTTTAATTATTTTATTTTTTTACTTTTCTTCTTTATCTTCATCTTTTATTTTATTTTTTTTTACAAAGTTTGTCAATGAAACAAAAGCCTCTCGAGTTATTTCAAGCACACTCGTTCACCGAAAAACAATCGAATGACGAACCTTGCAATCAATCACCAAATCGATCAATCAAAAATATAACATCGACAAACTTTATTGCCAAAAATCGATTCGAAGACAAGTCGTATTATCTTTTTTTTCTTTTTTTTTTTTTTTGGTGACATAAAAATGTTGTACGTATCTCGGCCACGAGTGCATCGATTGCATTTTTCATGGATTAAAAAAAAAACAAAGAAATAAAAAGAAAAAAGTTCGGAATTTCCAACACGGTTCGATTCGCGAGTTTGAGACCGAAATCGACAGGTCTTCGATTTTTTTCATGTCAATGTCGACCGTGAATGTTTGTTACGTGAATTACGGGTGCGAGAAGAAGATGCAGTCGATCGTGTTTTTTTTTCTTTCTTTTTTTTCCAGCACGCACGAAAAAGTGGGACAACTTGGGTTGTGGGTCAGTGCCAAACCTTGGACGATCGAATGAGATCCACAGGCTATTATATACAAGCTGCAAGTGGTCGTAATAGCCACCACCTCGTATCGCTTTCAAGTGTGCATGTGCATGCGTTCGTGTGTGTGTGTGTGTGTGTGAACTGCAGTGAAGAAAAAAAAATAATGCATTATTCTGTCTTTCCATGAATTCGTGGGTTGGAAAGATTATTTTTTTTATTCGTTTTTTTATTCGTTTTCAAAGCTCGTTTTATTCTTATCACGAAGGTTCGCGAAGGTTTTTCAATCAGATTGCAAACTGTCTTCTTGTGTATGGGTGAGACGATCTGAAATCCCGGTGAAGTCCGTCGTCGGAACGACGGAGACGTCGGTCGTCGAGGAATTAAGCCGGTATGACACCGTCATATCGTCCTCGAAATAACCATAATCGTGAATTTCACATTAATATTTATTTCGTTGCGAAAAAAATTTAAGGAACACTTTGGGGTTATGTTCCGTTCAGGATCACGTTGACTACGAGCTTGTGGGTGTGGGTATCTGGAAAAGAAATGAACGTATTTATAATTGCACAATAAATGTATCTTCACTGTGAACCAATAATATTACAAAAAAAAAAAATTTATAATAAAAATTCGAAACTTAAAATTTTTTTAACTTAATTTTTGGTCGGTGTTTTATTTTTTATATATTTTTTTTGTGTAAGTAAGAATATTTTGTGAAAAATTTTAAGGCGATCTGAATCTTTGTTAAAAAGTTCCAACTTTCGAAATCTAAAACCTAGCGTAGCGACTTTCAATTATCTCATATATTTTAAGAATGCAATCGTCTCAAAATCACCGATCATATTTTTTTTCATCAAAGTAAGCAATGAAAAATTAAATTTAAAAAAAACTATATTATCAACAAACAAAGGACGCAACATATTAAAATTAAAAATAAATAAATAAAAAAAACCCTGCTCCGCTTCGTCGAAAAAAATGTATCGAGACACATTTGTGTGAAATATAAAGTCAATCGGACCATTAATTTCACCGTCACAACGCCGCCCGATTTCATAAACGCACTTAAAAAAAAAAAAAAAATAACAAAAAAAAAAATAAAATAAAAAAACGAACCCAAGCCAAAAATGAACCAGCTTTGTCAGGTCGTTCCGGGTTTTTTTTTTCTACGTGTTACTACATCTCTAGCAGCTTCCTAGAATTTCAACATCACTGGTATCCAAAAATAATCTGAAAACTTTGAAACTCCAAGAACGAATTAAAAAAAAACATTTAGAGACAAAATCGATTTTTTTAGAAAAAATAAAATAAAATAAAAAATCGCACGGTGTAAGTTCCCCTTGTGGACAGTTCGGTGTATCACCTCGTGGTCTTCGGGGTTTTGCCCAGTGGGCTGGATGTGGTCGAGAGCTGTACCGGTGCTGCTGACGATGACGATGATGGTGGTGGCCTTAGGCTGTCGGTCACTGACACTGTTTCACAAGTCGTCCGAGACGGCGCGACTGGTCGTGGGGACCACCTCGTGTGCCCACCTTCGGTATCTCGTAACACACACACGCGTGACCATATACATTAGGGTGGTTCTTGGCAAAAAAAAAAAAAAAAAAAAAAAAGTATCGCGACCCACCGTCCAAATGATTCTGGACCATGAAAAATGAATTTTCATTTTTTCCCCCATTTTTAAATTTACCATCTGCATTGCCTGAATTCATTTTAAAGTTTTTTAAATCATTTATATATTTTTCTTACGAAAAATGTTGGGAAAAGAAATCTGAAAAAAAACTATATATTGTAGAAAAATTATACCACAAAAACATGAAAAAAATTTGCTACCTGACCGGGAATCATAACCTAAAAAATAAAAATAGAAATTATTTTTATTTTGTTTTCGAGAGTATCGATTAAATTCGGTTGAGGTTTCTAGATTGAAATAATGGAAAATGGGGAAGTTAGGATTTTTTTTTGTTGGGGTGAAAATCGTCAATCTTGCGGTTTTTTCACTTCAACTTTTTTTTCTTCAGAGTTCATATCGAATTTAAACGAAATGACCTGTGGCACTTCTTGAAGGAAGTATCAAAGAATGTCTGAGAATTTTTTAAAGCGAAAAAAAATCGAAATTGGTTACCCCCAGCAAGCCTCATCGTGCCTCGGGGTCGAAAAGACCCCTGTATACCAATTATTAAGATTTGCAATATTGAGGGTTAAGTTGTCTGTTGTTCGGACATTTTTCGGTGGAATTTCAAGAATTTTTCACAAAAACAATTATCCACAAGAAAATGCACATCGATCTTCAATGTTCAACATTCGCCATCATCGATTAAAAAAACGTTTTAGAAAAATGATACAAGATGTAATAACATCTGTTCGATGATTATTAATTTCTCCCGCATTCACAAAGCAGTGATAATCGAAATTTCTCGGATAAACGTACGTACTACTTCCACATCATGTTTTCCCATGTTGCAACGAATTTGATATCAATTTCGTTCAAAATGACATCGTGTTTTTCAACAACACCAAAATAGTTGTTTCCACAATCACTTCGACATGTTTCATGTCGCAACAAATGTTGTTTGTCCTTCGACGATTAAAAAACGAGTTATCGTCACAATTGATACATTTTCGATGTAACTGTGTGTGACATCGATGACAACTGCAAGGTTTTATAAATAAAATCGATGCGTAGTAGCTTTGACAATGGCGCCTCCAATTCGATGGAATTAATTTCAATTACATCAGTTTTATTGAAACAGCCATCTTTTTTTTTTTTTTTTTTTTTTTTTGCTGTCACACGTGATGCTCATTGAATGTGCGTTATACATATACATATATATAAATGTATATACGTGTATGTAAACGTATAATATGAAAGAAATGGCGAACGTGCTTCGGTAGATTTAATTACGGAATATTTCGATTAACCGAAAATTCTCGAAGCGGTCTCGTTCAATTCCAGCCACGTAGGTTCGCGATGATTGACAATTAAAATGTCCGATTGGCGGGGAAGAGGGTGGAGGGGGGGGGGGGGAATCCACGTAACGAATGTCTCACGAGGTAAACTGCGTTATAAGGCGATACGCTCGGGAATAAGAGTGCTTCTAGCTGTCCGACTTGCCTCGATGGGGTTAACAATCGGGTCAATTCGAGTTAAACCAGTTAGTCGCCAGTTCGACCGATGAGTAAATAGTTGCATACGCGTGCTACTACTACCACTACTACTACTACCACCATCACTACTATCCCCTCGTGATTACTACACCAGCCTCGTGGCTATGGATAACCTATTAAGGACGATCGGCTTCGATCGATTCCAAAATCACAATGATCGTACGTGGAATTGAATGGATTTATCTGGGATGTGCAATTTTTCGAATACAACCAATTATCCATGTAACTCTGATACAAATTTTGTTACGAGTTATATATTCTGCTTGATATGCGATTTTTTTTTAGAAATTTGAATTTTTTAAAATAAATGGCTCTCAGAATGCTTCTTGGAAAGAATTAACCTTTTGTTCAAATAATATATCATTGATCTTAGTCAATAATAAATATATCTACCTACACACCGGTCCACTGTGAGGTATTAAATTTCACACCATTTAATTCATCGACAGAAAAAAATATATTTGAAAAAAATACTGATAATAAAATTAAAAATAGTAATTTTCAAAAGTCGTGGAAATTAAACATCTCCCAGCCAACCGGTTGATATATATGTTGATATATTGATATATTTATATGTATACATATATATATATCATTCTGTGACCGAATAATCGTCACTGTCGCTTCATCGGACAAAGATTTCGACCTCGAGAGAAAAAGAGATGGAGATAGAGAGAGAGAGAGAGAGGGAGATAGACAGCCCCCGGACAATCTCATTCGGAAAAACACCACCCGGACGTTAAATTTATAATCAGTTATCTCACGGCTGGTACGGATCCCCGGTTTGGGCCGTTGCGCCGCAGCCGGAGCAGCTTCTGCTGGACCAGCAGATTGTGTGAGAGACAATTCGACGTGTCAGAGAGAGAGAAAGAGAGAGAGACGGACAAAGATAGACGTGAGGAGAGAAAGAGAGAGAGAGAGAGAGAGAGAGAGAGAAATACTGACAGCGAGTGGCTCGCGTCTACGAAAGACCGCCAACGAGCCGCACATTGACGATCTTGTAAATGTTGTTTTCTGGCCGGTTGCCAAAATTTAACGCGCAGACAGTTGGTCGGATAGCGAAGAATCAACAAACACGTACTCAAAAAGCTTCTGACACGTTCACATGCGTATGGCACGTCTTGCCGCTCGACTCTGCACGATCGCGTCTGGCCAATCGCTCACACTCGACGCGACATGGACTGCGCATCGTCTGTCTGTGTTATTATCGCGATGATTAAAAAAAAATTGAAATGAAAAATAATACGAGAACGAATTTTTTTGTTTAAATATGAAAGCGTTTTTTTTTTTTTTTTTGTATACGAAAACGAATTCGAGAAAAAAACTACCAAAATCAATAGTAATTTCAAAATTAAGAAACGGAATAGAAAATAAATACGAAAAAGATTTTTTTTTAATACGAAAACGAAAACGAATTCGAAAAAAAAACAATACCAAAATGAATAGTAATTTAAAAATTAAGAAACGGAATAGAAAATAAATACGAAAACGATTTTTTTTTAAATACGAAAACGAAAAACAAATTTGGAAAAAATGAGAAAACGAATTCTTTTTTTCAAATACGAGAACGAAGAACCAATTTGGAAAAATAAGAAAATTAATTTTTTTTTTTCGATTACGAAAACGAAAAACGAATTTTAAAAATAAAAAAATACGAGAACGCATGAAAGTAATAAAAATTTACAAAAAAAAAAAAAGACAACATAAAACAAGTTCCCAATCGTTTTTTTTATTTGTTCACAGACAAACAATATTTACGCACAAACGTCTCACCGGCTCAGCAATATTTTGCCCGTAAGTTTTTTTTTTCTATATCGCCGATCGTCTGGCGAACGAAACTCGCGCGCGGTAAAATTTGATCATTGAGTTACAACTTTCGGCTCTTGAAAATCTTCGTTATAGTGAACGTCGCGTCGAAGAAGAGCCACAGCTCTCTATTCATCGTGGAACCACAGAGTGGTCGAAGACAAGTGTGTTTCACGATGAAATTGATAATCGTCGGATACGAAGTCTCCTTCGGTTATTTTTATAACCATTCGGCAGAGGCTCTCGGGAGACGATTTTCTTCACGGTCTCGTCCCGCGTGCTCGCGACATGGCGGGCGAATACAAAATGGCGGTCGTGGCGGGCCGAACTACTCGCACAGTCAATGATCTCTATATTTATGTAACCCCCGATCTTTCTTTTTAACCTCAAAAATTCACTCAGAATTGACATATTTTGTTATTTTACAATTCAATATAAATTTAACAACGGTCTCTTTAACACAATTCATTGAAAACCGATAAAATGATAAAAAAGAAAATGATAAAAATATTGTCAACATTTTCTTTGTTCGTTATTGTGGAACAAAAAATATTACCATTTTTAGTGACCTCAATACTATCTATCGCACTTCATTTCCATCCCCAAAAATTTTCCGTTTACCTGAAAAATTAATTGCAACTTGGAAAAAAAATGATTCACGTGTTAATCAGATGCATAATCGAATTTGTTAAAGCGGAACCTCTGAATATTGTCCGATTGGTCTCAAATTTTGACACATGCTTCCTGATAGTGTCTACTTCGAAAGTAGGAATCGCCGTAAGAATCGACAAACCTTACCTTTTTTCAACACCCCCTAATACATATGTATAGGGGAGACCGGGGCAAAATGGTATAGCGGGGCATAATGGGACCGGGGCAAAACGGGTTTGGGGCAAAATGGAATAGTGAAAATCAACACTGCTGGAAAGTACGTCATTGGGGCAAAACGGGACTGGGGCAAAATGGGCCGGAGAAAATCAGGCTCCTCAGAAAGAGGCGGTTGGGGCAAAACGGGATCGGTGCAAAATGGGACAGGAAAAATCGAAGACCACTAATTTCACGAGAGGCTGCGACACTTCATTTTTGTGTCTCATTTTGCCCCGATTCCATTTTGCCCCAATTTGATATTCCTCTCCTCTCTGTCCCATTTTGCCCCAAATCAAGCACCCAAGAAACTTCATTTTTTGCTATCCCATTATGCCTCAGTGCCGTTTTGCCCCGGTACCGTTTTGCCCCGCTATACCATTTTGCCCCGGTCTCCCCTATATAGATTGCCGAACGTCAGAGCGCTCGTTCAACGTCGAACAGATAATATATTTTCCGTTCACGTATTTGCGGTTTCGTGCGTGCGCGATAACCAAAATGAGATCCATCCATCCCGGATTATTATATTTTCCGAAATTATATATTTTCGCTTCGTTCACCGCGAGCCATGAAATATTTCTATCTCCTTCGTGACGATCGTCACTGCCCTCTACCTCCGACGTAGAAACACTTAAAAAAAAAAAAAAAAAAAAAAAAAAAACTATTTCCGGACTCCATCGCTCTCGGATATTATATATATATATAAATGTTGGTCCGTCGAGCCATCCGCCGAGTTTTCGTCAAAACAATATTTCGTATTCGTTCGTTTAGCCTATCTTAATATAATATATGTATGCATATATACGTAATCTAGTTTAAATGTTGAGATTCGAAAGACCGGAAACCATTACGCGTCGGGGTCGTCTATCTCACTCGGACGAAACGCGATAGACATTGCAACCGTAACGCCCCGGAGATTTGTGCGATTGTTTCTCATTCGTTCCCGTTGTCACTGTTGACCGGTAGTACCTACTTCCGGTTATCTCGGAGATTCGGCGGAACACGACGTAAATCGACGATCCAACATATATATACATATATATATTTAAAAAAAAAACATTTTCTTTCATCTCACTATTTTTAACCCTAGACAGATGGACACTGGGGGGGGGTAGCACACAATAGAAAAATTACACACACTAGACTGTTAAAAATAAAACAATTTATTTATTTTTCCTGCCTCCCGAAGTCTCAAAAGTTGGTGGTAGGCCTGAAAAAAAATCCTCCCGAAGAGCACACTCAAAAATGTTTTTTTTAATTTTTTTTAATGTTCCCAAGTGGGGGGGGGGGATAGCAAGAAGGCGCGATAGTATACGTTGCAAGACTCGATTGAGGTCTATCAGAGCGTGTCCAAGGGAGTTGCGTGTTATAAGCTGTGCCAGAGAGAATCGCTCTTGCTGCTGCTGCTGCTGTCGCTGCAGCTCCTCAAAACATTATTTTCCATCTGCACTCCATTTTCAATAATTAAAAATATTATCGAAACGTTTTGGGGTTCCGTGGAAATCTACGAAACCCTTGTGGTTTCGCCAAATCCGTCTATCTAGATCGGTGATCTAAATACAGAAGTAATGATTTTTGAAAAAAAAAAAAAATTATTTCAAAAATTAAAATTTCGAAATTTTTTTTTTCCAAATGTCTACGTGACCTACTGCAGAATGCCTACGGAACGCTATCGTGTGCGTGTCCAACACGCTCTTGACCAATTTTTTTTTTCATTGTGGAAAATAAAATCGACGAAGATAATTTTTTTTATTAATAAATTTTAGTTGAATTTTAATTGAATTGAACGATTTTATTTTCATTTTACACGAAATCTCGACGAGTCACATTTGTCGCTCCACAAATTATCCTCGGGGTCCAACTACGCCATGAAAACTTGAATTTTCGAAAAAAATTAAACATTTTTCATCGCAGAATGAAAAACAGACGAAATGATTTTTTTTATTTCCGTCTTTCTAAACAAAAAAAAACTAAATTCGATTGACATACGGGTTGAGGAAGGTCAACGTTCTCCGCGAAACCTTGGTGAATCCATTTTATTTTCGTCCAGACGGATCTTCCGAACGTCGATTGATGGACCATTCAATGTCGTTCGAATGAAAATCCACTGAGCAGTTAAAAAAAAAGGGCGTGAAAAATTCATTGCCTTGTGAAAATTTGATAAATGTCACTGCTGATACCCGAGACCGACTCTAAGAAAAAAACCCCAATGAAAATGAAGAAAAAAAAATTGGTCGCTCGCCGTCACCAAGACTCAAAGGTCTGAAGACGTCGGGGCCGAGTTCCCCCGAGCTCACAGTGTGCGTTGGCTCGCGTCGGTGAAAGGCGCCAGTCGCGCATTAGGTCGGTGGCTCGCTCGATCAGCGAAACAGCTTTAGCTGTTCACCTCAAGAAACGCAAAGCTGAAGGTTTAAAAAAAAAAATATATATATATATGTTTATATTAGACTGGCTGTTATAAAATCGATTTTCGATTTTTGTTCGGAAATCGAACGTTGACCTCGTAGAACTAAAGTTCTCTGAATTTGAACCCCTTATCTTAATGCTAAGGGATGCCCTCAATAATGTTTATCATTATTTTTATCGATTATTATTTTTTTTTATTTTTTTTTTTTTTACGGTGAACAATCTGAAGTTGATCTCGACGAGAACAAGTTCTCCAAACTTCAGGTCTCTATCTGAATATTAAGTCGTGCCCGTGAATTTTGTTTTTTCACTTTTTTATCATCTTTGAAAAGAAAATTTAATTTATTTTTTCAAAGTTGAACAATTCGAAGTTGACCTCAAAAAAAAAAAAGATGCTTCGAATTACAGATCTCTATTTTGATATTAACACGTGCCCGTGAATTTTTTGGTTAAAATGAAAAATATCTGCAGAAAAAAAATTAAAACGTCGACATTTTTTTCCTCTCGACAATAATCCAAACATTTGACAAATGTTTTTTTTTTCTGTTCTCAAACGAAAATCGTTGCAAAACTCCAGAAACAAAAAAATGTCCAACTTTCGTTTCATCGCAGAACGAAAGAAAAAATATCTTCACAAAAAAAAAAAAAATGGAAATCAGGGTCAAGATGATTTTGGCCGGGTTGCAGATAGTCGTTGCGCAGATTCCGCAGGACGTCTCGCCCAGAAGTTTCAGAGAGTCGTTTACAGCTCAGCAAGCAAGAATGTTTTTGTCGAGAGGTCTCCGATCTTCGACGGAACACGGAGGGCTTGACCACCTCTCGTAGCTTTATCTATATAGCACTCGCTCGGTATTTCCACCTCAGTCTCTCTCTCTCTTTATCTCTCGGTTTCTCTCTTCTCTCTCTCTCTCTCTCACACACGCTCACGTCGTCCCTCAGCTCTCTAGTCCGACTCACCTTCGTTTTATTTAACCACTGTGGCCTTCCCATCGACTCCCTCGCCCTGTAACCACGTATAGATGCCACTCACCCCTCGCCCCATTCGAAACCCGCGGTCCCCGATCCGGGACCGTTCTCCATCTCACCCGACAATCTCCAGAAACTCGAAAAGTGAGAGTTATAACGATCGCGGTAACACGACCGGGCTCGTAAATACCTCGAATGGCTTTTTCTGGTATTGAAAAAAAAAAGTAAAAAAAAATAAGAAATAAAAAAATTACAAAAAATAAAAATATATATAAAAAATAAAACAATGAAATAAAAAAAAAGATTCGTCACACATTTAGAACATTTTGAATCGCGCATGCGCCTGATGATGATTCTTTTTTTTCTTTTTTTTTTTTTTTTCAATGTGAATTTTTAGTTTCGTTCGATTATTAGGAATCATTGAGAGAGCTGAAAAATATTGCACCTAAATAATTGAGAGAAAAAAAAAAAACAACATTTTTCGTAAGACGATCTCAATCGAACAATCTTTGCAACGAAAAAAAAATAAACATTTCACCAAATCGAAAAAAAAAAACAATAATAATAAAAATAATATCAATAACAATAATAATGAAATAATTGTTTTTCACGACGACGAATGATCGAATTCACACGATTAAACAACAACATTGATATTATCAAATATTTTCGCGTGCACGATGAATTTAGTGTGTCATCTTTTTTTACACGAAAATACGTAGAAAAAAAATATTGCGTTATAAACAATGAATGTTTTATGATGAAAAAAAAAAATTATTTCGATGATAATTAAATGGCCGAGTGATTATTTATAGATAGTTCGTTGTGTAAACGAGAGATAGAAAACCAAGACAAGTGTTCGAGAGAGAAAGGAAAGGATAGCGAGAGTGACCATGGAGAAATGGTAAAACTCTTGTTGCACCGATTGCACCAGCGCGATTCTTATAGTAGCGCCCGGACGCTGCACTCGGCACCGCTTCGAGGCCGAAGCCTCCCCCCCCCCTCCACGTTCCTCCTCTCGCAATGTGTTATAGGCCTCTCTTAGCGCGCACGTGTCATCCAGCTTCCCAACAAATACAGTATAAAACCTCTCGATAGTCGAAAACTCGCGATGGACCAAAATGTGTCGCTTCTCGCGGAATATCTCGTCGTTGAAATGCGATAATTCTCAAATCGAAGTGATTCAATATGTATCTAAAAAACGCGGGCATTTCAAAATCCCAATTCAGCAATACTCAAGTTCTTTTCCGAATTTTCAACAATTTTCACCTCGGACAGCTATAGGATTCGAATAAAACAATCAGAGATTCATTGCATATTCAAAAGGATTATTTATATATTTTCAATGTGCTCGTGCAGTTGATTTTTCTTGAATAGACAATTTGTAGTTTAGGTTCTCACAACATCGGACAGTTCGTGAACAATTATAAAAAATTGTAATTATTTTTTTTTTCATAACTCTGCACTTACATTTTGGTCGGTTTACCTTAAACATCACTTTTGTTTTTTTTTATTGCTTCAATCGGTATATTATTATTTTTTTGTAAATTCACAGCCGATTTAGAATCTATCGAATGCTTTGATACGAAAGTCACTGGTTTCATGTCGGCAGACACCAACCACAAATACATCGAACTGTTTTCGCTATTGGTCAATCGATCAACCCTCGCAAAAGTTCACTCCCGCCAATTCATACCCCGATTTTGGACTTTTTAAAGATTTTACTGTAGACAACGAAAAATGCTCTTTTTCATTCTAATGTTAAAGTTAAATAAATATCTCGGTCGTATTAAATTCTTTTTTTTTCATTATTCTTTTCTCCAAATCTTCGTTCGTGATTTATAAAAAAAAATGATAATAATAATTTCTCGGCCCCCGTGAAGATGTGTGCGTGGAAATAATGCGTCGAGAGCAGCCCTATCCGACTCATCGAAAAAAGGCTGGAATTATATGACCCCCTGTTGTGACGTCACGAAACTAAACCGCTAGGAGCGCAGCAGAAGTTCTGCCCGGTTTCAGCGGGTTCTTTCGAATAAATTTTATTTTTAGAGTATACACAGAACGTCTTTGTCAACGAAAATGCCTTGGTACCCTCGGTACAAAGGTGACCGATGTATAATACCCAATTATAATTCGGGGTATAAATCAAACCATGAGAAGGTTCATCTCTTTTCCATCCCTCTCGATAAGGAATTGTTCCTGAAGTGGGAACGCTATGAAATGAACGCTATGGCTATGAAATAAATAACGTTACACACATACGTGTTGTAAATGTGTTTTTTTTCTTATCACAACTTATAGAAGAACCTTTCTTACGGAATCATCCTATCATGCAATTCACTTGAAAATTTGTTTATTAAATTAATTATTTTTAATATTTGTTCAGAAATTGGATATACTCAGAGATTAGTAATCTGATATTGAAAAATCATAATTAAAAGTAAACTCCGCAACTCATTTCATTTGATAAACTTTTATCTATTATTAATCATATATTGTTGTATTTTTAAATATAATCACCCTAGAAGCACTGTTTCTTTCTTTGCAATATTGGTATCACTGTTTTTTTATGGTTATTTCAACTAAAAGCAGTTATCATAGGCCAGTGCGTCAATTTTAATAGTTTCATTCATATTTGTGACCATCAATCAGCCCTATCCGACTCTTCGGTTTCAAGCCCGAAGCATGGACCATCATGTGACCCTACTCGAAACTAAACCACTAGGAGTGCTGCAGACGTTCTGCCCGGTTTCAGCGGGTTATTTGAAATAAATTTTGAATGACGAAATCTGAAATTCTGGGCATATGTGTGTTATAAGGTCATATAGAGCTGTTGAAAACTTGTCTGAAGATGTCTATTGATGGTCACAAATATGAATGAAACTATTAAAATTGACGCACTGGCCTATGATAACTGCTTTTAGTTGAAATAACCATAAAAAAACAGTGATACCAATATTGCAAAGAAAAAAACAGTGCTTCTAGGGTGATTATATTTAAAAATACAACAATATATGATTAATAAAAGATAAAAGTTTATCAAATGAAATGAGTTGCGGAGTTTACTTTTAATTATGATTTTTCAATATCAGATTACTAATCTCTGAGTATATCCAATTTCTGAACGAATATTAAAAAAAAATAATCTAATAAACAAATTTTCAAGTGAATTGCATGATAGGATGATTCCGTAAGAAAGGTTCTTCTATAAGTTGTGATAAGAAAAAAAACACATTTACAACACGTATGTGTGTAACGTTATTTATTTCATAGCCATAGCGTTTATTTCATAGCGTTCCCACTTCAGGAACAATTCCTTATCGAGAGGGATGGAAAAGAGATGAACCTTCTCATGGTTTGATTTATACCCCGAATTATAATTGGGTATTATACATCGGTCACCTTTGTACCGAGGGTACCAAGGCATTTTCGTTGACAAAGACGTTCTGTGTATACTCAAAAATAAAATTTATTCGAAAGAACCCGCTGAAACCGGGCAGAACTTCTGCTGCGCTCCTAGCGGTTTAGTTTCGTGACGTCACAACAGGGGGTCATATAATTCCAGCCTTTTTTCGATGAGTCGGATAGGGCTGCCATCAATAGATATCTTCAGACAAGTTTTCAACAGCTCTATATGACCTTATAACACACATATGCCCAGAATTTCAGATTTCGTCATTCAAAATTTATTTCAAATAACCCGCTGAAACCGGGCAGAACGTCTGCAGCACTCCTAGTGGTTTAGTTTCGAGTAGGGTCACATGATGGTCCATGCTTCGGGCTTGAAACCGAAGAGTCGGATAGGGCTGGTCGAGAGCGTCGTTATAACCGACCGAAGAAACTCTCGAGACGGTCGTCTATCTCATTCTCCTTTTGCCCCGGCTCGCTCCGTACTATAATGTATTTATATGAATATACATATATATGTATATATATATATACATGTGTGTATGGATATATATGATGGCAGAGTTAAACTGCATTCGACGCAGTCCGAGAGAAGAAAAATACATTCGGTTCTAAAATTAGACGAGCGCCGGACGCATTTGGAAAATCCGGCTTGCCCCACGATGCGGCCACTATCGTTTTTTTTTTCTTTTTTCTTTTTTTTACGTATATCCATACCACCCCGGAGATTCCATTCTCATCGTGTATCATTTTTTTTTCCTTTCACTTTTACAACCATTTTCATTTTTATGAAATTTTTATGATTTTTTTTTTTTTAATCTGGTTATCGTTCGACTTATTATTATCATTCTCATTATCATTATCATTATCATCATCATCAGCATCATCACCATTGTTCTTATCATTCTTATTATCACCCATATTATCAATTTTTATTTTTTTATATTTTTATCATTTGAAATTGCTTTTTACATTACTTCTTTCTTCTTCCAGCCGAAAGTTTTGATCAATCTCCGGGTGAATATTTAATCTCGATATATCGAAGCAGAGCTGTTCAAGACATTCAAAAAATACATTTTCAAATACTTTTTACAACAAACAATTCCGATCGATTATCATGTAACAATTAATATTCTCACGTTTTTCGTAATAATTATGAATAATTCAACAATTACTAAAATTCGTAATTATTTTGTGAGGAACATGTGACAAATTTATATCTTCATTTTATGAATGCCCATCGGTGTATCGAAGTGACCGGCATTCGCGACATTCCCCGTGGGTCAAATAACTCGTCATTGTACCTCGCGATTGGTCGCCCCCGTCGTGTTCGACCTCTTTTACGAGTCCTCACGGTGCTATATATAAAAAAAAGTCGTTAAGTCTTCGTTCTCGTCCTTTTGGGCTATCGTAAAGGCCGAGAGTGTAATAATAATGTCGAGGAGACAGTGAATGTTAGTTTAAGTCGTTTTGTTTTTTTTTTTTTTTTTTTTTGGTTACTTATTTTTTGAGCCTGGAAGGGGATGGTGAAACTGGGGGAGGGGGGGGGGGATTTGTAAATTGATTGTGGATTTTATGGCAATAGCTTGAACCGTGAATAATTATTGTCCATGTCTCAGCTAGTACGTTAAATTTGATAAATTTATTTATCATTGTTGTTAGATAATATTGTTTAATATTTTTGTCACAGATTATTATTATTATTATTATTTTTCTACATTAAATTAATTATGTCCATCAGATGTTTAAAAAATAATCAAAACAAGACAATTGATCATCACGACAAATACTTTGATTGGAATCCGCATTAGTCGATTTTTTCGAACAAGAAAAAAAATATCAAGAATTTTCATGAAAATAATAATGATTATTTTTTCAATTGCAACGAAGTTGAGGTAATTGTACGAATTGAAATTACTCAGAGTCGACACAATATCCAAATAACAGCATCCCATAATATTCAATTGTTCGTTAATTTCATTGTAAACAAATAAATTTTAATTATTCGTCATTTATAGTATTTTTTTGTTAAATTTCAAATTCAAATATTTTCAACGAATAATACGAACACGACGAAAAATACATTATTATCGTCGAGTGGCAATGAAATTGATCATCGAACAATCAATCGACGAGCACCTTTACAGTTTCGTTACTGATCGACTATCAATTGCCTCAAAATTTCTGCAAAAAAAAAAAAATCGATGAACGTATAATAAAGGGTGAAAAGTTGTTTTGTAATACATGGTGCAGCAGGTTGTTGGTTGTGTTGTTGAAAATGACGCGAGTGAGAAATGTTTGTGGAGAAGGCGCAAGTGGTATTACATCTCGAGTACAGAACAAGTCTCTATGAGCAATATTTCATATTATGCTCGGGGTATACATATAGTTACATATATACATGTATATATATGTAATGCCAGAGAGAAGGAGCGAGAGAGAGAGAAACGGATAGAAGCAAAGAGGCCGAGAATTAAATCGTGCCTTTCGAAAAGTCCGAGACTATATATATATATGTGTGTGTTGCTCTCGTGATTGCCACGACTTCTCTAAGCACATTCCCCAGGATTGTAAATGCATGAAAACGTTTAAAACGTCTCGTCTCGAAGCTGAAAACCCGAGCTTAGACGTCGTGGTATACATGTTGTACGGTTATTCGTAGATTATAATGGAGAGATTATGTGTGTTGAGAGGTTCTAAGTCGTGAACGATGTATGAAAGAATTCACGTCGTGAGAACGTTTATTCGTTATGAAATTTTTCTAATAACTCTTCTGAGATGTCACTTCTTTTTTTTTTTCATCGAATTTATTTTTATACAAATTGTGTGCATTGTGAGGATGACAATGTGACCGTCATGAAAACGTTACAGGATCGAAAAAAAATCTTAGGTAAAAAAAATTGTCTTTCTAAGATTTTTCGTCAAATGGAAATTGTTGTTTTTTTTTTATTTTCAATGTCAACGTTAACGAAAGCTCGGGGACTTAGTGAAGAGTAAAAATATTGAGGCCATGACATTTTTTGATCATCGATGGTCTCAAATTGCATGATGCCCTTAAACGCATAATTTTAGGACTGCTTTTTTTTTTTTTTTTTCAACTGTAAAAAATGTATTGAATCAGTGAATATATTTTTATCTTCCTGTCCAAACGCTGACTGAACAACGCTATATACACCGAAAGTTCACATGAACAATGTTGTAGAGAATTAAATTTCCTAAAAAAAAGTCCGCGACGGTATATATCTAACATTGATGGTTTACGCGTGGGGAAGCTCGAAAGTCGAGCAATGTAGTCTCGCGGCCGGCGCACGAGGTACGCTAACTATACCTATATATATATATATATATATATATATATATACGTATTTCGAATCTTGACCGTTTCGAGCATTGACGTTCGAAACATTAGCGCGTTCCGAATTTTGGCCTTTTCGAACATTGCTAGTTTTCCGAAATTCCAGCCCAACGTTACTTACGCACGAGTGAGGACCTTATCCCTCGGGGGTTGCTCGTTGTACGGTCGAGTGAACGACTGCGGAACCAATCAAGACCTACGGGGGTAAGCCTCGAAGGACGAAAAAAGACCTTCGTCGGCAAATACCAACGACTACGACTACGACGATACCGAGACGACCGGAAAAATGATGATAATCAAGAGATAGAGACGATAAACTTTGCTCTCGGAAACAACAGAAATATTTTTGACGTTCCACGAGTAAAAGAAAAAAAAACCAAGCAGCAAGTTGAAATGTGCAATTTTTTCGCTTGGGTTGAACTATACATGCCTGTGAGGTCGCTAATTTTTTTTTAGTAGTATCTTTGCGATCCTCCTACAACCTCACTAATTTTTTTTTAGATTTCTTAGACCCCTCCTCCCTCTTCCCCCACCACTTTTTTTTGTTATCCAGAGGTTATCCCATTTTCCCCCTTTTTATTGTCATGACATTTTTTTCCCAGTTACTTCATTGAAATTGACGATCTTTTTTTTCATAAAACTGGAGTGGCAGTCGGATTCCTAATATTTCTTTTTTTTTTTCTCTAATCGATTTCGGAAAAATTTGAGTCTTTCCAAAATTTCAACATATTACACTGGTTGCCTATCTAAAAAAAAGAGAGGAAAATGAAATCTCTCATCGCATCATCGATATTTCGATAATTTCCAATGAAAAATCGATTAAAAATTTTCTTCACAGTCCTCCCATTCTCTCATTGTCAGTTATCTACCGATTGAGATGAAATTGTGTACCCAGACGTATATCATAGACCTAAAAACAGAAATAATATTTTTGGAAAAAAAAAAATCCAAAGTTGAAATATTTTTTTTTAATTTAAAAAACGCTCTTGACCAATTTTTTCACTTGGGTACACCAACCCACCCCCTCCCCACCGCCAGTGCGACATATCTCACATGATAATAGACAACACGTGACAATGAACACTCCGGGGAAGCACCGAAGTGAGTCGGTCACAGTCGTGGGCCACACAAGGACCCCGACGGGCGAATCTTGGCACGCATCGACACCCCCCCCCCAATCCCTCCCTGCCCATCCCCCACTCCGTCGGTGTCTGCCTCTCAATCTTTTTTCTTTCGGCTTGGTCCATCGGTCGGGTTCTCGGATTTTTCGTCCAACTCGTTCGTCCGTCGCTTCCTCATTCGTGAGACCGTCGTTGTCGACGACACGTATAGATACACACTCCCACTTGCAACGTTCACCGGGCGGCCTGATTGTGAGTTTATGCATGTGTGTGCGTGTGTGTGTGTGTGCGTGTGTGTGAGTGTCATTCGTTCACCACTACCGACACGTGCCGCGACTATCGTGACACGTCTTGTTGCGACACAGAGTCTCGTCGATGAGACCGAGTCTCTCTCTTCTCTCGCCGACGACGACGACGACGACGACGAATACGGCACCTGCGACTATATCCCGTATTCCCGGCTCTTAGTCACGCGCGATCGAACACCGGTACGAAAGTAGTTTAGGACCCTTATCGCGAATGGAGAAAGTTGGTACGACCACACGTCACGTTCGAAGACACCGGATCATCTTCGTCTCGTTATTCAGCATATTTTTTATTTTTTTTTTTCGGACCTACACTCCGTCATATTAATATCGGACTATTTGTTTATCATCGTTATTATTACTATTATTTTTATAATAATGTTATTATTTTTAATCTTAAAAAAATTATTATTGTTGGTATTATTTGAGTAATAACAATGATGATAATTTGTTATCGAATTGGAAAAATTAGTTGAAAATTATTATTATTGTTATTTTTCAAATAATAATATCATCAATTCTAATAATAATAATAGCGATAGGACTATTATTATTATTACTATTATTATTATTATTATTATCAATAATAACGAAACGAAAAAATTATTTCTACCCTTAGCTGGCACACTCTCTAGCTATCAAAAGTAACATCTATAACAATAAGAAAAACCGTGGGATATATATGCAAAAAATGTTCAAAGTGTTCGAAAACAATGAGAGCCATTAAAAACCCAATCCGTAAAACTTTCACTCGTCTTCTCTCGTCCATAATATTTTTTTCTACTTCCTTTCGGTAAATAAATTCAGTCGTTAAAACGTTTGTTGGCGAGAACACATTTGTCACGGTCATTCGGAAAAAGGTTTCGTTATACATCGTCAACGTGGATACCCCACTTAATCGTTATCTCAACCGGAAATCAACCGTCCAAAGTACCCGACTCAGGAAACCCCGCATTCGACCTTCCAAACTCGAACGACTCGTGCATGCAATAATTCCAACTCACAATAAATCACAAAAAACAAAAAACCAAAAAAAAAATTAATATTCCAACAAATTCTTCATTCAAAATTTCATTTTTATTCATTTTTTCTGATTTCAGAATAATCACAGATGTCGGGTCCGAAGTTGAACAATCCCAGAGCATAGCCAGTCGGGGATTCCACCGAAACAAGATTCTACATCAAAACAAAAAAAAAAAAATCAAACGAACAAACAAAAAAAACCCACCAAAAAAAAATTGCAACGAGATGCGTGTTTCGTTGGCGAGAACAATGACGACGAGAAAAATTTCGTATCGTCTGACAAACAAATTTTTACAAATAATTTTTCTCCTGTCGTTTATGGCGAGAACATTCGATTGTGCGCCATTGACGACCGCGAACGATGAAAAATCGTCGGAAATTTTCAAATCGGGTTTGTTGTCAAAAACCGCGGACGAGAAGAAAGTCGGTAATCCGAGCGAAAACGCTTACAAAGCTTGGTTGTTGTTCATCGACGGTAATCCGGATTCGTTGCCGATGGAGGGTTTGGACTCGGCGTCTCTTCTTCGTCGCATAAAACCGAAGAGCATATTCGTCGCACCGAATTTGACGGCTTGCGCCGATGGTTTTTTGGACGACACGATGAATCGTTGCGTGAAAGACGTGAATATAGATCATCAGGCACAAAGAGGATTCATCGTTCAACGATTGCAAGCTCTGTTCGGTTCGAAGTCACACGGCGCGTCGTCGCCATCGTCGTCGTCGTCTTCGTCGTCAGTCGCCAGCGGTCCTTTCCAACTGAATCTTCCGTTGACAATGACTGCCCCACAAAAACCGCAGCGTCAAAAATTCGATTTTTTAATTCAAAATCCGGAAAAATCGACCGTTCCAACAACGTCTACAACGACGACGACCGATTCCCGGAAAATCGTTGACGAAGACACGGTCACCCAGTTACCGATCGTTCATGCTCTTTCGGACGCAATTGTCACGGTTTACGAAATCGACGACGATGATGAAAAAAAAAAATTTCCCAACAACGAAACCACGAAAATCATGAAAAACTCGGATAAAAAATCGTCGATTTCAACCGATTTTTCATTACCGATTGCGGAATTTGTGGACGATGTTGTTGCAAATATTTCGGGTATCGTTGATTACGAGATACCGATAATCGTAAACGAAACCCGAATAACAACGATGAAAAACGACGATACGACGATAAACGATGGAACTTATGACGAAACACCGATCGAAATTAACGATTATGATAAAAAATCTGACGTATCGCCGACATTGGTGTTGTTACTGTCACCGACGAAAATACCAACGATTTCCGTGCCGATCGACGATAAAATTGTGATCGCTACGAATCGCGATGACGAAAATGTCACGAAAAATTCGACGATCGTGACCGGCGAAGAAATCGGCAAAATCGGCGTGACCGATTTTGCTCCAACGTCCATCGAGTCACGTACAAACGTGACCGATTATCCAACAATCAACGATTCGACGATTTCGTCGACGATCGTTAACGATTTCACGTCGATCGACGATTCTTCCACGAAAACCATTGGAAATCCTTACGACGTTGATTACGACGATAAAACGTCGAACGACGACGATGACGATCAAGACGAGGACGAATTGTTGAAACACAGCGAGGCCGGAATGACGATCACTTTACCGATCTCCGTGATCGATGAAAAATTCACGACATCTTCATCGACCATCGTTGATAATGATAACAAACAAACCGAAAACAGCGAGATAACGAGCGAGGTCGTTGTGAATCGTGATTTCGTTCGTGAAACTACACACGTTGATTTTAACGTTAACGAAACAACAAATTCCACAATTCCATCCATTGACGAAGACACAACGATCGTCATCGATACAACAAAAAACGATAATCCAACAATTACAAACGACGATCATATCAAAACCCAAAATCACAACGACAACATCACAAATACATCGAAAATTCAATCAAACGATTTCAACATCACCGACCCAACTTCCCACGCCATTTTGTCCAACGAGGATGAAAAAAAGCCCTCAAAATTACCGATCATCGTATTACCGGAAACCACGATCGACGACGAAATCGAATCAACCGTTTCCAACATCGACGAAACAACGGAAATAAATGATAATGCGGAAATCATGATGGCGTCGTCGACGAACGTTGCCGGAACCATCGTCGATCGTGATCCAACGAAATTTCACGATTTCGCGTTATCGGAGATCGATGAAAAATCGTCGAACACGCCTGGGGACAAATTGGAAACTACGACAACGAGAATATCGAGAAAACCGTTTGAAACAATTTCATCGTCGAACATAAACGATTACGAGATTCGGGATTATTATCCGCGTCGTCCTTACGGATTTTCCGGGCTGGATGTTAATCCGGTTATAAGAACTATGGACGAGCATCAACTTTATCGTCCGAACGACGACGACGATAGACGATTTTTCGGAACGCAACAACAACAACAACAACAACAACAACAACATCAACAACAACAACAACAGCAACAACAGCAACAACAACAACAACAACAACATCATCAACAGCAACAACAACAGCAACAACAACAACATCATCAACAACAACAACAACAACAACATCATCAACAACAACAACAACAACAACGTAAACAACAACAGAATTTCGTGAGATTTCCAACGGGCGATCGTGAAGATCGTCCGAATTTCGTGAGATTTCCGTCCGAAGAAGCAAACAGCATACATCCGAACGATTACAAAGATCGTAGAATTTACAATCGTTTCAATCATCAACCGAGTTACATTCGCGCGTCCAACCGAGGTTCGTCATCATCGTCATCGTCTCCATCAGCCCTTGAAAACAATCGTAAACAATCGTCATGGTGGTTGCCAACAATTTGGCACAACGAACGCAAAACTCACAGCATACAACAAAGATCGCGATCGATCGGCGATCGTTCGTCGAACAATCCGAGTTTGTTGCGTTTTTGGACGAGATTGCCACTGGTGAGGGATCCATCGGTTAATTATCAACAATCAACGTTACCGACTTACGACGATTACGATGGATCCCGAAAATTGGATTATCACGAAAATTCGGGAAATCGCGATAACGCGGCCGATCGGTTGATGGAAAAAAATTTGCCACGCGCGATCGGCGGTTAAAACGATTGAATTTTTTTTTCGTTCCCTCCCTCGTTTGCTCGACGAGCGATTGTTGGTCGTGGGGTAGGTCGAGGGGGAGGGGTGTTGAAAAAAGTTCGTAACAATGGCAATGATTGGCCGATTTAGAGAGAGAGAGGGGAAAAGAGAGAGAAGGAAATCGGTTCTTGGGAACGATAAAGAAATATCGTCGTGTTTTCGGAACACACACGCACGAACAAAGCGACATTAACGACGGTTAATGCGATAAACCGTTGAAAACGTTGTGAAAACACGATTTTTCTTCTTTTTTTTCTTCCTTTTTGTTTCTTTCTTTCTTTCCGCCTGTTTTTTTTTTTTTTCCTCTTTCCGGGTGGGGAAAAAAAAACGCGTTTGCTTTCGGGGGAACGCGATTATTTTGGCAATCGGCCGGAGAGCGATAAGAGGCTGTGTTTGCATGGAGAAGAATGGAAATGAAAGAAGGAACGTGAAAAAAAAAAAACAAGTTTCTGATAGCGAGAAGA
Source organism: Diplazon laetatorius (assembly GCA_963662125.1). Lineage (NCBI taxonomy): Eukaryota > Metazoa > Arthropoda > Insecta > Hymenoptera > Ichneumonidae > Diplazon > Diplazon laetatorius. Next base: position 3,108,216 of record OY759154.1, read on the forward strand.
AAATTATCAGACCGATATTGATAATCGTGGGTGAGATCGGTAGACAAACGAAACGTAAAATTGGATTTTTATCTTTTCGTTTTGGTTTCTTTATTATTTTTCTTCGCCTTCTTGTTTTTTTTTATCTTCTTCTTCTTTTCCGGTCTCGTTTGGGGGAAGAAAGAAAAGTCCGGTGTTGGACGATGGAAGGAAAGAATGGAGAAAAAAAAAAGAGGAATCGCAGGACCAGTTCGTCCCGTTAGTGTGAATAGATTTTCGAAAACTAATGATAGAGGCGACAACTGGTTGACGATTGATTATTAAATTTCCGTGGAGACGATCGTTTTTTTGTTTTGATTTTTTTCTTGTCAACTTTGAAAAAAAAAAAAAAAATTGATTTGTCACGAGAATGGAAAGAGTTTGATTGATAATTGAGATGGGTCGTGATCGAAGGGGGATTGTCGGAGTGGAACGACGTGACAATTGAATTGAACGACGATTGAAAGACGTTTATCGATCGTGGAACAACGAAAAATATGGAAAACGTCGATTAATCAGTGCGAATTATAATTGTATAACTCGTACTTGGTACAGACAACGCATGTGTGCGTTATCGATACGTTCTTCAGGATAAAATTTGTAAGGGAAGAAAAAAAAGGAAAACATTTGAAACAAAAAAAAATGATCATAATAATAATCAACGAGATTAATAATATAAATTGCAAAATCGTCGATTGTGCGATTGATTTATAATACGGACACACTTGTGCGGAATGGACCGTATGTGTGTCGGATCGAGGCCTCGCGGATTATACAGACTGATAATATTACGAAGAAAAAAAAATATTTATAATCGATTGAGCTTGCGTGGTTAATCGATGAATTTTTTTTTAATTATTTTTATTTAATTTTTTTTTTTTTTAAGGTAGAGCGGGAGAAAAATTGATTACGATGTTGATGATGATGGAAATTCGGTGGTAATGATGGAATTACGATTATCGAAGTAGTGGCGAATTTTTTACGATATTCAAGGTCGATGAAGGATATCGGCGAATGTCAATCTTTACGTGGACCGAAGTTTGCGTATTGAAAAAAAAATTAAAAACAAAGAGAGAAAGATAAAAAAAATATATATATATGATAACGATCGTTTAGCACTTTGACATTGTGGCCAGTAATTGTTACCGCCATCCCCTCCCCCTCTCCCTAAATTCTAATATTAGTATTATGCCGATGCTACAACCGCTACTAATACCTTGTGACTTTTCTCATGTACGAAAATTCATTCATCGTCTCACGTATCGTTCGAAGCTTCGTAATGTGTGTCGAAAGAAATAAAATTAATGTCTGCAAACCGATAAATAAAAAAAGAAGAGAAAACTAAAAAAGCGAAAAAAAAACAAACAAAAAAACTACTATCAGCGTTTCAGTAATCATGTGTTCATGCAAACGAATAATTTATCGTCTCCATTGACTATAGTAATATTTATTTTCTCATTTTCAAAACTTTTTTTTTTCCATTTTTTTTGTGCAAAATAATTGTTGTGAACAATTATTCATTGAAATGTGGTATTTTGTTTTTCTTCTATTTTTCGTTGTTTTTTTTTTTGTTCTCCAAACGATTGAACAAAGTTTGAGATTTTTGATGAGTTAGCTTGGGAGTCCACGTTTGGCAAGTTTTGAAATAAATTCGATCGTGAAATTCTTCGTTAATTTCTGCATTCATTTATACATTGATCTCAAACGTTCAACGTTTTTTCATTGTTATGAAAATAAATAATTATCGTTTTGGTTTTCGGATAATTTTTCTTGGACAATGCCAAGTTCGTCGGTACCCTCGTGAGGTAATTGATCATTGCAATACGAATTTTACAACGGTCGCTGGTAAGCCGAAAAAAAAACGTATGATTGAAACGGATAATTAAGAGCCAGAACGAACAAAATTTATCGGCCGATTAAAAGCAAATTAGGACTCCCTCGTCTCCGGTATGCTTGAAATCATACTTAAAAAATAAATAAATAAATGAATAGATGAACTGAAGAATAAATACTACTTATTAATCGTGTCAATTTGTGTAAATATTGTATAACGTTTATTAATTAAAATTTAAAAGAAGAAAGAAAAAAAAAACGAGAATTATAGAATTGTATATACGCGACGTAATGTAAATGGAGTAAACACGAAACGCAAGTGCTGTTGACTCTATAATAATTATATAGTGTGAAAGTAATAGAAATGTAAACTGTGTCAAAATTTATTATTACATATTATACATATATATTATATATTATATATATATATATATTATTTATAGCTAATGGATTAAAGAAAAAATACATTAATGTATATGTCGTCGTGTACTTGTGCATCCCGTGCGTGAGTGTGTGTAAGATCTAATTCGTATGATACGTAAATTAATTAAACAGGCGAAAAGAAAAATCGATGATAAAGATACACCAATGATATGTTACTATACCAAATGACTGTCTGTTTATTATTATTATTATTCTTGGTTTTTTTTTTTTTTTATTTATTAACTTATCCCTCCGACGATAACTACCGTACTATGGAAAAAAAAAATCGTGAAATTTTGGGGTTGCCGAGACCCCAAAAAATTGCATATTATTTCGTTGGCGTTGTTAGCTTGAATGTCTTGTACGATGACTACGACGAACGCTTCGAGTGGTATCGAGTCGATAATTGCAACGATCAATTGTCAAAAATAAATATCCGTATGACAGTAAAAAAAAACAAAAAAAAAATCGTTTTATTTTTTTATTTTTTTAAATAGCCGTTGAAAATAACAAACACGATTGTTTAGTCTCTGAAAAAATTTATTCGATTTTCAATATCTATATACATGTACATACAAAAAATGTTTTTTTACAAATTTGGAATCACACTTTGAGCCCTTTGAAACCTCTGGCGAGAAGAAACTTTTCCGTAGACTCGTCTCGCGTAGCTTCGGGTCTGACAACTTTGATGGTTTTGTAGAATCTTGCCATATCCTTTTCCAACTGCGGAGACAATCCTCCGTCCCAAACTTTGATGACCAACGTGCCGTCCACTCTCGATATTTGCACCGCGAACCTCATCGCTGCGTACGCCAGATTAATTATGTTTTCGTGATCCATATCTCGCACGCCCGTGGCATTGGGCGCCATGTCCGACAGAACCAGGTCGACGGGTCGTCCGTTCAGCACCTCCAAGAGCCTCTCTTGAGCGTTCGCGCTGGTGAAATCCAGATTGCCCAAAATAGTAGCGCCTTCTATACCATGAATGGGCAGTCTGTCGATCGCCACCACTCTGCCTCTCTTTAGTTCGTCCAAATTTTTTCCATTCGCGTTTACCAATTTCACAGCGACTTGCGTCCAACTTCCGGGAGCCGCGCCGCAATCGACGACCGACATGCCAGCTTTGAGGATTCCGAATCTATCGTTTATCTCCAACAATTTGAAAGCGCTTCTGCATCTGTAATTTTCCTGCTTGGCCTTTTCCACGTAAGGATCGCGTAGCTGTCGCACCAGCCAGTGTTGCGAACTTGGTTTTTTACCCTTCAGATTGTTCGGAGTCTCTTTCGGCAGAGCTCCGTACGTGCGAAACGTCCGCCTGTTCATGCATTTTTTGCTTATGTTCATTTCTGCTCGATACCTAGAAAAAAAAATAAATGTTAGGTTAGGACGATAGTAAACTCCAAATAACAGTACAACTAATAATCATAATTTCAAAGGAGAACTATTTTTGGAGGTTATCAAAGTTATCGAAGAGTAAACAATAACTGACTTGTCTAAACATAAACCGGCAAAATTGTTAGGTTATTGAATAGGGATAAAAACTTATAGGTTATGTACGCGTACCTGAAAGAATCTGTTTAATTTTTTAATCCGATCATCTCGTCGGTGAGATAATACACGAATTTCATCAGTTGTCAACGAAAAAAGCCAAACGATTGATTATTCTTGTTATATCGAGATACATTATTCTTCCTATCAACGAAGCATGATCGCCGCCATGTTGGATCTGTTGCGTGGGTGTCAGCAGGTGTTAGTGTGTAAATCAGTGTACATGTGTGAGTGTATATAATTTACAGTCACGGAGGCTAAAGTGAATGAGACAAATGGCTCGTAGGTAAAAAAGCATAATTATGGTCAGCGAAGTCTTCGTTGAATGATGTTCGGAAATTCGCCACAGTCGTCACTTCGATCGTTCAGAGGTTACCCAGAATGCTGTGAAGTGAGCAATAAGTGGACTAGTGACGAATGAGAATCACTGTCTAGTGGAATGCTAGGGGTTATCCACTCCAGTAAGAATGGCTAGAGGGTTTTTAGGGGAAAATGAAGATTGTCCAGTAAAATGTGCAGGAATCATCTGGAAACACTGCGCAATTTCCCCTATCGATCACGTTTAGTCATTTGGACTTGATCAGGTTGATCAAGTTCGATCCTTGATTCTCGTAGTGAAAGCAAGTATGTTTTTGTTGCTTCCAAAAATGTTCAAGTGTCACCTTATCTCCGATTTCTTTTAGCTATCTTATTCTGACAACAATATTAAACGTCGGGATCGGAATGAATATCGTTTGTGAAAATTTGCGAAATGTAGTGTTTATTATTTTCGCTATACTGTCGAGCACAGCGAAACAGACTCACATGGGTTATGGTACGTACATAGATGCATAAAAAAAAAAAAATTCTTATCCGAATTGATAATTCATATTATTTTTGCAATCAATTGCTTGTTAATTACAGAGGGTGTGACAAGTTATGCTCTGCGAGAAGTTAATGCAAACTCTACGCCGGCTTACAGCATCAGAAGAGTATGAAAATTTGACGAATTTATCAAGAGAATGCTTTATTCATGAAGATCGGGATTAGAATGATGGTGCAGCAATGCATGAGAATAATTCTGTATCTTTACAGGAAGAGGCGTACTCCCAGTGCCCGTCCGGCTTGCAGTGCTCCCGATTGAGCGGCGATTGTATGGATTGCCATTTGAACGCCACTTGCATTTATGGAAAAAATTACACCGTCAATTGTTCCGTAGATGAACAGATCGACTGCGTAGTAAGCAATTGTCCATCGACTTTTATTTCAATCTCTTTGAATTATATGAAATGGAATGTTGAAATAATGGACAAATATTATGAACAAGGGTGAGCGATCGTTCCAGAAAGAGTTTGTATGCAGATATTGCTATCAAACTCAACATTGGGAACATCAGTGCCTCCAGAAAAATTCCTGCAGCGTGCTAGCTTCTCCACGACAATATTACAGGTGATTCCAATAACGACGATTTCATACGATTCGATATTAGTTTGATTTTAAAAATGCCACGAAACTAATAAATATTTGTCAGAGTACTAATTTTTTCGAATCTTCTTTTTAGAACAAACTGTACGGTGAATGACGATATAATATGTTTGGGTAAAAGACGTTTTATGAAGAATTTGCCGTGCAATTGGACCGGCGGCTACAGATGGTCAACAGCTCTGATTTTGAGCATAACGCTAGGCGGATTTGGCGTGGATAGATTCTATCTGGGCCACTGGCAAGAAGGCATAGGTAAATTGTTCAGTTTCGGCGGTCTAGGAGTTTGGACGCTCATCGACGTGATACTCATATCGATCGGATACTTGGGACCCGCCGATGGCTCGTTGTACGTCTAACCATAACCTGTATCGTATGTTGATTTTGTTTTTGTGTCTGGGATAACAATTAACGCATAAACGGACACACTGATATATTAATTTATATTTTTCGTACGAATCCTTGTTAATTACATGTTATGTAGCGGTGGTCACAGTTGATTTAATATGATGTTTTCTATATATTATTTTAAACATTTATTGTATGATATTTCCAATACATTTTTCCATGCTCAACTGCCCTCTGATATATTGTTGTGATATTGTAATTTTTTTTATCTGCAAGACAAGTTGCTTACGAAGTCTTGTATTGACGTGAACATAACCTCAAACACGTCGGTTCCTGTGATTGCGAAACGGCCGTCAAAACAATTTAAAAAAAATATATTTCGTTACTTAATAAATTGCTTATCTGATCGAACGATTGTTGAGATGTTTTGTTTACAATTTACGATAAAATTCAGCTCTCGAGAGCTTTTCTAATCAACGAAAATTAGTCGAGTTGTCGTTATGAGGTACATAACCTCCAAAATGCAAACAATAGAATTTAGAAAAATATTATATTGATTAAGCAAGCTCCACACATTGTGATTGCTTAATAAGTAAACCATCGAATAACAAAAATGCCAACGGTCATTGCATTGGACGTGTCGTTGTCCATGAGACGCCCTGTGTCTGGCTTTGCAGCTGGCAACGGTCCATCGGAAGAACAACCAACGAGACATCATCTCGCAGTGCACGGCATAAATCTGCTGCTCAATTATTTGCAAATCAATTCGAAACTCGAATTTGTGTCATTGGTGAGTTCACATTTCTATTCTTTTCATAATTAAAAATTGAATAAAATTCAATCGTAATCGATCGACCAATTATTTAGTTTTAAACTTATAATTCATTATTTTCATCGTTCATCTGGGATTCAATCCGTATAATGTCAATACAGGTAGTTTTTTCATCTTTGTACGAAGTAATTTGTCCGTTCACTCGCGATTATGAAAGCATCAGAGCAAAATTGCAAAATATCGAAGAATGCGACAAAACATGCGTGGAGACAGCTCTGCACGGTGTGAACAACGTTATAATGGCGGAGTGGGGTATAACGACGGCCTGCCAAGTAATTCTGATAACCGACGGCAATCCCGGAATAGGTCCCATGTCCCTGGGTGATTCTTTGAATTCTTTGAACATGGGTAGAGAGGCCAATCCGTTTCCCCTGCCATTTCCATTCCCAGGAAAATTGACCATCGTCTGTATCGCCAATCAGCAAGGTGCGAAGTATTTCATCACAGATCTTCGATAGTCGAACTAAATTATTTTCTCAGCGATGATTGTGAAACAATGGATTATCGTATTTGTTACAGATCCCGGATTGTCACTCGGGCTACCTTTGTACCACCGACTCGCAGAACTCGCCGGAGGAGACAGCGGCGTTTTGCTGCCGGAAGGTCACTTATCGAAAAATTCGATAACGAATTGCTTCAAAAAGTTGTCGGAAACGAATTACGTTCCCTTTCAGGGCTATTTGAAATGTGGCAATTTGGGCTCGAGAATTCTTTTGTCTCCACCGCCCATGGTGATTAATTGAATAATTTTATCCAGATAATCCTTAGCACACTGGGGTCAAAAAGGTCACAAGCAAAATCAACCCTGATTCAAAACTTTTATTCTCCATTACTCAAGAGCAAAATGCCTTTTTTCTAACAGCAACTGTCGGGCTATCATAAAGATCCCAGATATCGAAGCCCAAATTCGTCCCATAATTGGCGTTTTCGCTCTTATATATAGAACCCATCTCACTGACAATTTGATTCCCTAAAAATGTATTCTCATGGTTTTTTTTTTCTAAATCTGTATGTTTCATGAGTTATTTCCAAAAAACTGCAATCTTATCTGAAAAATTATCTTTTGACTTGAGAAAGAGTGAAATTTTGGAAAATACGAAGTTTTCGGAATTTTTTCATCACAAAAATAACAATAAAAGAATGAGTTTCTGGGTTAAACTGATATGGTTCATATTTATTCTTATTATTTTTATTTCTTTGCAGCTGTACACGAAGAAGTCAGACTTCGAGCTTCTTCCAAATCTGACTATTTCAAAAACCATGGAAATTTGCGGTTTCATATCGGTGAGCGATGTCGGCAGTCCTTGTGCGATATCTAGACATCTGATACTGCCTCTGCCAACCGAAAAATCACCGAGCATGCAAGGTGTGTCCTTGGACGAAGAGTCCGACAACGAGGACAACGGCGACGACGGAAAATCAGCATCGTTCTGTGTATTGTTGCACGGTGCTCTCAAAGTCGAGAACATGGCTGCTCTGTGCTTGCTTAACAACGATTGGTACGGTTTCATATATTCCTGGGCGGACACGAAAAAAAAATCGAACCTGATGCTGACAGTGCTCGAACCCGGTTCGAACGTCGTACCCTGGCTCGGCGATTTCAGTCACATGGGCACCGTCGACGAGGCATGCGATAAAAATGATGAATTCAGTTTTCCAATAAAACCGACGGAGAAGAGAAGTTATTCGCAAAATGCACCTTCGTGGATCAGACAAGTTGGCTTGCAATCCGATATACAAAAAATTTTGCGACACGCCCGAAAGCTTCCGGAAAAAACGCAAAATTTTTACAAGGTTGGAAATGGATTTTTTTTTTTTAATTTTTAACCATTTTAGTTTTGAATTAGATTTATTATCATGGATTTTTCGTTTTCAACGATTTTATTGAATTGGATTCATTTTCGTGAATTTGTTTTTAACGATAACATTTTTTAATTAGATTTATTTGCATGAATTTTAATTTTTAAATTAGATTTATTTTCATGGATAATCTGTTATTACATTTTTTTTTTCATTTGTGATAATGTTACTCAATTGGATGATTTTGTTTTCGTTGTTTTTTGCAGGAATTGAATAGATTGCGTCGCGCAGCATTGTCCATCGGTTTTGTCGAGCTGCTGGAAGGTTTGGCGTCGATTTTCGAACGAGAATGCACCCTGCTGCCTCCAAATTTGCATCTCGATTGTGCAATACAAATGGGCCACGTTGCGGAAATGCTCAGAAAACCGTGTTCACGAGAACTCAAGAACAACATAACACCCGTTAGAACGAAATTTCATCAAGGGAATCAATAAATCAATTTCGACGAATTTTCCAGGCATTTATTCGGTCGACCTTCTGAAAAATGTACAAGAACAATTTATTTATCCAATTTTCATTGTTATTTTTTACTGTTTACTGTCTCGCTATCGACTTTTGTCCGGATTTTATTTATTTGCGTTGTGCAAATAAATAAATTCATTTTCTCATTCCTTTCGCTAAAGTTTTCGGAGTTGTCGTGGATCTACAATTTTTTTTTTTCTGTTGCAATATACGACGATAGTTTGGAAATACGAGACACATAAAAATTATCATTCGCGTTGCACGTTCGGGCACGTCGTGAGCAATAAATATATATTCGAATAGGTACGAGAGCTGATATAAAAAGCTGCAACGTGGACTGAGGTAGCTAGTGCCACGATATTTTTCAGTGATCATCATCAACAATCTTCCAGTATGGCGTATCGGGTAAATTGAATCAAGCATTGTTATTATTACTATTACACTTTCCTCGGACTTAAATATAATGGTCTGGTAATTTAGTGAAGAAACATGGAGCCCGCGGGCAAGCGTGTTCTTTTTACAACTGTTAAATGACATTTTTATCCGACTCCCTTCGAAAACGTGCCATTTAATGCCTGCGAATAAACTTTTGACCGTTCCAAACGCGTAACGTCAATCTGATTCGACTCATGCTCATGAATTCTTAACATTGATGTAAAAATGTCGTTTATGTGTTACAGACAATGACTGTCCTGATGGTTTTATTTTGTTGTTACGAATTCGTAACAACAACCAGACCGGAAAGTTTTCTGGCCCTTGCAGGAGAGGACGGAGACGAAAATTTGTACCGTCATTATGAACTTATTACCCGTAAGTTTTATCTAAATTGTTTGAGTTAATTAGTTGGCTCCTGCATTTGCAATATTGCAACCAACCACGAGCATGGGTGAATTTATTGTTCAGTTATTGACAAGAATGTTACTTATTATTATTATTATTATTATTATTATTATTATTATTATTATTATTATTATTATTTCGTTTTTTCTTTACAAAAATAAATAAATCCTCGTTTCCTCACCAACAACAAACTCTCTGTGGGCTCTCACTGAAGATTTCGTTTTTAACGACCACCTTAATAATTGTATCGAATGGTAAAAGTTTTATCGAATTGATGTATTGTGATTTTCAGAGCGGGAGAAATGTTGCAGTGAAATGGATTTCTGCCTTAAGGGGGCTACCGATAACGATAAGTACGTTTCAATCACGAATAACTATTTTATCCCACGATCGTTCAAACAGTCGACGAACAAACGAATTTAATCCAACAACAAAATAAAAAATCATTCTCACAAAATAAATTCAATCGCTTTCTACTTCGAACGAGTTTGAAAATTCCATTTTCACGACATTATTTGTTATTTTCATATTATTTTTGTTTTTATTTTTTGACAATTCGTATTTAGCTAAACAATTACGATGAACTAGGTGGATTTATTTATTTATTCATTTTTTTTTCCTTCTTTCTAGCGTGAGGTTGAAATGTTTGGACGACTGGGAAGATTGCATGCGGAAAGTGGTGGATTGCAATGATCCGCTACCGAACCCGTACGTCTCATGTCCCATGAGGAATAAAAACTGCAAACTGCGTCGCGATTGAGGATATTGTAGAAAAATAAACGAAAAACATATTCTTACTACAAATTATGCAAAATAATATATTATTGTGTCATTCAGCAAACCCAACCCCTCATGACTCGTTGGATAAATCGTAATTTGGCGTTGAATCTTGTGAGCTTGTAAGCAAAGTTGTGAGCTTCTGTCTATTTTAAACTGACTGACAAAGTTCACAACTTGTCGTGCAAGATTCAAGTGCTTTGATTATTCACTGATGTCCTCATATTCAATGATAATTCATGAAGCCAAGGTCAAATCCGTCAAATCTGTTACATCAAGGCGTTTAAAAAATCTTTCGAACAAAGAAGAAAAGTTCTAACGGCCGCATGGTAGATGTCGCTGTGGAGCGTTTGCCAGAGCCAATGGCAAACAAGATGAAGAAATGTTGAATTCATCTCGACCAATCGGATGGGTCGGTTTCGCTGTTATTCGTTTGTTTTCGTTTTCAAACCGTATTTCGCGTTTTCCGACGAAACGAGCGGCAAACGATCAAAGCACGCCGGCTCAGATAGCTGCTGCCGACGCATTTTTTGTCTTCGCTCAGTTTTCTTTGGGAATAAAAAAGTTTGCAAACAAATACGAAAGCACGAAATTTATTTATTCAAAATGTGCGACACCGACGATTATGAAGCATTGCGACAACAAAATATCGCCAAACGAAAAGCTGTGGTAAGTTGTCCACTTGTTTAGTTTACTCTGGAGTCATAACCTCACTTTTCATACTGCCATGAATTTTTGAAAAACTTTATTATTCGTTATATTGTTACTCTTGTATGGCTTATTTTCGGGTTAGTTACGGCTCCTCTCAAGCTTTTCCTAGTCTCCATGAAACCTAACCTAACTCCCATACATCCGCAGACGACTCAGCTACCGCTGTATCGTATTCGCCATGGGTACGGGGAAACTGCGGAAAACCAAATACTGGTATAGTCAGTTCCTTCTTCTTCTGATTCCTCGACGTTTGTTTGAAAGTAACTCACTTTGCCGCACACCGACCGCACAACCGTCCGTGTCGCGCCACTCTTTATCACTGCACAACTTGTTTAACCCAATTTTTTCGTGAAACAGTTTGCAGAATTTTTCAACGAGCTCAAAACGGAGACCAAAGAAATGAGAAAGGACAAATTGGAGACGGGAAGTACGGGTTATTTCACCGACGAGGACAGAGAGAATCAACCTCCGAAGAAGAGACGCCGCGTGAGCGAGAGCGGCAATGGCTCGTTTCGGGTGAAAAATCTTCGTTTGGACTTTAAGAAAAAATACAACACGCGAAGCAGGGCCAAACAGGGAATCGTGGACGACGGCGACGAATCGTACGATCGGAAGAAGAAGCGGCTTGTACCCAAAGGCCAAGCCCTGAAGGTTATGTTCTCGTGGTCGAAACCCTTTGAACGAGAGATCGAGATGATGCGAATGGACAAGTGGGACGTGGACAAGGAAATGGCGGAGGACGAGAATGACGAAGAGTACGACGAAGACGACGAAGACAACGACGACGAGGAATCGGGTCGATCGGGTCGATCGGGTCGGAGAAGAACCATTGGCAGCGTCGCCAAAACGGTGTACGATCCCAGCACCATACCGTCTCCGGACGAAATAACCGAAGCCATGTTGCGAAACGTGGCGAAGAAGAGCTCGGGAAAGGAATATTCCAAGTTCAAGGGCTCCAGTTGTCACCAGTGCAGACAAAAGACCATGGACACAAAAACTGTTTGTCGATCGGGACAATGCATCGGTGTGAGGGGACAATTTTGCGGTCCGTGCTTGCGAGGCAGGTACGGAGAGGACGCGGTCACTGTTCTCAAAGATCCGGTAAGACAGCTTTGTCAAATTTATAATTTAAAAAATGTCACTGTTTTATTTATGCTTAGACTCATTCAAATTATATCAAATTAAAATAATAGTGTTAATATATTTTTATTTTTTTTTGCGTTCTGAAAAGCCATACACATTTGACTGAATATTTTTCTTATCAATACCTACATGTATGTCAGTTATTATGAAAATTTCAACGGTAATTCTTTCAACTAGGAATACATTTTTGTTTTTTTTTTCCAGACCTGGGCTTGTCCGCCCTGTCGCGGTTTGTGCAACTGCAGCATATGCAGAACGAGAAATGGTCAACGTCCGACCGGAATACTAGCTCCGGTTGCGCAGGAGGAGGGTTTTACATCTGTGATGGATTACTTGCAAGCGTCGAACCAAGAAGACCAAGAAGATGACGCAGAGACTAACGAAACGTGATTCGAAGCCGGCTTTTTCACGACACGGAAATATCAGTATTTTAAAAAATTATTATTATTATTATTATATTTTTTTACCCCCGAAACAAACATTCCTCATGATAATGATAATCGATATTTTTTATATCTTCATGCGTTTGACGAGTTCGCTAGCGAACAAACACCACCAATTATTACATAGCTATTTAAAAAAATATTTTTGTACATTTGTTGTTTTTTTTTTTTTTTACAATACAAATAGGCGAACTTTCACAGAATTCGCGAGAATGAAGCGAGAGTTATTTATCTGCGTTTAATTTATGGTAAAATCTATAATGAATTACGGTAGGAAATACATAACTAAGAACTAACAACGACGAAAGAAAAAACATAAAGTTGTTCGTAATTTTTTTTACAAAATAATATTTTTTGTTAAAAATTTTTTTTTTTTTTTTAAATTAATTAAAAATAATGTATAATAGAAAATGAAGAAAAATCTGAAATGTGATTAAACGAAAGTATCGGGGAAAAAAACACATGGTCGTCCGTCGCCAAAGCTAGCCGGCCAAAATACATTCTATAATATCGTAGAGGCCTTTGGCGGTAACGTCGCTCGGATAGACATCGAGATCTGGCACGTGAACGAACAGCACGCGTTTTGGATCGATGCACAGCGATTGATAATAAATGTATTCGCAGAGATAACGACCCGCGTCGTGTGAAATACAAGCCTCACACTTGTTATCGCTGTTATTGTCGTTTATTTTACGACACAATTTTTTTATGTCTATTTCAGTTTCCAAAACGGGTGGAACGGCTTCGCACACGTTCGTCGGACATTTGTTGTTAATGTCTTTGCCGAAGTAATTCGTACCGTGGGCACGGTGCTCGATCGTCATGCATTTTGCTTTGTTTGATACTCCCACGTGAAGCACAAGCTGGAATGGTGAAAAATATGTTTTATTCGATTGAATCGGAGAATGGATAAAAGCAGACGGAGTTGGGGGATACGAAAACCGTCAAAAAATCAATGAAAAATAAATAAATAAATAATAAATATATATGTATATCGGTGATCGGCAAAAAAAAAAATGCTGAAAGATGAGGTCGATCGAACCAAAATTCTTATAGCGCCGAATTTTTTTAATTAAAAAATTCAAATAACGTCGGAATAATTTTTTTATCGAATGAACGCTCATGTATTAAGCTTTGACATGATGACTTCGTTGTGTTAATGAAGTTTGTGCACGCTGAAAGAAAAATCGCTCTTTTTTTTGGCAGCTGTCAATTAAAGCGTTCCTTTCATCTCCCCTCCCCCACCCCCCTTTTTTGACCATAAATTGATGTTCTATGCGTAAAAAGAAACTACTTTTCGAGAATAAAAAAAAATCAAAATTTGGGGTATTTGAATTTATTTTTTTTGTATGTAAATATTGGAATATTCCGGAAAAGCGGAAAGAGTATGGTTTCTGTAGCGAAGAATCCTTTGGATATGAGTGGAAAACTCTACGAAATACCCAACAAACCCAAAACTTGAGAAAATAAAATCGTAAATTTGGGAACAAACGAACCCAAAAGTCGCCAACTCAAGATTATTACTATATACATTCCTATCTATTACTATATACATTTCCAGCGAAAATCGCCGGAGAACAAGTGAAAACTTTTGAACTTCGATTTTTTTTCAATCTTGAAAAGTAGTTATCTCGTGAGCATCATGATTTGACTGGGAGGTCTAGCTAACAATCTGAAACACAAACGAGAAGTAAAAGATGAACAACAATGTAAAATTGCCCAACTTTGTTTCAATGACAAATGAGTACAACAAATACAAAAAATTTTACAGACGTAATGAACTGTATGCTTGCCTCTGGATTGAATTCCTTCCACAGACTCGGTATTTTTTCAAAAACATAATCGTAAACGACGGGCACGTGATCGATCACCAAATTGACGTTGTGTCGTTCCCGCAAGCTTTCCCGGAGCTTGTAAAGCTCCTTGGCGGCCTCCCAGCTGGCATTGATCTCGTGACAACTGAACGGACCGAATCCCGTGACCAAAACGGTGCGCTCCGTGTTCGCGCTTTCCATCGTGAAGTCCGGATAACGAAAGACAGAACTCGATCAGGATGTTTGCTTTGAAATGTGATCGTGAAAATTCGTCGAAAGCCGCCGAGAGCAGCGCCGGGACGTGAAAACGGTGAAAATGGCGGCTGTCACGTGACGCGACGGATTATGCGACTCGATTCCGCACCCACAGTTTGGGTTTCGTAGTCAAAAACATCAACAACATTGTACATAACCTCAAAACCGGGACAACAACGGTATATTGTCCCTTTTGCAATTATGAATCCGATTAAAAGTATATCGTCCTTCGTTCGTTACTGTTATTTCCGTTATTCCCTCGTCACCGAACTCTACATGGTGGAAAAGTGGGAGAGAAACTTCATTCGTATCCTTTTGATTTGGCAATGACGTTGTGATTGATCGATGACAATTAGTGTGAGAGATAGAGCCATCGAAGGTCACGGTGGAGCGAGAGAGAACGGCAAAAATGTGTAGCGCATAACCTCTCAAGCACGAGAGAGATAGAGCCTCGAAAGAAAATTTGTGATTTCTCCGAAACGGCCGAATATTTTGAAACGATTCAAAGCTCAAACACTTTTTGCCATTATCGGGCGTGGCGCAGAATTCATTTTGATCGGATCGGTCGAGTCGTTTGAGAGAAATTACAAATTGAATCTTCGAAGTGGACCGAACGTGAAGTTTGGAGAGTTGTAAACACTGGCGAATGATTATTTAATTTTTTTTCTCTTGCTAGTCATAAATAGAAGCGTCTCATGATCTGTTACGATCTTATTTCCTACATCTTTGTGTGAAAAAACAAATCGAGAATGAGATAATGAAACGACTGGATGAAAAAAATTAATACTTCCGCTACAACGTTATGAAAATGTTCCTATACCGTGTTCAGATTGTTTCACGCTGGTGGTATTCGCGCTGCTGTTTCTCTTCAACTACATGGTACTGATGCCCGTGACGTCGAGCATATTCGCTCGTCCATAATCGCTTCGACTCGTTGGACACGAAGCAAAAATGAAACTTTATTTGTATCCTTTTGTTTCGACGGTGATATTCGAGGCTTGGCTTACTCTGGTATTATGATAGCAATCGAGTTTTTTTTTTCAACGTGGATGAGACAGCACTGTTCTTTGTTGCTTTAAGGGGTAATGCCACTCTACTCTAGTTGAAATAAATAGAAAAATTTTGAAAAAGTTCGGTAAAAATGCAGTACCTTCAACTCGAATCTATTGAATGCAAACCATGCTGAAAAAAAGAGCTTGGCAATGAAACTGGAAACAAGCTTCAAATTCCCGTCCCATAAAACTTAAAGCACTTTGGTTCCAAAATGCCAAAACATAATTTTTTAAGCTCAGAGAAAAAAACTCCATTCTTTAAAAATCGTCGAGTGGCATTAGTCCTTAAAGTCTGCTCGGCCATAGGACATTGATTGCACGTCGTTAATGATAATTCAAATAATTCCTATACGACGCTCAGATTATTTCATGCCGATGGCGTTTGACCGGTTGTTCCCCTTCAATTCCCCTTCAATTCCAACTTCGACGTCTGGGCCCACAACTCGATTCACCCCATTGGCATCCCTACGACTCGTCCGATTTGCCAACTAAATTATTCAAATCAGGAAAAATCTTAGATGGGAATGAATATCGCACCAGGAAATTGTTGATTCCAATCGATTTTCTTCTTTTCTTCTGGTTTTTTTTCCCCCCTAACACATTCCAAAACAAAAATGCCTTTTGATTGTATTATTATATTACAAATATGCTAAATACATTATTTTTGCGGATATATAAAGCTTTACAGTCTTTTCTATCTCTAAGTTAACGACGCGTGGGGAAGCAATCGCGATTGCGCATTACCCCACTCGCCAACGGGGAAATAATTCAACGTGTTTGCATTTTTTTTTTTTTGTTTCTCTTATATTTTTTTTTCCACTCCCGCAGTCACGACGAAGTTTTCGAGACTTAACGATGCGACTATTGCGCATCTCTGGAATCTCTAGAATTTCGTAACTGGATTTCGAGAGCTGCGGGGGGGAAAGGGGCGTCAATAAATATTTAATCTTTATTTATAGTATGCATACGCGTCGAAAAATCAACGACAAATGAATTAACAATTTTGATCCTTATTATATATATGTATAGATATACATATAATAATCTCTTCCATTTTCATCCAATTTAGCCGAGAATAGCTGCCAAATTTTTTTGCCAGTCTCTTCCACAGACAACAAATTTTTTTCATAAACAAAAATTATATTTTTCTTTGTTTTCACTATTTTTTTCTTTTTTTTTTCCGACCAGAAAAAAATCGTCTCATCAGCGAATTCTACGATATGCAGTATCGACTACAAGTTTCCATTGTTCATCTATTCTCTTTTTGTTTGTATATTTTTTTTTCTTTTCCACCAAATCGTTGCCGCATTTGAATAAATTTTTCAAAAAAATCCAATCCGGGGCGACAATATATATTTTTTTCTTTAGCAATCGCAGTCTCTTTTTTAGTTCCTACATACGAGATTAATCTTATGAACATAATCTTTCTCTAAAATTATTTTTTTTTTTTTCGTTCTTATTATTTTTCTTATCTTCTTCTTCATTTCCTCAAACGTTCGTTGATTTCGTCATGCGTGTTTTCAATAACGATCAACACCGACACATACACTTCGTACATTGATTACTTGATAATAGAAGTAGGCACAATAGGAGTAATAATACGAATCGCGAACGTCTCGAGATTCGAGAATACGTCTCTTTTGGGAAGATCCTAATTTGCGTGTTTAAACTATCCAAATGTTTTTTGTTTGTTTTTTTTTGTTTGTTTTTTAAAACTTTTTTTTCGAAATCAAAAAGAAAATAAAAACCATGTTCGTTAATTTTCTTTGCCCTTCCTCCTTCACGATTTCGTTTAAATTGCACGATCAAAGTAATTTCAAGGGTCATTTGTGTACATCTCAACCGCGAGTCAATTGTGTTCAATTTGACCGTTTTACAGTGTAGAACGTTGATATTTTATCTTCAACGATCGTCGATGACGAATCGAATTGATTGAAAAAAAAAAAAAATCGAAAAAAAGAAGAAAAAAAACCAAAACAAAACGTTCGTAGTACGTCTGCGTACGTAAACAAACACGATTATTCGATTCTAGATTCGTACGTGCGATAATTATAATAATAACAATAAAAATAATCGTAATAATCATAATATCGATAATAATAATAATAATAATAATAATATTAATATTGTTACAATGCAGTATAATATCCGCTAAGTTATTAAACGCCTACGCTGTTTGGGGTCTTGAACTCGGATGAACGGAGGATAAAAACAGATTTGTTTTTCTACATTTCTTTCATATTTTTTTTCTTCAAAAAAAAAAGGAAGAAAAAAAATAGAGATAGACAAAAGAAAAAATAATCGTCGCACAGAACGCACGGCTGGCTAAATCTAATGCGCGTCTGATTCGGACGAAAATTAATTACTGTTGTACCGGACTCTTAAATTGAAATTGATTATTGTTGTTGTTGCTGTCGTTTCTTTTTTTTTTTTTTTTCGTTTTTGTTTTCTTTGTTTCTCAATGAAATTGTCAGAGCTGTCGAAGAAGCCGGGTGAGATTTTGGGGCCGCAAGCAGATTGAACGAAGGATCTCGTTAAAAGTATTTTCGAAAGCGAATATTATTGAATATAATTTTTTTTTTGCGCGTTGCAAAAAAAAAATGTGAAAAATCGAAACTGCAGGCAGTGAAGCTTGATTTTCTGCGAGTTTCGCTCTTTCTCAATGTGGCACGTCACCCTGAACAGGACATAGCAATAAAAAAAAAAACGAAACAAAGAAATAAAAAAAATTAATTCGTTCTATGCTGTTCTTTTTTTCTTTTCTAATTGAAATATCGCAATGACCGAGCGAAAAATGTGAATTGTGAAAGTGTTGCAGCCTGTCGATGGGTGTTGCCACATCGATGTATCAAATTGATCACACAGACACGGTGATCACCGGGGAAATCGGGTCAGAAGTAAATTTTCATCGGACGAAGACTTTTGACGCGGTAACTGACATTGCGACCGAAGCTTTCGTCCGCTCGATGATCATGGAAGCCGAAGGATTGACGAATTAAAAAAAAAAATTACGAACTCCGAGGAATTCAAAGAATTTGAAAGAAATTCGTTTTTCTTTCTTTAACACTTTTTCTTAAAAAAAAAAAAAAAAGGAGTAAAATAATAATCAAGATTTCAATTAAGGACCCACGACTTTCCGGGCTTCTCGGGCTCTCCGAGCGTAATTCACATCGTTCGCGACGAATAACGATCGATCTTAAATCACTGGCAAATACGATATGGATCTGTTGTCCATCACGACGTCGTTCTCGGTATCCAATCTTCTCACTCTAACCCTCTGCTTGTAATGATACTCCTTGAGATAACTCTTAAGTGTCTTTGGCAACTGCAACTTGTTTATTCCGTCGTAAGTCGTTCTCGTGGTTATGACAGCCCGGCACAAATGTTGCAACGGAAACACGAAGTTACGGTGCAACGGGATTGTGAGCATGGGTTCGAAGAACATGCAGCACGACGGATCCTTGTAGTGTTCTATCAGACCGCATACCTGAAATCGAAATAAATAAATAAATAAATGAATAAATAATAATTTTGTTTTCGAAAAAGAAATAATAATTGTCGATCAGAGTCGAAGGTATGGTAAAAATTGACCCTGTGTGGACTGGTCGAGTTGAGAGAGCTGTCACCTAAAAAATTTGATGTTTTTTTTTCGTGTCATGATCAATCGAAATTTATCTTCGAGTTTTTTTTTAATTTTTATAACGAATTTTCTGACTCAAAAACGACTGGACTTAAATTACCAATTGCTCCAACACGTGAATTAAAATCGATCAAATTTTCAAATATCTTATCCAAGAAATAAAATGATAATTGTTGTGATTTTTTGGGCGTTTGATGTTTATTTATTTATTTATTAAAAATAAAATAAAATGATGATTGATAAAAAATAGTTCGTAAATGCGTGAAAAAATTACCGTTTCCGAAGCGTAGACTCCAGGATCGTGCGAGTCGAAGCTGAATTTGTGATTCCACTGTTCGATTCTCGCGTGAAGCGAACGTTCGTATTTGCGAAAACTCACGGAGAACAAAAATTCTTCCTGCGCGGAATCCCGTAGCAAAAAAGTTCCCTCCTGTTTGCCTTCCAACAAACGTTCGGCCTCGTAACGATCCATTTTGCCCCAGTAGAACGAACAGGCCGTGATTGATCGTAAATCGGGTACCAAACAGTGCAGATAATCGACCTGCCATTCGAATAACATTTTCATTAATCGTAACAATAATAAACAATCATCATTCAAATGAATAAATCACATATTTCTAACTAGATTATGAATTTTTTTTTTTTTTTTTAAAATTATAAAACATAATTGAACGTTTTTTTGGTGTTGTTTTGCTTTTTAAAATTGTTGTTTAAATTGAGTAATTGTACCTGAGTGTGAGCCGGTCGTTCGATGTTGGGAACCAGGGTGAAGTCAATTTGCGATAATGCGGTGAGGGCGGCCGCTTGTATGCCTGCATGGGCTTGAAACAGAGCCGCGAGACTGTCGACGGTAATGCCATTAGGATGCACTTGAATACCGGCCGGATAATTGGGCCTGTAACCGGGCGGAGGTTCCACGCCTTCCTCCATCTCACGGGCTCGTTGGAGTCTCGCACGGGCGTCGCAATCCTTTCACGAAAAATATATTTTTTATTTATTTTTGTATTTTTTAAAAATTATTTTTGCAATTATTGTAATTTTTATTATTTTTGTATTTTTCATTATTATTATTTTTTTTTTGTATTTTTTTAATTTTGTATTTTTCATCATTATTATTTTTTTTTGTATTTTTTTCGTTTCAGTATTTTTTTTTTTTTAACATTGTCAACGAGTAAATCTCGTTGATGCATAATTTTTTCAAGAAAATTTTGCAGTATTTTGCGGTCCATTTGAAGGACAAAAAAATGTTTGTGGTCAACTGTTTGATGAATAATTTTCATGAAATTTGTCGTCAGTGAATAAATCTCGTTGATGGACAGTTTTGAAAACGAAAATTCAACAATATTGTCACGTTCATTGAAAACACGAAAAATTCTTGAGGTCAGTCTGTACGGGGGCATTCGTGTGATTAAAATGTATTTGAAATACTTTCCGGACAAAATAATCGTGAATTATGGGACTCAATTGAATCTCAAAATCCATTGTGAAATAATAATCGATGTTAGTTACCCATAATCGTTACAGAATAGTGACAATTACTTGATTGTCAGCACGATGATAAATCATAATTATGTTTGAAAAAGTATATCAATCGCATTTACAATAAACTAATGACCGTGGCCGAGATTTGGAACGCACCAGGTCGATTCGAGCCGGATGTTAATGGCAAGTGGATTGCCCTTAACAATCGATTTCGTTCGCGTCGATTTTTATGAAAAACAAAATTAGGAATATACTTTTGAAAAAAATTTCAGTCCCTGCAAAATTAGAATCAGCAAAAACATATAATTAAAAATGAATTAAATAAATCAGTAAAATGTTTTAATTCAGAATAAGCAACCAGTGTACTAAAATTCATTTTTTTTTTTTCGAAAAATTGTTTTTTCAAACAATATAATCATATCAGCGACTAAAAACGTGAATAACGTATAATTTCGTGAGGACACAAGTGACCCATCATTGCACGAGTAATAATTATGTAAGATTAATAATTAAATTGAAAAATTTACCTCCATTGGAAATTCGGCTGGATTGAATCGCGACAAATCTATAACGGGACTGGGCGGTGGGGGTCTGAGTATCGGGCTCTGCGGAGCTGATCTATTGTTGAAAACCACACCGGCACCCATGGGATGTTCCTCGGTGCGTCTGTAACCCGTGCACACGCACTCGGCGCTGTTGTTCGGTTGTTCCGGTATATCCGTGTTTTTCGAACCTTTGCTCTTCGCGCAATTGAACTTCAACACCCAATTGCTGCGTTTCTTCTTCGACGACAAAACATGATTGCAAACCGGATTCTGATCTTTGTTTCGTTGTTTGATTTTTTGTTTGCCGAACGACAAAGTTTTCGACGTGCGTCGAATAGGCGGATTCACAGGACTGTCTTCGGAACTGCTGCTGCTGTTGCTGCTACCCGAACTGCTGCAGCATGGTTCCTGACGCTGCGACTGTGGCTTTTGTTCCTGGTGCGTTGACTGCGATTGGGACTGTTGCTGCTGTTTGTTGTCTACGTCCGGTTTGGCCACGAAATTTCCATTGTCGCAAACTTGTTGCTGCTTGGGATCTTGAGCGTCCAACGGCTGACTGTAAATCGATTCGAATCTCGAATTGTGATTGTCCACAGCCAAATTCGACTGTTCGTTGTCCAAATTTCGATTGCGCTTGCTGTCGTTGTTGTCCAAAACGTTTTCGTTAGTCGTCGACGTGTCGTTATTACCGTTTGTCTCGTTGCTTTCCGATAAATTTACATTGTCGTCGCGTCCCAACATGTTAAACGACGTATTGTCGAACCCATCTGTGTAAACGTCGGCGTTGGATTTTTCGCCATCCATTCTAAAAAAATCTCGGAAACTAGCTAAATGCTGTCCCATAACTGAGCGATACCGCAGGCATCTTATTGACACGAATCTTGCGGAGTCCGAGTGATTGCTATTGTCGTAAACCGATTGACGGGCGAATGAGCTTTACGAGTTGTTCGTGGTTTTTCTCTTCGTTCGAAATTATCTGGAAATTGAAGAATAAAAAAAAAAAACAAATGTATAACAATTGTATTCAATGTAAACAGTGAGATTTCAAATGAAGTTAATCGGTTACGATTGTCTATATCTGACAAAGAAAAAAATTTAATTCAACGATCGACAGTCAAACTGAATTTTCAAATAGCCATTTAAAAACTTTGAAGATTCGATCGGGCTACGCTCCTCATTCCAAATGTAATTTCGCATTAACGTTTCGTTCGACTATGCAAATTCATAGCCTGATAACATCGCCGTCTACGCCGACAGTTACAAAAATAAAAAAAAAGTAACCACAAAAATTCCAGTCAGTTACCTAACCAAGCTCTCGCCCCGAAATAGCCAAAACCGCAAATATGTCCGTCTCGACTTCACCATTCGAGTCGCGAGCATGCAAAAAAACACATTAGCGACGTTTACCAATGAAACAGATATAATCCCACACGCTTTAGCGTATTATTTCAATTTCTCCGCCAAAGCTGTACGAACAAAACCGTCTCGCCGGACCAAAAACTAAAATACCATTCCATCTTCGTCGATAAAAATAATTTTCCCAATCTCATCGAACATTGTTGTTATCATTGATGAACAAATGCAAGCAAATAAATCTTTCGTCATTGCGTAAAATGATTTCAATGCGTGGGTTCAAGGTGCAAAACGAAGTAAAAAGGTTTTTATAGTGGATATTAATAAAAATATTGAAATATAATGATTCACGTGACAATGACGGGAAATGAGGGGGAGGGGGGGGGCGATTGGGTAAGGTGAAAGTGTACATAGGTGTCGAGGATGCAGCGATTCGTCATGCCCCCTAGTCTTACATCCAGATGCTACGTACGTGAAAAAAAAAAAACTTAAAAAAAATGAATAAAAAATTAATTGAGCGAAAAACTTCGTATCAACATTTACCTCGTTGTAACAACGTGATACGTCGTTCGAAGGTCGTTCGGGCGTTGTTTCGAACGAAAATTGTTAAAAACAAAAAATGAAATAAAATCCGTGGTCCGACGTGACCGTAGGTAAGTGTTGCGAGGTCCCCCCCGATGATGTGTGTGTGTGTGTGTGTGTGTGTCACAGCCTTCGATTCAAGATGAAACTCGTCTGTGCGAGTCTTGACAGGAGTGTACAGGACCGTACATCTGCTTATCACCGCGAACGCTTAGTCTGACTCATCCGCGACGACGATAACCTCGTTGTTGTCGAGAGGCTAATGCGACGTTGACCGTCCGTAAACGTCGAATAACCCGAAAAATTGTTCGTTCACGAAACTCATTCACCAACGATTCGACGATCGTTCGAAAACACGCGTGATATCAGTTCCAAAACACGTATCGCTTATTCGCCAGACATTTTCGATGATTGCCCCCTGTATCTGTCTGTCTCTCTCGCTCTCGCGGGTCACACACGGATCTTCGATATTCAACATGGCCGACCGAGGCTGCACGAGCCCATAAGGAAATCCTACGTTGGAAATTACGACTGGTGCACTCTCGCGGATCGACTTTCATCTTTGATTATGAATATCGTTTATCGCGAGATATTTCCAACTGTTGAATCTTGTATCATCGTCGCGCACGGCGATGATGAGCTTGCATAACCTATGATAAGTAGAGCTACCGACCGTCGGTAACATCGCTCAAACCGTTCCATATCGTACCACGTGGAGCCTTTGAGCCAACGAGTTAACTAAATATTTGCCATCGTAGTTCATTGAAAATACGTATTTGACGTTTTCATAGTAAATTCACAAGCGACATAAGTGTCAGACGCAACGGGGATGTTCGTCGTGCGATAAAAATACGGGTTATCAATCGTGTTTATCCCCGAGCTTATCGCGTCCCAAGCTCGTGTGCGATTGCTCGAACCGAGCGTGGTTGAACGACGCGCTCGGTGTGAACAAAAAAATCAATATGAAAAAGCTCGCTTCAACAGCTTGCAGTGCAAAAGCGTTCGAGTACGTTCGTACAGTTGCACCCTAAGGTGCGGATTGTTTGTCCGGTGCTCGGATGTGAAGAACATTGTGCCATATGCTTGTCTCGCGAAACTCTCGACATCGTAATCGTGAAGAGCTTTTTGCATTATCGTCATTCGAAATTGTCATTGATACATCAACACTGGCATCATTGGCAAACACATTCTCCAACGTGATGATCAATTACGATCGACGATTTTCATCGATTAACCCTAAATTGTATTTACCATTCGTTCGATGCTAATTTCCTCGTGAATAAACCGCATCGAAAAGCTCGACGAGTTGTCAAACGTCGTCGCAACGAATTTATCTTTCATGAAATTGGAGTCGAGATCCATTGTTCTGCGAAATGTTGCGCCAGCTCCGGATCCTCCCGATCTTCGTGGGATTGCAAATTTTTTTGACTCTACAACCGCAATCGACGTCAGTCGAATCGACTCGCATAACCGGCACCTTCGACACGGACGAGTTCTTTCGCTTTCTCATGAAATTCGGATTTCAACAGACGGATCGTCATCGTCAGCGAGAATCTTACGGTTACATATTCGGCAATGTCACGTCGAGAAGCCATTTTTCGCAACCCATTACTCTGGCCGTTTTGGATCGAGGACATTTTTTGGAGTATTATGGAAATCGCACCGTGCGAGACAGGAGTCAAGCTTGCGCCAGAATGTTCGATACGCTGAATCAAAGCTCTTACGACGCTAAGTGCAACACGGACGGTCAGGACTTTTTGAGGTATTGGGCTCGTGTAATGTATATTATTTTTTTTTTATTTGCAAGGACGGGGTATATATATATTTGTCGTACAAACGTCGATAACTTATCGAATATGTTCGATTCAAACAAGTCCCAGCGTAGAGTTTCGCACGCCAAAGTAACAAACGACGATGAGCAACGATCGACGCAGTTCGGGTCCTGCGCATTCGACCTAACCTCAATTTTTTTGCAGGAGAGTTCCGTGTCCGGTGGGAAAATTGTGCAAGGACGAGGATTCCGAATGGAACGTCGTAAAGGGCAATCAGTTCACTTACGTGATCCAAGATCTCTGGCAGCCTCGATTCTGGTACATGAGCCTGGTGGCTTGTTACAGAAACGAGACGACATGCCAGTGGGAACATTTCAATCAATCGCTCAAATTGGATTACGACATATGGCTGGTCAACGGCAATCCCAACACCAGCGGTTTGAACAGTCTGACTTATCAATTTTCGTGCGACCGTCAAAACACCATCGAGCTTTATCTGCTGTTCTTCATCTGTTACATCATTCTCGTGCCTTTGCAATTGTACGCCGTCAGACTGCAGAGACATCCCGTTACCAGACTCTTCACGGCGAGTTTGCTATTGGAATTTGTCGCGATATGTTTGATTCTCATTCACGTGTTGAAATTTGCCATCGACGGGGTCGGTTACACCCAGCTGGAGGTCGCCGGTGATATCTTTGATATTCTCTCACGGGTGAGACAGCGAAAGTTCGAACGTTCGTCGTAAATTGTTCGAATCGAACGAATGAATAAACAAATGAAATAATTTCAGACGACTTTCATGCTGCTGCTGCTTTTACTTGCCAAAGGCTGGGCTGTTACGCGTATGGAACTCACGTGGAAACCTCTGGTTTTCGTTATATGGTTCTGTTACGGAGTCGTTCACATACTTCTTTACGTGTGGAACATGGTAAATAAAAATTCATTCGAATTCATATTTCTCAATTCATCGTACTATAAATGTTTTAAGAAAAAAAAGTATATTTGTGTTACAGACTTTGTTATCCAGAAAAATGTTATTTTCCATTCACTTTTTCATCATCGTAGTTTGAAATATTAAAAAAAAAGAGGTGCATTTGTTTTGCAGACTGAAGTTGATATAATCGAGGACATCGATGAGTATCAAACGTGGCCGGGCTGGTTCATACTTCTGTTTCGCAGTGCCATTATGATATGGTTCCTGTTCGAGCTACGCAACACAATGACTTACGAGCACAATACACAAAAGTTGAATTTTCTTCTACATTTCGGTGCGTCGGCACTCGTGTGGTTCATTTATTTGCCAATAATAGCTCTCATAGCACTACCGGTTAGCGCATTATGGAGGTTCAAACTTTTATTAGGTAACTATATATATTTTTTTCAAATTTCTTCGCAAAACTTATTTAACCCTTCGGCTGGCACATTGCGGTCAAAAAGCTCCCCAGCAAAATCAAACCCAATTCAAGACATTTATTCGTCATTTTTCAAAATGTTGAAAAAAAATGTTTTCAAACCTTTTTTTCAACAGCTACTATCAGGCTAATTTTTTTTCTTCTGAAAATAGAGTATTTCGAGACTATCCAGTTGAATGTTTAGATTAAAATAATGAAGAATGAAGAAGTTCCGATTTTTTTTGTTGTGAAAATTGCTTATTTTGCGTTTTTTTTCACCTTCGACATTTTTCATTTCGGAGTAAATATTGAATTTAAACCAAATGACTCATGGTGCCTCTTGAAGGGTGCATCACAGAATATATGCGATTTTTTTTCGAGTGAAAAAAATCAATTGGTTACACGCAGCAAGCCTTTTTGTGACCTGGGGGTCGAAAAGACCCCGTATGCCGGCTAAGGGTTGGAAAAAATGAATTATTCGGTGAAATAATATTTGTTAACGTCGTTTGATTCGTCAATTGAATTCGCAGGTATCACCTATTCCGCGGATTGTTACGCTTATTGCGTGATGGCACATTTATTGTGGCCAACGCGTAGCGAACAATACTTTTTGCTCGCACAAGGTGCCGACAATGGCGATGAATTGGACGAATTCAACGAAGCCCCACACGTTTTGAACAATTACGTCGAACCATCGGAGGACAAAATTATCGCCTAATTCGCGCGACCAGAAAAAAAAAGGTACAAAGATGAGGAGCTCAGAGTCGGCGAGGGTGGTAACACGATGATAACTTCGGCGATATGATGATTGAAATTAAAAAAGAAGGAAAGAAAAAAGAAAAGAAAAAAGAACAAAAATAAGGAACAATTGTGATGTAAAGTTTTTGCCAAAATGTTCGACCGCGAGGGAAAAAAAAACAAACGATAAAATACTCCGACACGTGTTACTTGAGACTGAAGCAAACTGCATATACGCACGCTCGTATATAGATCTTTCGTGATTTCGTAAGTTTTACAATCGATTAGTAACAATAGAGACACGAGCCCCGGTAAAACGTCCTCGAAGCCAACTATCAAGACGAAAAAATTTTTCGAAGCATGAAATGCCAATTAAAACTTTATTTTTTTTTTTTCGATCGTTCGAAAATACGTTTACTTCGAGTCACACGAATATTACACGTAGGACACACGTAAACACACACACACATACACACACTGGTGACACGATATTAGCAGGATAAATGCAATTTTTCGTGATATTTATTTACGACAAATAAATTCGCGTATAACAAAAAAAAAAAAATTATTTTGTCACTATACGATTACGAAACTATTTTGCGATTGCCTTATATGACTTTTGTTTCGTAGACATAAATTTTATTGTCGTATAAAAATGATGAAAAAAATAAAATTCAAATATCGACTGCGTTAGATTTAAGAAGAAAAAAATTAAGGAATGAACGTAACTAGGCTTTGTAGGTGTTATTGGATGTGTAATGGGGTAAACAGGCTATTGCATCAATATTTACATCGTCAGTGTTGTTAGTAAGATATTTTTCAAATTTATTTTCTATATATTTTATTTTATTTTATTTTTCTTGTGAAAAAAAAAAAAAAAATCACAGTGTCAATGAAAAGAATTGGATATACTTGAAGGACCAATCGAATTACACTTTTTATGGGTTGATAACGGCAATTTTAAATGAGACGTTTTTTTTTAAATCCGAGTTTTTTAACCATTAAATTTTTTTTTTTTCGATTTGGAAATAATGATGAAATTTTTATATGAACCTTGAAAAAAAAAACGGTGTCGCTTGTGGCTCGTACATGATAAATTACACACATACACCGATGAAGCTTATATCGTTATTTTGTTCAAACTGAAATTTGCTGATGCAGTTTTTTTTTTTTCATGCAACGTTCTGACAAAAGGTCTTATATCACCTTTAACATTCCTACTGGAATAAAATCGAGCCGACTGAACAATGCCGGAAGAAATTCGATGATCGAGTCTCGTGTGTCAGTATTATTCAATACATTTTTTTAACATCTCAGCAGATAATAAAATGATCATCGGATTATTATTATTATTATTATTATTGTTAATTACGCAGAATTGACGTTTCATGTGAGATAGCAATACTCAATACGATTCAAACTGAATCAAGTACTACAGTGACATACGTAAGTGCATGTTTTGTGGCAGATATAGAGGAACTGATGTAAATAATTTGAAGAGAGAAAAAAAAACAAACGAAAACTTTGTAATTACGAAAAAAAAACCTATAATTATCGTAAATTTGTATTTTTTCGTACTTTTTACGATACGAAAGTTCACGTTAGTAACTTTAAGTCCTCAAAGTTTCGTCGGTATTCATGAATACGATTGGAAAACAGATTTGTGAAAGACAATTATTCGAAAAAAGAGATGGTGGGTTTTTATGATCGATTTTTAATTTCATCGTGTAAATATAATGCATCTGTGAGAGTCTGTGCTCTTTTTCGTTTCGTCAATTACATTTCAAACGATAATGCACATTTTTGAGGTAACTCGTTGCACGAGTTATTAATTTATTGCAATGGATTTTTCATCGACTACAAAATACGTAGTAGAACACTCATGTAGGCTTCCAAATTTACACCAGTTCCACTAATAATATCTGTGGTTGTTCCCTGAACCAAGTCCGACATTTATTATTTTTTTTGAGAAATATTTTGGTGAATATTTATCAGAATGGAAATTAAAATCGAAAAAAAAAAAAAACATTTTACGTAAATACGAGATTCGTTTTTTTTGTCGGATAAAATGATTAAATTCGAGTTTGAAGGCGCGAAACGCAATTTTTTTTTTTCATTTTCTGATTCAAGTTGAGCTGAGTGAATGTCGAAATCACTGATCCTTATTTTTTTGTTATTCGTTGTAAATAGATTTGTAATTATCACGAAAAATTATCTCAACATCGTATTTTTCATAGAAAAAAATCATGAATCATTTTCGTTTTTCAATATTTTTTGAAAAATTCGTCAAACGTCGAGGCAAATATTCGCAAATTTTGCAAACATTTACGTTCACGTATTGCATCATTCATTCAAAAAATTCGAAAAAACTGATGGTGAGTCTTGAAAAAACTCAAAGATCCTTCGAATTTTCGCAAACAATTGTTTTCTTTTTTTTTCCTACAACACATTGTTGCTCAAACTTGTACGAAATTAAAACTTGGTACGAAAATCGATATTCCTGGTTTTGGAACAGATAATATAAATAAAAAAAAGAAAAATATTTTAAAAAACAACACGTAACACAAATTTATATGACGCATGTACATGCCATGCGTGTGTGTATGCATCTCAACACGCAAGACACACACACACATTGGAATCGGTACAATGTTTTTTAATCTCTCGATGTATTTAGCTTTATTGTCACTGGAAATTTTATCTACGAAGCTGCATACGAGTCGTATAAGAAAATAAAATAAAAACAGATTCTAGACGATAATGTATGATTGTGAAAAAAAAAAAAAAGCTGTGCAAATAATTCTTTTAGCAGCATTGCCATGTGCAATCTATTCAGCTACTCGTAAAACATAGATTTTAATTGATAATATAGTTTTATATATATATCGTAATACAGATATTAGGCAAGCGAAAAAGGATTTATCTTATGTTAAAATGTAGATGTAGGAGGAAAAAAAACAAAAAAAGCAGAACCTTCGACGTAGGATCGAATATTTTACGAGATAGCCAGGCCCATTATGGAAATTGTCTTTTAGTTTTCATGTACCATGAGAAATTCGGTTATTACGTAACATTATCGGCTCAACCGCATCATCATCGTAGTATTCGATCGATGAACCAGCATGCGGTCCAGAAAAATTGTACAACTAAAACTATTGTCCCTGAAATGAATAATGTTTGGTGTTCGAACGAAATTTCATATGGAAAAATCATGAAGAAAAAAAAATGGTGTACACATGATACAATTTTAGAGATCCGAGTCGACCGCATGAAACTAAATTGGAAATTTAACGAATAATATTATTTCAAGGTGAAATTTTTAATCAACCAGTATTTATTCAAATTGTTTTTCAACATTATTAAATAAAGAGGTCGTGGGCGCTCAAATTGTAAATATACACACTCATACACCAGTAAATCTATGTATATATATATATATATATACACAAACGTAAATACAAACGTACTGTATTTTATTCATTTATAACGAACAAATTGTAATGATAATTTACAACAATTTTAAATCGGCAGTGAGATTATCCACAATGGCTTTCGGAGCCGGTCCGATTCCCAGCACAGATATCGTGCCGGGTTGCAACTGCGTTTTCCCTGCGTCCCTTATCACGGCGGCCACCAGACCGGCTTTCTTAGCCTCTCGAGCCAGATTCAACAACTCCCTTTCGCCGGGAATTTTGAGAACTATCTTGGGCTGGCCCGCTCGCAGCCAAAAGTCGCACAATTCGCGATGACTCCGGCTGGACGAGGCTTGACGATAGCACTCGGTGGCCGCGTGAGCGCATTGAGCTCCCACCTTTCCCTTGCCCATCGGCACGTCCGTTCTAACTACTATCACCATTTTGCTGTCGCTCGCGCGCGACCCACTCGTCAAGAGCGACTTGAGATGTTTCACCAGGGCGCTCATAACTGCGACGGACTATTTGTTAGCCGCTTGCTGTTTTTCCTGATAAACGGCCATGCATTCCCTAAACTTTTGCACCGGACCCTGACATTTTCTCCAATCTTGCGTCTCAGCTATGCATTCCTGAATAATTTCGCATTGATATTTTTACGAGAAAAAAAAACAAATTTTCATAGACAAAGATTTTCCAATAGAGGTTAGGTTACCTGAACTTGATAATGCAATTCGATACAACCGGTTTTTTTCAGCATACGTTCTACCGGGTCTTCGATATCGTCGTCAGTTTTTTCCACTTTGGTGGGGAACGTCATAATCGATATTTTCAAATATTATATTCGGAGAATACAGATTTTTTTCAATCGTTTTATCGACAACTTATTTGTCGTGATATGAAAAGCATGACTCCGGCTAGACGACGGGGCGACTGACCAACATAACCTCTCACGTGCCGATAGTCTTCAGTAATAATCGTAATAATGAAGAAAAAAGGTCACATTGAATGGCACATCCCTTCCTAGAATTTGACACTAAAAAGGTAATGCTCATTCTTGCCTGTAGTTAGAGCGTCGATATATCGGTGTGATTCTTACACACACATGCGAAAATCACGAAGCCCCGCCCCTCACCTTACCACCATTGGCTGTACCACTTGCCTACTTGCAGTCATACTTGCTTGGGATGGGCTATCGCTTTATTCATTATGGCGGATGCTATTCTTGGGTAAAGGAACGCTGTCTCGTTCCTATCCACGCTTTTTCCATGTTCGGGGCAGTTGCCCTTATCGCTCTTATTTGTGGATCTGCCAAGAGATATCGCTCTCACTCTCGCTCGAGGTGATGCGCTACCGTTCTCACTCGTTCGATCTCCGCAGTGAGTGCGAGAGAGATAGCGCTATAACCGCCCGCTGCGGAGCAAGAGAGAAAGGTAGCCCATTATCTCAAGCTGGACCGTAATTCGAACAACTGCACGAGCTATCCATGGAACGTGTTTGTCCTAAACCATTGTTGACGATGTTTTGAAATATTTGAAGACACCTTACATGCGAATAAACCTTGGGAGGGAGAGAGACCGCATGATCACAGCGGAGATGCGTGAGAAGGTGTGAGAGAGACAAAAGCTGGGCTGGGCGCATTAACAGCGCCACCTGTATCCCCCCGCGCAACTAAAAACCCGAAAATCGTCGGGGAAATAATTGTGATCCGGCAACACTGCGGACATTAGAACCTCTTCGTCTCGTCCCTGATGAATTTCGCAAAATAATTATTTCAAGAAAGAATGCTCTAAAACTATCGAGCCAGGGTTGCCACCTTAATCGAGATTCAAGATTTACATAACGCCAAAAATTGCACGTAGCAAATTTTCGATCAACTTTGAAATTTCGAAGGCTCCGAAATGTTTTGACTCACTTTCTACAAAGACGCCAGCCCTCTCGCGGCGATTTTCGTCAGCTCCACCGTTTTCCGACGATCGTCCTGACCTCTGGTGGCGACCTGAGTCGTGAAAAATCGGCAACCCTGTGCCGAACGCGACGACGACGCGTTCTGTCACTCGAGTTTGTGTACAGTCCGTACATTTGTATTGTGTATTTTGTAGGTTAACCATTGCGAAATTAAACAGAAACGAAGAAAAAAAAACAGATTTCTTCGAATTTATTAGTAATAACAGATTCGCAAGTCAGTCGGCCACCAGCAGCTTACCAAAATCATTCGTTCACTTTACCCTCTGCAAGATTTTTCAATTCTGCAACCCCCACGAATTAATCTTGTGCTCCAAACTCGAGTGTCCTCCGGTAGTTGGCACATGGCCGCTCGCACGCGCGTCTGCGCAGTCTCGGACGCTCGTGCTGGCCGAGCAGACGACAGTGAGCCGCCGTGCGCACCCACGACGATGTAAATACGTGTTAAATAATAATAAACGTGACCGATTGTGATTTATCGATGAACTATGTATTAACAACGTTATCCGGTGATCATTCGTGAGTTGTCAACGTTTGTGAATTATCAATTTTTTCATTGTTTTTGAGCGATTGCGAAAAATCGATCGCCAATGCCCGTAGCGCTCGGTAGTTGCAATATCTCCCACTCTAGCGCATTGTTCGTTCCCCCGTGCCGGCACTTCGTCATGCGCGTCTCGGATTGGCCCAATTTTCGACACAGTTCGCGGCCAAATTTGTCCCTAGAATTTTTTACTTTGTCCAAAAGAATTTGAAATGTCCGAAAATTCGAACGAGTCCGTCGATACTCATGAAATTTCATACAAAATATTTCTAAACGATTATTTATATGTATTTACTGGATTTGGGACGTTTCCACGGATATTTTTAAATCGATGAAAATTTTGAAATTCGAAAAAATTCTCATTGTTCAAAAATTCGATTTGTCTTACCGACTTTCGTCGAATTTTCATAAGTATCATTGCTGAATGATTTCTCATGATTGTAGATATTCGGGGGTTCGAGTCGTTGAAGCTGACCGCAAGTAGAGTCATAAAACTCATTTCTCAACAAAAAAAAATTATTACCATGACACAGCTTGGTCTGTGAGGATGCAAAAAATCATGCAAATACTCTATTGCATCGTGCAACATGCTTGACTACTATGTTTTCACTGTGATCATTCGCACAATGTTGCCTCCTCGAACTTTGCACGAACAAAAGATAATGATAATGAAAACTTGAGGGAAAATCCGACGTAAATTGTAGAGGATAAAAAAACCATTATTAATTCTAGTCTAACAATGTGCCTGAAGTAGTAATCAGTGAAAAGCCTCCCAATACTGATCGATTATGTAAGGATACAAGGTTTCGTACGAAATAAAATTGCATTCTTCGAAGATTTCGAAAAATCGTCAATCTGTAGAAGTTACTCGAGCGCCACCCGATATGCATGCCCCCACTCCGCCGTTCCGTGCTCGCCGGGTAACACAAAAACGCTCGTCAAACACTTGTTCACGAAACTGCCAATTAATCCCGGCCAAGAAAAAAGAATCTTACATCGCGGAGTATCAGAAAACAAACGACTCCAGTCTTTTTTCATTCAAAAAAACGTTTGAAAAAAAATTGCAGTTTTCATTACCGACCGAGCACGTGGTAACTCGGCGCCTCCGCAAATTTATGTATCGAGAGTTTAGATTTCGCATGTAAAATCACGTCTGAGTGATGTTTCCGGATAGAATTTCATCGACGACGAATTAAATTGTACGATAAAGTATAAAATAACACGGTTGGCAATATTAATCCAACCGCAAATCTGTGGCGATCATTTTTGTATTCATATTTTTTTTCATATTTTTTTTCATTTTTATTATTTTATCACGTTGGTCGGTCAAAACCGCGCCGATTGGTTAGCGCGGCTACGTTGGGTATTAACGCATGTGAACCCGTGCGCAGTTATGCAGGACGCGAAGGCGTCGGGCGCATTATAATCTCTCAATGAGTGCCATTTTCCCATCAAGGTCACGAGTTACTTCCTCGATTTGTGGCTGATCCCAATCAGCCTGTGACCTTCAATTGCTCGATCGATGTATACATGTATATGTATACGTATATATATATACCGTTTCTGGCAAACGTATGGACACGCGATGGCCGATTCGGCCTCGTAAATTGCGAAAAGTCTCTGAATCTCGTGAACACGTTTTCATTTTTTTTCCCTCTTACAATTTCACGTGATTCCACGTCAATCTAGTGCACGAGGAACAATTGTAGACGAGCATTTCGAAGTAGATTGCGAACTAACGATTCGAATTGGTTTGCGTAATTCGAAACGTTCGTGGAATCGCGCGCTAGTCACGTTTGAACGAACCGCCAGATTCTTCGAGCTTCACCCAAGCGTTCGCCAGATGGCCGCTCGTTGAGTACGCGCTTCGCGAAATTTCATCGTTTATCGGAGATGAAAAATCATGCAAAATTTATCGGCAGGCTGATCGTGCGAATGATACGATGATAAATTGTACCGATCGATGTGGTATCTGCAAAAAAAATTTCGTAATTATCGCATGGTGGGTTTGGAGGTTACATGATTTTTTGGGGTTTCTCGCAGGCGGTCGTGGTCGTGATGGTTGATATATAAGCTTGGCGATGCGACGTTCTTGTGGGTAGTCCGATTCTTCTCAGAGGAACCTCATTCGATGAAAGACTCATTATTCGCTTTCAAAATTCTGCTGTCGTGCTGTCTGTAATCGTTCGATCGATCCAAGTACTCTGTAGAAGATAACTTTGACTATCTTTTGCCACCGCCTAAAATCGATTGCTCTTTATTTATTTATTTTTCACTATTTATTTATTTAAAAAAAAAAAGAAATTCGACTATGGAACGTTGATGAATATTTTTTCATTTATCACGAATTGCTGATAAATATCATGGAATGTTTGTAATAATATTCGTTTGTGATAAAAATTATCGATGATCGAGATGACAAGATTTTCGAATACCAAATTGACTCTTGAGTCTTAAAAATTGCAAATGCATACGAAATGACTTTGAACTTTTTAAACGTTTTATACGAAAATTGTGTTCATTTTTTTTTTGTTTTGTCAACAATCGTTTCGAGTTGGGATAACGAGTTTTAAAAAAATATTCACACGTCGTCCGGATTTAGATAACATTCTTTTCTCATGTTGGCCCATTGTTATCAACGCCAATATCGAGCGACATCCCGTTTCGGCCTCCAATTTGAGGAGGGGGAAGAGGAAATTAAAAACTTATCGGCTGAAGAATCTCAAGTCCAGTGATTGTCACGTCCTATCGAATCTTCGCTACAGATTGAAGATTGATAATAATTTCATGGTCGGACTAAGGAAGTTTTTATCTCGAAATATTTTTCGATAATCGTTATGAAAATTGCTGACGGATCGAAAAGTTTCAATGAGCCGAATAATTGAATTTACAAACATTCCAAATTGTCGAAAGCTTCGTTGCAAGACGGGCAAATGATTTTTAATTATGATATTAATATTATTATTAATAATAATAATGAATTAAATTTCATTATTAAATTGAAATATAAATAAATATTATCATTAATAATAATGATGAGGTATTTGAGATTTTCTCATCGGGTTCTTAGTAACAGAATTTTACCTGGAAGACTTTTTTTGATTACCTAATTCGCATATACACACATGTATGGGGCATTCCGTGTCAAATCAGACTATCAAAATCCTGATCCCAAACGATTCCGCTTATATTTTTTTTTCGGATTTCATTCGGTCCCCAAAAATACCCACGATTTTTCCCAGCATTTTTGGATCCTCCTACAACCCTCAAAGAAATTAAAAACTACCCCCAAATAAGAAAAAGCTTACTTCAAAGTAATTGCTTTTTTTTGTGATTCCAGTAGGTCGAAAAATAAGACTTGTCAAAATTTCAGAGGGCCATTTTTATTCCATGTTTTTAAATTATTTTTCGTTTTCAAAATAAATAAAGAAATATTATAAATTTTTTAAATCCATTTTGATATGCCGAATATATATATATTTTATTATCGTTCCATTTAAAAGAAATCATTATTGAAAACCGGCTGATGAATTATCGACGATAATGATTTATTTGCGTTAATCGACTTTGTACGGAATAATAATTAATCACCATGACTCGACGAATTACATTTCATCGTGCTCGTTCGCCGAGTCCCCGATAGCTTTTGTGATAATATCGGTTGGCAAATAGCTCCGAAAATCGCGGCACATCGACGTCGACGAAATTTTTCAACCCACTTTGTTCCAACTCGTGTCGCCTCGAACGACCCACCGACGCTTTATCGTCGCGAGATAACGTTCATCCAAATTAAACTCGCGTCAAGAAAAAAAATTCTCATCGCATTCTCATAATCGCAGATGAGCGATCCGGTTAAATGAAAATGTTTTGTTCGACGAAATAATATTTTTTTTTCTCTTCGAACGAACAATTATGATTAATTAACACGTCTACAATTAATATTGTCACGTTTATGTGATAATTGTGACCAATTTACAGGGATTAATTTTTCTTGCAATGGATTTTGTTTATTCTTATTTGAAAAAAAAATAATTTGAACACTTTTAGTTCAGAATTGATGTGCAAATAAAATGTGTTACGTACGATTTTATTTGCAAATCATTTTTCGTTGAATTAATTTCATCGTCCGTTGAATTTACACGATAAACGATGATAATCTGTATCGACGCGAAATTTCGCAAACACGTGTTCGAACGTGTTAATTGAGGCGCACGGTTAAATTGGTTAACGTCGATGGGGTCTCTCGAACGAGCGCGGAAAAGCTTTGAAAATATGTTAATTCGATTGATCGATGGCGACTAATGAAATTTTCACGATGTAACAGCGAATCAACGTTAACGAGTTTTTTTTTAATTTTCATTTTAGTGGCGACACGTGTTGGCTGTTTATCTGTAAGCTGTGTCGCAGACTCACACACAAATACATTTAGATAAATTAATTTTAAAAAACAACAAATAATAAAATTGAATTAAAACGAGGAAAAAATTAAAAATTGAGATTTAAAAAAATGTTAAAGTATAAAAATTCAATTTTTTTATTCATACACACAGAAAGCTTCAAGCTCAATTTTTCTCGAAGACAGCTTTTCAAGCTTCAATTTGCAATCTGTTTTTTTTTTTTAATTATTTTATCGAGTAGTTGAATTATAATCTGTCGTGTTATTAACGACGAATAATTTAATTAGAAACGTGGGGAAATTGTTGTTATTTTGTTGATTTTTTTTTTTTGGCACGCCGGGGAAATTTGTTTACCAATCGATGATGCTATATATTTTTTTTTCATTTAGTCTAGCGTTGTGTGTTCTACGGAAAACGACGTTCCAGACGGTTTGCGGCGCACTTTGAACCGTGCGCAATGCGCGACAATTTCCATGGTCTCGAGGCATTGTCGATTGGCTATTTGATGCAACGAGCTCACAGACCTCGACATCGATTTATCGAATTATCGATTTTCGTTGGAATAGAGATCGGACCCTGATTTATGGCAAAAGTGCTCGTGGGGACAGAATTAAGACATTTATTTAATAAAAATGTATTTTAAATGTTTCTTTTTAATTGAGTTATCGTCAATTAATTAATTTAATTATCAAATTATAAAATATTGATACTAAATTATTTTTTCTTCAATATTGCGCCAAACTTCTTTCCAATTCAACATGTTTTCCAAATAATCTAATGGTTGTTATCTTTTATTTAAGATTTTTAAGCAGTCGAATCACGATGAAAAAAAAATTCACGAAATCTGACTTTTATAACGAAAAAATTCGTGAAAAATTTAATCTTCGTCATGGGATAAAAAATATTACGCCATTTTACTCTTGAGATATTATATTTTTGAGAAAGAAATAGTGCTTTTATGGACTTTGAAAACAGTGATATTTATTTTGAAGTTTGAACTCGAGACTTTTGGTCGATGTTGAAAAATGGAACTGATACGTTTAAATGGACAAGACAATGTTGAGAAATGTTATTTTCATTGCATAAATACCATGAAGTTGGCCTGGGGTCCAGTGGACCCCGAGTGACCGCAACGGGTTAATTGCAAAATCATAATTCGTGCAAATAATTCATAATTATCACGAAAATTTGATAACATTAACTTTATTGTTAAATTTTCTTGAATATCCAATTCTGCGACATTGCGTGTC
The DNA here is from genome assembly GCA_963662125.1 of Diplazon laetatorius. Taxonomy (NCBI): domain Eukaryota; kingdom Metazoa; phylum Arthropoda; class Insecta; order Hymenoptera; family Ichneumonidae; genus Diplazon; species Diplazon laetatorius. Next base: position 3,147,102 of record OY759154.1, read on the forward strand.
GTTCATGGCTCGATGAACCCGCAAAGTCACGTGCATTTCCGCATAATCGTCGCTATTACATAATTTTGCGTGGGTGGGACACCGAGCTTTCCTGTACAACGCAGTCGAGCTTGTTTTCATTATTGTTGCCAAAATCCGACGTTCGACTGTACATCGAAGTCAGCCGGTCGAGACATCCTCGAGACTCTGAGGCACCGCTGATGTCTAGTTTCTTTTTTTTTTCTCTTTTCATTCGTACACCAAGCTGAATCCACATCCGATTCCGTCACACGCATGATCACATTGTCGATCAAAAGACTTCACGCGTTTGATAAACAATTTAAAAAAATTTTAAAAAAACATGACGAAGTTTCCTTATTCTTTTTCAGATTTTCGAAAATCTCGAATCGACTCTTCTTGAATAACTCGATGACTCATTTTTTTCGAATTAAAAATTTGAAATATGTACATTTTAATTGCAATACATCGATGCATAATATTGACAAAAATTATTGAAATACACTAATTTCACTTTTCCCATATATTGCAAATTCATAAAAAAGTGTTACATGCTTGAAAGTAGAACAATTTTTTGTTTCCACCATGTACTTACATACTTCGTTTGGTACTTGATATGTTTATATAATATGTTTATATTTTTTGTAATGAATCTGTGGAAAGAAATATTGGAGGGTGTTGAGTAGTCGAGCCAAGTCATGCGATTAAACCGAAGTCGTGAGACAAGTCCGGCTTTCCCTCGTTCCACATGATTTCACCGAGGAGGGTCGAGACGGAGCGGGGGGGGGGGGGGGGGGGTGAAAAAATTATCACCGATTAGATTGTTCATTGGTTGCATTATTTTTATAACCGCAACGCGTGATGCCGTCTCGCGCATGTCCGTTACTTATTTTCACGACGAAAAAAAAAAAAAAAAAAAAAAAAAGGTTCCTAACTTTAGATTTGACCGTGAGGTCTATAAGCCACGTCGGATTGTGCATTCCTTTGCCCACGTGCCAAATATCACTGCACCGATGACTCGTGAGCTCGTAAATGCGACAAGAGAGAGAGAGAGAGAGAAAGAAAGAGAGAGAGAGAGAGAAAGAGAGATAGAGAGAGGATGAAAAAGAACGAGATAAGTCGCGGGACCGCGCGCGATAGTCCTCCGATATGTTCGGCTGGTAACCAACCGGTCCCGGTCATCTCTTCATAACAATCAAACTTTAATCCCCTCAATTATTTTCGTTACATTTTTTTCTTTTTTTCAATTTTTTTTTTTCGGAGTATTTATTCGAAAAATAAAATAAATAAATTATTTTTTAATTTTCATAATTTGTTTTTTTTTTTTTGACAATTTTAGTTTTGAAGAACTTTCGTTTCGTCGCGCATCGTTTACTGTGATAAGGGGCCGAATACGAATCCGCGAGTCCCCTTCGACGATTTTTGCGGAACGCGCGCGCGCGCGCAAACACGCTCAAAGGTTATTCGGCTGACATTACAATCACCTCGAGGCCTCTCGGCTTTGCGATATTCGCGAGAACGAACGTTTTTTCCTGTAGATCAAATATTCTTAATCATATACATAAAAAAAAAAATATATATATATATACATGAGGAATTCCATATCAATTCGGACAGTCAAAACCCTGGACCCTGAAGCCGATTCGGTTTATGATTTTTTTCTCGGCTTCCATTTCGCCTCAAGAACACCCCTGATTTTTTTTTTAATTTTCGAATCCTTTACAACCCTTAAAAAAAATTCAAAACTACCTTTTTGAATAAAAGAAAGTTTTGAATTTTTTTTTAGGATTGTGGAGGATTGGAAAATTCTGAAAAAGAATCAGGGTCGTTTTTCGGGTGAAACAAGGACTGATGAAAAATCACGACGTCAATCGGTAGGGATTAGGTTTCGACGTACGATTTGGGGGAAAAAAAAAGTCGCAATACATATATCCCACTTTGAAATTTTGGTCAACTTCACTTTTTGACCTCCTGAAATCACGAAAAAGTTTTTCAATTGTGTCGGAATACGCGTTTCTTCATTTGGGGGTAGTTTTGAATTCATATGGAATTCCTTATATGTGTAACTAAATTAGATCCCCGGCGAACGACACGACTTTTTTTTTTTTTTTTTTTTTTTTAACAATTAAAATTATTTATTATTACACTTTTAATTAATCAATTTTTCTTACCAAGTTAAATCATTTGTCGACTTGTGAATATATATAATATAATAAGTATTATTATCAAGAATATATAAAATATAATTATATATATTCACTAGTCGATGACTAATTTAAATTGTTGCATTTTTTTTCATTCGTTATTTTTTTCTTTCGTTTCGTTTGGCGGGAAAAGTGGTACGAAAAACTCGTGTAACAGAGTGTCGGTGGAATTGTGCTCAACGGACATAAGGAATATATATAAATAAGACAAATACATATCGATAATCATAATGGAAAAAAGCGGCGATGAAGATTATGAGGAAGACGACGCGTGTCCGTTGCCTCTCATACCGGAGGAACAGGACGTTCAGGACATGAAGAGAAAAACGAGTATCTTCAAGTTTTATTCACACAATCCCGGAGGTAAGCCTCAACGATGTGTGTTTTGTGTTTTTAAGGGGGCATCTGTGTGATCTATCGATCCGATTGAACCCAAGTTGGTTTTGTTCGAAAGTATAGTTAATGGCAGCGTCATTCAACACACCCTAATATACAGGGTGTTCCAATAACTATTAGGACCTCAGATATCTTTGAAACTACTAGGTTCACAGAACTATTTGCTGAATCAAAGTTGCACAGCACGAAGGGGGCCATCCAATGATACCAAAGTGCCTACTCCCACCCCCACCCCCAGCCCAGGGGGTGGGGCAACTTCAAAATCTTAAATGGGAACCCCTATTTTTTATTGCAGATTCGGATTCCTCATAAAAAAATACGTAACTTTTATTTGAAATTTTTTTTTCGATTCGTGATAGATGGCGCTGTAATCGCAAAAAATCCCCGAAAGTACAGAAAGGCGATAATACTTACAGTTTCGGTGGTAAATCGAATCACTACGTTCATAGTAAGTGTTCGAAATGACGACCATTAGTACCAATGCAACATTGAATTCTTTTTTCGATTGATTGACCTGCAAGTTTTACAGCGTCGGAACTTATTGATGCACAGGCTGTAATTATTCTTTGTTGCATATCTTCACGTGTAGTTGGTACTTCCTTGTAAACGTTATCTTTTAATGTTCCCCATAAAAAGAAGTCTAACGGCGTTAAGTCTGGGGAACGAGCTGGCCACGATATTGGACCGCCGCGTCCAATCCAACGATTTCGAAATTTTATTTCAGCGCCATCTATCACGAATCGAAAAAAAAATTTCAAATAAAAGTTACGTATTTTTTTATGAGGAATCCGAATCTGCAATAAAAAATAGGGGTTCCCATTTAAGATTTTGAAGGTCCCCCACCCCCTGGGCTGGGGGTGGGGGTGGGAGTAGGCACTTTGGTATCATTGGATGGCCCCCTTCGTGCTGTGCAACTTTGATTTAGCAAATAGTTCTGTGAACCTAGTAGTTTCGAAGATATCTGAGGTCCTAATAGTTATTGGAACACCCTGTATACAGATATATCGATCAATACATAAATTTGCATTTATTCAAGGTACAAATATTATTGCAATAACAAAAATAATAAAAATGAATTAATAATTCCAAAGTATATTGATTATCACGTAATTATAAATTATGATAAATGTTCATGTGAAAGTTAAACATTTAACTTCAATAAAAACTTAAATATCAATCAATCAATCAAATAGAGTTTCATTTGCACACATTTTTTGAAAAGTTTTTTTTTTTTACAAAATAATAAAACTTTAATGTATAAATGTTAATCCAAATGTTCGTCACAATTTGTTTCTCTTTGAAATATCGTGTATCGATACGTATCGTTACAAATCAATTTGTCTGTAAGCTATTCGGATCCGAGATCAATCATCGATATCCTTCGATGATCAGACATTTGTCATCAATCAAAGTCCGATCGCAGACGCATCGATAACGATAAGCCACTCCCCCCTCCCATTGTGAAAACGCATATTGCAGGTGTTTTATTTGTTTCCTTTTAACGGAATTTGACCACCGGAAATGTGGATCAACGATGATCGACGACGTTGCTTCGGTCTGACATCGCAAAGCTATTGATCGCAAAAATATAATATTCCAAGTTAGTTCGTATAGCAACGATCGCACATCGTTTTGCGATTGTCGCGAACATTAAGGGGGCTTAGTCACCTAAAAAATTGGAAACTATTTATTTTAATTTTTTTAAATATTATTATTATTATTATTATTATTATTATTATTATTATTTTCGTTGCATGATCAATCCAAATTTAAAATCGATTTTTTTTCTACCCTCTCCGGACATTGTGGCAGCCTATAACGTGAATAAAAAAACATTTTTTTGGTTCATTTCACTTCGAATTATTATTATTATTATCGTTGTCGATTTTTTTTTCTGTTAAAAATTTTATCGAAACTCGGTTATCGCGAGTTGTGACGATTTGACCCATCCACCTCAATGACGTACAATTTGTCGTACATGAAAATAAATAATACATTCATTATTATTATTGTAGCATAATGAAAAAAAAAATTGCGAGACGGGTTTTGCAATGAGCAAACGATCCGAGTAAACGGAAATTCGAACGAACACCGTCAAATACTTTTACGATCAATCATCGCTTATCAATTTTCTCCGGCTTACGATAATTCAAGTGTTTATCTGAATTAATTGCGTCTGACGCGAAGATATTGAAATACACACCCACACACACACACGTTAACACACGTAATCCAATTTGACGAACATTTAAATTATTATAAATGTATAAATGTATAAATATATAAATATATAAATATATAACCTTATCAGTGTATCGCTGTTTTATCGCACGATTTAAGGGGGTACAACTGTGAAGATTGCCGAAAAAATAGGTGAATTTTGAGAATTATTATCTCAAAAACTATCGGACCGATTGAATTCAAGTTGGTACCCCCTTAATGTGCTGTCGAAGTCTCTAAAAAAAAAAATAGAAAATGCAATCCTAAAAATCTGTAAAAATTCACGAATGAAGCTCAGGGTTTATACTTCACGATGATTTTTTCAAACATAAAGTTTTCGGAATTTATTCATTATAAAAATAACGATAAACAAATGAACGTTGAAAAATGCGGGAAGTTTGAATTTTTTTTCCTGGTTAAAATCGACATCACGATACACTGACATAAATATATAAATATATATATATATAGATATATAAATATACAAATATATGTTGCGGTATCACCTTAATGTGCGAGTGCGTGAAATTCACGATACAAACGATACAAAACGTCGAGCGAAACGGCGAGAAGTCCGCGAGGTCCCGATAACGGCGACGGCTCACAACGACGGCGATAATTTTAGTGCGTGCAAGAAAAAAAACGAGAGAGAGAGAGTGAAACAAAAAAAAAAAAAAAGATACGAGGAAAGAAGGAAAGAGCGATAATAGGCCTGACGGAGGAGCGGCAGCAACGAGCCTCCCGCGATCGGCCAATCGGGTCTCTCGAAACGCTGACCCGCCTTCCTCCGGACCGCTTCCTCAGTATCGGACTTTCCAGACGCATCGTCATTCGTACCGCTGCGTCATCCGACCGGCATACAAAAATACGCAGTATATAAAAAAAAATAAAATAAATAAATAAAAAATAAAAAAAGTTTTGAATACGGAAAACAGAGAAAAGTTGGGAATTGAATGGACGAGGAAAAGAGACGAAAGGGAAAGAAAAAAAAATAATAATACTTACGTACACTCACACATGGAAACGCCGACGGCAAACCGGATTGTGAACGAGCCCATTCTCGCGTGTAGATTTTTTTTTTTTTTTTTTTTCCGTCTGATTTGCGGACGGTGGAGTTTCGTCAGTCTCGCCGCTACTCTCGGATGGAAAGCACGCGGCTCGCTCGAAAGCTCCGAATACCATAAAAAATAAAATAAATAAATATATATATATGTATATAGTATTTTTTTTAAATAAAAAAATAAATATATGTGTATTATTTTTTTTTTTTAAATAAAATCGCGATATATCGAAATTTATATTGCTTCGATAAATTTTCGAAAAAATGTCAATGTATAAATAATTAATTTGCATTTGAATTCACGTCCTGAACCGTGATCCATTTACGAATGGAATCTTTTTTTTTTTGAAGAAGAAGCAGAAAAAGCAGCAGAAGAAACAAATAACAATGAGAATAATTATAAACAAATGAATGAAGAACATATTGTTGAGAGAAAAAACTTTCACATTGGTTTTTCCGGTTTTTCAATTTTTTTAAATTGAATTTTTATTGGCGATCGAAAGAAAAATATTTTTTTGAAAAATGGGCAATCCGACGAACGATGCGTCGGCTGCGCGCGGAGGCAAGTGCTATTTTAGTTTTTTCATTTTTTTTTTGTCGCTCGTAAATTTGAAGTTTCGATTCTTTTTTTTTTTATCTCGTAGTATTTAATTTTTAAAAATATTTTTATTTTCTGTCTTTTTCTTTCTTTCATTTGATTTGAGTATTGATTCAATTTAAATCACATGTGTAAGGTTTTAATTGACACTTCGGTGCCACAAGTCTCCAAAATAACGTGGGCGGTCACACGGGGTCACAGTGACCCCAGCCATGTGTCAAACTGTTGCCACGTTGACAATATTGTTCCGACAGAATAATAAAAAATTCGGGATATCAATTTTGAATGATTCAAGATGATGAATATTACAAAAAAAATATTTTATCGAATTTTCAAAGTGGCGAGAAATAAAAAAAAAATCATTGAAGGGTTAAAAATCATCGATGCTCGAAAAAATCCATTTTTTACGAAAAAAAATCTTTTTTCGTAAAAAATGTTCAAAGATTCAAAAAAATAATGATGATAAATAATTTAACGATAATAATGATAATAAATAATTCAAAAATGTTCATGTATTTTTTCATCGATGATATAATTCCGGGAATATCGGTTTCGAAGAGACCTGACAATATGCTCGCGAATTTCTGATATTTAAATTGAAAAAAAAAAAACTAAAACTAAAACTACAAGCACTTACACACATAACGTATCTATCACTTCGTAGTGCATTAACCCGACGTAATAGTGATAAGAAAATGCCACACAGATACGCAACACACGTGTGCGGAGTGAATAACGAAACAAAATCGGGTTAAAAAAATGAAAAGTTGTGATAATTTATAAATTAAAAAAAAAGAAAAAAAAAGAAATTTTTATTTTTAAGAATTATCCAAGTAATGGTAGTACTTAGATATTATATTTTTATTCATTAGTAATTCTCGATGTTTGAACTTTTAAGGTTTTAAATTAGCATTATTCATTTAAAATTTCTTCTCTTTTTCTTTTTATCGTCTTTATCTTCTTACCATCTCCATTTTTAATTTTAAGAATTATCCGAGTACTGGTAGTACTTAGATACTATATATTTTCTTTATTAGTACATAATTTTCTATCTTAAAACTTTTAAGGTTTAATTTTATTATTTGTCTGAAATTTCTTCTCCATTTTAGTATTGTTTATTGCATGTACCCTCTCGGATCTGTCGGGTTCTTTTTCTCGACGTATGTACAGATCGTCATGCTTTTCGGCATACAGCCTATCCATCTCTCTCTCTCTCTCTTGTCTTATCTTATCATAATTCAATCATTCGCCCACCACTTTTTTCGTGCTCTTGACTTCCCAATAAAATTGGATGAGCCTACTACTACGAAGGCTCATCGCGATAAAAAAATGTGGGGTGCGGGTAGGAGGGTGAAAATTTCGTGTTATGGGTATTTTTTAACGGCAAATCTAAAAAAAAAAACACAAAAAAAAAATTGTTTGTCAAAAAAAAAAGAAAAAATAATTCTGTATAGGGACACCCTAATCACCTGGCGGTATGAATATAATTTACAACCCGTTCTCATACCTACCAAATATACAAAAAAATGCATAATTTACGTAACATAATTATCGTACATTTAATACTATTATTATTGTTGGTTTCTTCGTGTGTGTGTGTGTATATATATATATGTATAGAAACGAATTGTGAGTCATGAGGATTGGATGTTGATATTTGACAGTCAATCGTGATCATAGGTCGAGCCCCCGGGTCTAAAAGGGCTTCCTCCCTGAAGAGATTCCTCCGAACCAGACTCTCATATATATATCTATATATATTTATCGTTCTTTTTTTTTTTTTCAACTATCAACGTTCACACAAGCTCCGCGATAATTCTCCCGCTGGGTTCGAAGACCTTCCACGACCACTGATTGGAAATGAAATGGAAATTTTACGATTCGAGTGACGCAGCAACGAATGTTAATTCGAATTAAAATTGCCTGATTAAACTTTCTCTCAAGCATACAGTCCATCGTTGATTTTTATTCATCTGTCTTATTCTTCTTTTCCATTCTCATTTTTTTTATTGCAATTTTGCGACAACGACGAGTGGTCATTCGGTCGAAGCTTGTGGCATTTTTTTTTTGGTGTTTTTTCTTCAATTTTGTAGCTCGCAATGGAAATAATGAGAATTTTAATAAAAATGTTGTGAAAAAATTATTTCGAGATAAAACATGAGACGAAATTGATCGACCACACGTGGTTTGAAAAGACTTCCAGAACTTGCTGAAACGCAATGAGTCAGAATTTATTTCTTTTTTTTTTCGTGAAAGGGTTTTTTTTTCGAAACGGTGGGAAGATTGTGAAAATTTTAGCCAATGCTGAGCTCGATGAAATTTACCATCTCCGTTCTCATTCTCGATGACAATACACTATATAAACCGATGTCCTCGTAATTTTTATTCAGTCTCGTGAATGGCTGCGACTAACGTTTACATAAAATACAATTTAGTGAGTTTCGACACGTGCATTGACTCTACACTCAACACTTGTTCAATATTTATTTGTAGTGGCACTTTTTTTTTGCTCTTCTCTGGGTTTCCATATTTTTGGATTTTATAAGTTATTATTATTACGAATTGCTTGAGTCAAATTATTTTTATTGTTTTTGAATCTTTGAGGGATTATAATTTATTTAATTTATTCAATGTATTTAATTCATTTATAATTTATTATAATTTTTTTTTTTTTTCAAAAATTATAATTCGCTGATTCTTCGATTAACGTTAACGATGACAATTTCAACGAAATTCAAATGTTTCATAGAGAGTTGGTTCAGGCATTTAAGGTCCAAAGTAATTGCATTTCAATGTGCTTAATTATTTTTTTTTTCTTTTCCGCCAATGGAATAATTATTTACAATGTGAGTTTTTCAAATGATTTTAATACGACCGAAGTGAATGACGTGAGTAATGAACTGTTGCAGAAAAAAATATGCCCGGAGCAACGAGGAAACCCGGTGGACCTCTGGTCGGAGTGATGGACGTGGGCACGCGAACCGTGCGTTTTGTGGTAAGTCGTTGCATCAATGTTTCAAACGTGGTTAATTTTTTTTTTTTTTTTTTTTTTCGAAACGATTTCTACGATTTTAGTTCCAAGGCTGACGAAAAATGTCATTTTTGTCCGACCCCTCTCGAAAAAACGTCATTTCGTGCATGCGAAGCGGGCGCAAAGTGACCAATTTCAGTTCATAGCCGATTGCGCATGCGCACTCTGCCAGCGGTCGAAAAATAATTATTTTCAGCCGGTTGCCACGCTTGCTTCGCATGTTTTGACTCACTTTTTGATTTACTCAAAAATCTTAAATAGGAGACAAAAACTGTTAAATTATTTGGAAAACATGTTGAATTGAAGTTTGGCTCAAGATTTAAGTCGATAGATGGAAAAGAACGCAGATGGGTTCGATTTTGGCGAGTGGGGTTCCGGTGGACCCCATGTGTCCGATATGTTATTATTTGGAGCGACCCCAACGAGTTGAAAAATGTATTTATTCAGGTGTTCAACGCCAAATACGTGGCTGAAGTGGCGTCCCATCAGATCGACATAGAACAGCACACGCCGCAGGAAGGATGGGTCGAACAGGATCCGAAAGAAATTTTATTCGCTGTCAAGGCTTGCGTGAAAGACGTTGTTAAAAAATTGGACGCCATGGATCTTCACGTGAGCAACATCGTCACCATCGGCATAACTAATCAACGGGAGACTACAGTAGCTTGGGATTCCACGACTGGCGAACCACTTTACAACGCAATCGGTACGAATTATCCTTTTTAATACAATTTTTTTTTCTCATTAATTGAATTTTATTGTTATTATTTTTTTTCGAACAATCGTTTTTCTTCAAATAATTATTGGAAATCGAGATTGACCGGAATGAAAAGATTTCTCGTACTTTATTGTTATTATTATTTTCAGTGTGGTCCGACATCAGAACGGATTCTGTGGTCGATCAGATAATCGCGAAATTTCCGGATCACAGTAAAAATCATTTGAAACCACTGTGCGGTCTGCCGGTCAGTCCGTACTTCTCGGCTTTGAAGATTCGTTGGATGAGGGACAATGTGCCGGCTGTGAAGAAAGCCATGAGGGAAAAACGATGCAAAGTCGGGACGATGGATACTTGGATTATTTGGGTAATTTGAGAAGGAGAGAGAGAGAGAGAGAGAGAGAGAGAGAGAGAGAGAGAGAGAGAGAGAGAGAGAGAGAGAGAGAGAGAGAGAAAACAAGCTGGAACTTTCGTAATCCTGTAAAAGCTTGGAAAAGTTGTACTGGGAAATGTTAGACTTTTGGAAAAAATTATTTTATTATTTTCCAGTTTCACTTTGGAGATTGGGGAAAGTTACTTTTGTGACTTGGAAAAAATTACCTACTTTTGAGACTGGGAAAAGTTTGTTTTGAAAGTGGAAAAAATCACTTTTAGAACTGGAAAAATTTACTTTGGAGACTGAAAAGTTACTTCTAAAAGTGGAAAAAATTAGTTTTAAGATTGGAAAAAGTTAGCCTGGGAAAAATTACTAAAACTGGGAAAAGTAAGACCGAGAAAACTGAAACTGGAAAAAGTTAAACCGAGAAAACTAAAACCATTGAAAAGACGTACACAAAGCCCAGCTATGAAAAATAAATTAATACATTTGAAAAATTGTTTTTTTTTTCTTTCTGATCGTTCGTAGAATTTCACCGGAGGCAAAGATTGCGGGCTCTACATAACGGACGTGACAAACGCATCGAGAACGATGCTGATGAACATAGAAACACTCAATTGGGATCCAACGTTGTGCAGATATTTCGACATTCCAATGAAATTATTGCCGGACATCAAAAGCAGTTCCGAAATTTACGGAAAAATAAATATCGGTCCATTGTCGGGCATTCCGATATCAGGTGTAAGTCATCATCGTCCATTAAACCCTACAATCTTTTTTTTTTTTTGTCCTTTGAACCGATTTCAAAAACTTGAATGTCCAGTAATTTTTTTTTTCGTTTGAAAATTAGATTCTGGGCAATCAACAAGCAGCTCTGGTTGGACAAAATTGTTTGAAGCAGGGACAGGCGAAAAACACGTACAGAAGCGGTTGTTTCTTGCTGTGCAATACAGGAACAACGGTAAAAATTATTTCTTTTATCTATCACGGTCGAACGAATCAACTTCGCTCGATTAAAAAAAATTTAAAAAAAAATGCAACAGCCGAGGGAGTATTCTCACTTGTTTAATTTGGGGTACACGATACAAGCAATCTTCAATAATCATTTTTTCGTTATTTCTCTAATCGTTGTATTCCTTCAATGCTCTTGTAATTATGAATAATCTCAACAAAAATAAATTATGTAACCTTGTGTAAAAAAAACTTTTGGGCGATTCTCGTGTATTCATATTTGTGTTCATGTATGTAATCTGTCAAAGATTACATTCAATCTTTTTTATTTGGTTGTTCTCGATAAAAGTTTACAAATAATTTAAAAAAAAAAAAAAAAAAAAAAAAAAAAAAAAAAAAAAAAAAAGATCGTCCATAATCTTTAGATCAATGTAATCTGATGTACATTTTTTAATGAAAAAAAAATTATGCATTACCATTTTTCAGAGTGAATACACCCTCGAGAAAAGCAATTGCTATTTTTTTTTATTTTTTTCATTTTTTAAGAAAATTTATAAAAAAATTGATAATCAATTAATTAATTTCAGAGAGTATTGTCGTCTCACGGTCTGGTGACAACCGTGGCTTATCAGTTGGGTCCGAAGAGTCCGGCGGTTTACGCCCTCGAGGGTTCGGTGGCGGTGGCCGGTGCGGCCATTAAATGGTTGCGCGACAATTTGAAACTGATAAGGGACGTTCACGAGAGCGAACATCTGGCCCAAAGCGTGTTCAGCACCGGTGACGTTTATTTCGTGCCCGCTTTCAGCGGTCTTTACGCTCCTTATTGGAGAAAAGACGCCAGGGGGTGAGAAATCAGATTTTTTCTTTTTTTGTTTTAACCCTTCGTTGTCGCTATGGATCAAAATGACCCCAGACGCAACTTCGATCTGAAAAGTTTTTTTTTTAATAAAAAATTGTAAAAGATATGATTTTTTTTCAGTAAAAAATGGGGTTTTTCGAACATTGATTTTTTTTCTCCATTTTGAAAATTCGATTTAAAAAAAACATTTTCGTCACATCCTCATTGTAAAGTGTTTAAACTAATACCCTAAATTTTTTGGAGTCGTTCTCAAAGGGTTAACTAAAAACGAAGTTGAACAAAAAAAAAACATGAAAAAATGTAATAACTAGTTTGTGGATTTTTTTTCTCTCTTTACAAAATAATTTATTTTCCCAATGAAGGATAATCTGCGGTTTAACCGCGTTCACGACCAAGCAGCACATCATAAGAGCGTCTTTGGAAGCCGTTTGCTTTCAAACTCGTGACATTCTCGAAGCCATGTACAAAGATTGCGGTTTTCCGTTGACGAAATTGCACACCGATGGAAAAATGTCGACCAACGGTTTACTCATGCAATTGCAAGCCGATCTTGTCGGTATACCAGTATGTAAGTAACGGAAAATAAAAGTCATCGAATATTTCAAAATTAGAAAAAAAAAAAAAAATACCCAATCGTTGATTTTTTTCGTTGAAAAAAAAAATTTGAAAGAAAATACCATTTCGTTGAGAGACATTTTTTTTTGTTGCAATTCAAAATTGCTGAGGGTGAATTTTACCGACTTCAACTGAATTCGTAATTTTTTCTGGATGTTGGTGAAGAGTTTTTCATGGATTTGTATTTCAGTCAGAGCAACGATGCCGGACATCACGACATTGGGAGCAGCCATGGTGGCAGGACACGCCGAGGGCATAGGAGTATGGGAATTGGACGGCGAAGACGTTGAGACGGTGCCGAACGACACGTTTTTACCAACCACCACACCCGAAGGTTTTTTTCTTCTTCATATCAATATTTTCTCCCTCCTGACCTCAACATTTCTTCTTCATACAATTCTTTCATAAATACTTATACTTTCATAAATAATAATACTTTCATCAATATTTATTGGTAATATTTTGTTGTTTTTCCTTTTTTCTCAAACTATGAAGATAATTTTTTGTGAAATTGTTTTATATTGTTTTTCATTGTTTTTTCTTTTATTGCAGGACGAGACGCGAGGTACAAAAAATGGAAAATGGCGGTACAAAGAAGTTTGGGATGGGCGGAGGTGAAGATGTCGGATCAAATGACAGGTAAAGCTAATAACGATGAAATATTTCTCGACAATTGTCGGACCGTCATCGACGATCAATTGTTTTGGGAAAAAATCGCGAATTCGGAGTGTCGCATGCGTTTTTCGGCGTAGATTAAACATATACATATACGTATGCATATATGGTAGAGAAGTTCGTGGACGATCGTCGTTTTAGAGAATTTAAAAATCTCGTAGGCTCGTACTTTTATTATCATTAAAATTTTTTCATCGTATTTATTTTATAATTCATCCGACGTCATCGTAATTCTGTGTAACAATATTTTTTTTCATCCATTCTAGTTTTTAACGCGTTGATCGATTTTATTTTTGCACTACTATTCGTTATTCGCAGTTCCTAGCCTTATCCTTATCGACAATTGTACATAATAATAATAATAATAATAATAATAATAATGATAATAATAATATTATAATAATTATATGTAATAGGACTTTATCAACCGTTCTGCGATCATACAATCTTAATAAATCTGTAAAAATGGTTTTTTTTTATTTCCACGTCCTATTCCTCGATCGAATTACAATTCATATTGTTCATCATTGCATGAGAATAAAAATAATATATATGTAAATGTAATAAATATATATATAAATATATATGTATAAATAATTATATATAATCATAAGTTTACAATAATTGTACGCAAAATCATTTTGTTAATCGAACTTGGCTTAAAAAAAAACAAAAAAGTTTGACAATACATTGGACGTTGCATGCCACCAGTGACTAACCATTTGTTGCGAAATGTTAACACACGTTTTTTTTTTATCGTTGATGTGTTACAGACGAGAGATACCGAGTTTTGGCGTCAATACCAGCCAGTTGGTTCCTCATGACGAGCTTCGTTCTTCTGCGATTAAGCTACTACTTGGAAAATCGGTGACGTCTTTTTCACGACTGCGTTATCACGCCTATCGACGATAGTTAGCCAATATACATATATGTATCATTCGTACGTATAACGATCATATATAGTTATACGTACACACGATCACATGTGAATATGTGATCGTGAAGTAAAAAAAAAAAAAATATCGAACATAGATTGGAACGCGAGAACTGTGATCTCGAGAACTAATGAAAAAATGTTGGGAAACATTTTTATGAAAAAAATTCGACGATGCCCACACGTTGCTCACACAGTTGATCTAGCTTCGTTGAAGAACAGAATGGAATTGAGTGGTAACTTTTTTGTTTGTTTTGAGTATTCATTCTAGTATTTTTTTTTTTTTAAGAGATTTATTCGGACATTTGACATGATTATCACGATGTGTTATTATTATTATTATGATTATTATTATTATTATTATTATTATTATTATTATTATTATTATTATTATTATTATTATTATTATTATTATTATTATTATTATTGTTACTTTCTTTTGCTTTCAATCATTTTTCATAATCTACGCACAAAACGCAATGGTTTATTCGAACTTTTGAATCTTTTTCATTTTTTTCTGTAGTGGAGACAAATCAAAACGTCTCAATTTACATTTATGATATTTATTCAATTCGACATTGGGAGTGATAGCGTTTTGAATATTGATTGATGTGTGTTGAATGACTCATTGTAGGTTGAATCGAATTTTGATGCGACGTGAAAAAAAAAAAGACCGATAACGATGTTCTCCCTCTTCGCTACAAATTTATTTTCATGGTCAGGAAAGGCACTTTTTTCCTCGCCCCGAAACGTTTATACGATGCAAATTTATTTAAAATACTTTCACTGCTGAATTATGATGAATCGATAACACTTGTTGAACAAATTCACATGAATTTGAAAGAAAAGAAAAAAATTTGATAATGAGTAATGTTAGTGTTTTTTTTTTTTATATAGAATAATTAATTGTGAATAATTGTCTCGTGGAATTTAATCATACTTCATAGTTTGAAAAAAAAGTATTTTTTAATAGCTCATCGTCAGCCTTTGAAAAAATGTTCCATCCTTTCGTTGTTTATTCTTCTTATTTTCTTTATAATTTAGGCGAGGATCGTC
The DNA here is from genome assembly GCA_963662125.1 of Diplazon laetatorius. Taxonomy (NCBI): domain Eukaryota; kingdom Metazoa; phylum Arthropoda; class Insecta; order Hymenoptera; family Ichneumonidae; genus Diplazon; species Diplazon laetatorius. The sequence continues at coordinate 3,162,792 of OY759154.1, forward strand.
GTGTGTGTATGAGTATGTGTGTGTTAATATTGACTTCGTTGTTGCCATTTGAAATTTGTAAATATTCGTGAAATCAATGTTGGACATATCCGGAAAAAAACTGGCGAACGTTGCGAGAGCGAAAAAACGATATTAATGTGTTTCGTACCATCTAATTAATCAACTATTATGTATTAATTACCTTAGAAATGTGTAATTTTATCCTAGTCTTATTATCGTGACGATATATTGTTTTTGCCATTGGAAATCGTCCAATGACGTGGCGTTAATGTGTTATCACAAAAACTTGTAGTCCATTGTAAGCTATCGAAAATAATTCAATGAATTACATACAATCGTGCTGCTTGATAATTCCAATTCTCGCACAACGCAATTTACGAAACCGAAACAAACAATAATGAAAAATGTAAAACAAATCTGTCGAATAATATTGAACAGTCTGTAAACGTTTTTTTTTCGGCAATGTGTTGTCCTTCTTGTTGAAAAATAATTTACGAGATAAAAAACTATTGTTCAGAAATTCTGTAATGAATAACGAAAATGGTTCACAAAAGAAAATGAAAGAAAAATAAATAATCACTCAAAAATATCGTCGACAAATGTTTAAACAATAAATACATAATTACAAATATCTTTGTCGTTTCATGATCAATCTGAAGAGTAAACAAAAACAAACTCGAAATTTATCGACAAACAAAATAAATGAGCTCGAAGAAAATTCAAATGATTCACAAAGAAAGTGAAAAAAATAAATAATAACTAAGAAATATCGTAAACCAATGTTTAAACAATAACTTAACTTAACTTAATTATTGTTTTCTTTTCATATCCAAATTGTGGATAATTAAAAACCAAAAGTTTATCGTCAACGAAAATAAATTATCTCGACCTCTCGAAAAATTTGAATTCAAAGATAATTGGCGGGAAAACCATTGAACAGCCCATGAATATTGGACGCCTTCGGTAACGCAATGGTGAAATGCGGAATTACAATTCGTGTGCAGCGTCCGATGGTGCTCATCCGAGCAAATGGTCGCATCATTTGGAATGCGCACGCAGCTTTACGTTCAGAAACCCTACTCGAGTCGACTATAGTCAACTCGTCACGTTATTCATCCATAACTATAGATATACTCAAGTTGACTCGAGTAGAGTTTCCGAACCTAAGGTCACTGTAACCCGAGCACGTCCATACATCACCGATTCGTTTGAAATCTCCCGCCACCCACGAATCCTAGTTCAGAATTTCGCCACACCACGTCCCAGGCGCTTATTCACGCCTAATGCGTGGGCGTTCCGAACGATGCGGAAAATTTTCTTGGCTGAGCACCATCGGCCGCCACACACGAATTCTAGTTCCGTATTTCGCCACTACGTCTTAACCCCTTCCCCAATTCACCCCCACCCTCCGCCCCCGCCGCGCTCCGAAAGGTCGACAATATAGTACATCGACCAACGAATCGCTAAAGAGAGGTCGAACGGACAATCGAGAACAATCGATTCTCGAACCCGCCGTCAATCTCGAAACTCGATACTCGTTCTCACCATTTCAACATTAACTGCGGCTCACGTCACGACGAGTCCGAGTGTCGCGGTGATCGCGTTTGTGTGTTTCCTCTCGTCAGTTAGGTGCAGGATGCGGTAATGCGTGATCTCGGGCTTGCGTCTCGGACAGACGAGACCTCGTGAGATAACGTCAACGTAGCCGACGGGGGTGGTGTACGTCGCGTGCGGCCGACGGGGCCTTGTTTAACCCGGTTGTGCGTTATTACGAAAACCAAATTTTTTCAAACAACAACGATAAACAACAACAAAAATAAAGAAATGTAAAATAATTTTTTTCCTAAAATGTGAAAGAAAAAAAAAAGTAACCAAATAAATCATCGAAACAAAGAAGATGAAAAAATGTTGAAACAAAAAATCTCGGCTGGTTGAAACGCGTGAACAAGAAAAAATAATTTAATTTCAAACACATATATATATACATATATATGCACATGTATAAAAATAATGATAATATGTGGTGTGTGTCGAGGAGGTGATGGCTGTGCGACGTATTCGTCGGGATACATGAGCGGCCGGTCGCGTACATCGTAGCCCCGCGATTGTTGTGGCGAAAGCCGACGGTGTTTGCCCTCCCCCTCCCCTCCCTTCCCCTCACCCCGCGTTATAAACAAGTGTCGAACCTTCAGTGATTAGTTGTTTTTTTTTTTTTTTTTCGTTTCGTTTCTCAATATTTTCGATAATATACGAATACGAAGAAGGAAACGAATAATAATTTCAAAAAACACGTAAAGTGAAGAAAAATTGGAGTGCATAGTGCGAGAGTGTGAGAGAGGCTCTGATCTAGTGCGCGCGAGAGAGAGAGAGAGCGAGCGAGAGAGACGGCGGCCTGTCCTGTGGTGCGCGAGAGAGTGAGAAGGGAAGAGAGAGAGAGAGGATAGGAGCGAGTGCGAGGGCAGGAGTGGAAGAGAGAGAGAGAGAAAAAGGACGATATACAGTTGTCGGCGGTGCGGGCGGGTGGAGGGGGGTACGGCGAGGGGGCACATAGCCGTAAGAGGCCCCGGAAGCGTAGGCTACCCGTAGCACACAGCGGCGGCGGAGGGGGCGGCGGCGGGCGGCGGAGGGAGGGGGGGCGTCGAGCGAGAGAGACGGCCAGCCCCGACTGGCACTGGCGCGCGGCGCGGGCGGCGGGTGGGGGAACTCACGGGCTCTTGGTGGCTCACACACACACACACACACAAACATCCATCACTCTCTCTCTCTCTCTCTCTCTCTCGCACTCATTCACCCACGGAGACGTCAAGATGTCGTCGAGCGGCCACAGCAGTCGCAGCCGTGCTGTACACATAAGTTCGATATTTCAAAAATTACAAGGACGTTTCGCCGATGCAATGACCCCACCTAAATTATCAACCGACAAACGCATGCTCGACAAAACGTGGAAATTGATGGACAAGGTTGTTAAATTGTGTCAGCATCAACGTATGAATCTTAAAAATTCACCGCCCTTCATACTCGACATTCTTCCGGACACTTATCAACGTTTGCGTCTTATTTACGGAAAATACGAGGATCGGATGCAATTGTTGCACAGCAACGAACATTTTTGCGTGTTCATAAACAATTTGATGAGAAAGTGCAAACAGGCGATTAAATTGTTCAAGGAGGGCAAGGAAAAGATGTTCGACGAGACGTCGCATTATCGGCGTAATTTGACGAAATTGAGTCTGGTTTTCAGTCACATGCTTTCGGAGTTGAAAGCAATATTTCCGAATGGAGATTTTGCCGGGGATCAGTTTCGCATCACCAAATCCGACGCTGCGGAATTTTGGAAGGAACGCTTCGGTAACAGGTAATACGGATTGTTTCGCAATGCAGGGACTCTATGGTGTTTGTCATTTGTTTTTTTTTCTTTCTTTTTTTTTTTGTCTTTTTTTGCTGTCCTTGTTGCGCGGACAGCGTCCGGGACAGCGGGAGATCCGGTCATCCGGTGCGTGCATCCGGGTCGGTTATTCCTCCGGTCGTCTGTCCGCGTTCGTTTCTTCCGGCGCTTATGCGCGCTCGGGAGCTTCGAGTCTCTCTGATGGGGCTTCGCCGGGTTAGGTCGTTAGCCACCACACGGGTTTTATATACCTACGGCTGTTTGCGAACTGTGGGAGAGGAACGAAAAAAAAAAAAAAGGATGGAAGATTATGCGGTGGTACCGCGTTACGACGCTTTTAAAGCGTGTTTTACGTGGCGCTACGGTCGCACGTATTGATACGTGTTGGCTTTATAACGAACGGGTTAACCTCAAAAGTCATTAAAATTGATTCACGATTAGGGTTTTTTGCTTTTTTGACTCTTGTTTGGGGTTTTTGAGTTGTTGCTCACGACTGATTTGTTGGGGATCGTAATTTTGATTTATCGTGGAAGTCGAAGATTTTGTTTTGTTGTGCTGATGAATGAGGATGGAGGACATTTTTGTGAGAATTCGATAGCGTTGGACGTTTTCGTTGAAAAAATGATTTTATGGGCAGGATGGAAGATTGAGGGGGGTTAGGTGGCGCTGCTGTCGTTTGTATTGATGTTTTGGGATTTTGCGGAATGGGTTAACCTTAAAAAATTTTGTTTTTGGAGTTTTGTTTGGGCTTTTTTTCTTTTTTTTGGGGTTTTCGAGGGTTTTTGTGTTATTTACTGCCTCTTGGGGATTGAGGAATGTTGAAAACACTCTGAAGAAGTAACTTGTCGAGAAATCGAGACAAATGAGAAGGAATGACGTTTTGATGGGAAGTCGATGGCGTTGGAAATTTGTTAAAAACAATTTCGTAGGTGGGACAGTCGATCAGAGCAAGTTTCTTGACTCTGCTGTCGTCTGCATTTGTATATTTAGTTGCATCAAATGGTCTAATCTAACAAGCTATTGGTTTAACCGAGCTTGAATTTTTCCCTTTCAGTGTTATTGAAGATAGTCTTGCAATTTGCTAACGCCGAGGTGTCGATGAGTCTCAAATGTGATTTAAAGAAATACCTTTTTTGGCGATGGAGATGAGTAAGGCGGTCAGACATTTCAAAAAGAAATGTATAGCGTTGAAAACTTGTGAAAAATAAATTCATTTTTTTTTCTTCACTTCCACCGATCCCAAAACAATTCCATGCTGCAGCGTGAGTTCAAATGACTATTCTGATCGTTGTCGAACTTGCAATATCGGTTAGCCAAGATCCCCACGAGATCCAATGAAATCGACGCTGCAAGCATGTGGGTGAAATTCTTTAAAATCGCAACTAAATTAATGTGAGTCATTTTGAATAGGCCTAAAATAGAGTCTGCCCTGAAATGATTTGTCTATCGCAATTGATAGCAAGTAGATTTCTCATTAATATTGATCGGCAAGCTCATATTCCCAACGAAAGTTGGTAACAAAAACTGTAATCTTTTCCAATGTTCCGTACCTGTAAATTGAAAAGAAAAAAATGAGACCTCTATGATCCACTCTGTTGTCTCTCACTCGCTGACTGAGATGGATCATGAGGGTCCTTCCTATTAACCCAGAGTCTTGAAATTTGGCACTAAGGAAGGTCTCATAGCATGAGTAGAAAAAAAATTGACATTCTTTCATCGAAAAATGATATTCTATACTTTTCGAAAGTTGTGGTTCAATCTGTCAAAGTTGACGAGAGTTATAGCGACAAATTTGATGTTTTCAAAAAATTCAGAATATCACAAAATCTAAACTTCTCGATTGATCAGACCCAAATGCAATACTAACCAACGTTGTGTACAAATCTATTCGCGAAGAACCATTCAGAAGAATATCTCAAAATTTACCATCGCTAGAGTGATCACGTTTCTTTCTTGTGCATTTGAAAACGCCATAAAATCCGAGTCGCAGTTTGAATCATGACTAAAATTGCAGTCGATGAAGGGATTACAGAGCTGCAAATGTCTGCAAAATTTAGGGGCTGTAGCCAAAACCGTTCTCGAGTTACACACGTTTGAATTTTGGGAAACCATTACGCACACACTCACACATACATCCGGACATTCTCTCCAAACGTGTTTTCTCGACGTTTTAAAACATTCTCAACATCCCAACCCAAAACCTCGTAACTTCGTCTCGAAATTCGTGTTAACCTCTCAAACGATCGTTCGAATTTTTCATTTCCGATTACCGACCGAGCACGTCGGTAATGGCTTTGAAAATTCGTTCCACGCGTTCACGAAAATTGGTATCTGACAATCTCACGTTTATCCCTACAACTCCTGACTGGGGTCCGAACTTACCCCACGCGTACATAAAAAAAAATCAGCTTGCCTATTTTCTTCGGTTTTTCAATCTTCAAATTGTATTTTCATCGATTCAATGTTAATAAAAACAGATTTCTCGTACACAATCCTTTTCCTCATGAACAAAACGAAGCAAACCATTCATGATAAAGTCCTTTTATCGGCATGGGATCGATTGTCGGATGAGGAAAAGCGTGGGGGGTACGTTCGGACCCCAGTCATGCGTTCGAAGGTTAAAAAATAAAGTCACGAGTTGTAGGGTTGAAAAAAAATAAAAAATAAAAAAAAACTGTTTGTCCCGTTTGTCGGGAATAGTCGTGTCGGATTGTTGCATGCAACTTGACTCGCATCGATCGGCCAATCGAACGGATTCACGGTGCGTGACCGGTAAAGTCCGCCGGTTTATCAATTGAATCTGGAAGGCCGGGGAACCTCACGTGGGGGGCGCGGGGGAGGGGGCACTTCCCCATCCCCAAGCCCCCCCCCCGGCCCTCGGTGCAATCTCTCGTTCGTTATACGGATTCGCCGAAATAAGTTCATTGAACCTCGTCACGTTCTGTAATTTATATACGTAGTGTCATTCGTCGATGATGCTTCCGAGCGAACAACACGTTTTGTGGTTTGTACGTTGACGATAGTCATTCGATGATGGGAGTTGAATCGAGTCAGCGGATGGGTAATACACGACTACTTTGTCACGTAATTAACCCTCCGAGGCTGGTTGAGGTCACTTGTGAAGGATGTAGCGACGAAATTTTTTTTTACTATTTTTTTTTTCTCAATGGCCCAGAGGCGTAAAAAAATATAAAATATCATCATGGGGGCCCGACAATGATTGGTTGTGTGATGTAAATTTTAGTTTTTTCTTTTTTAAATTATATTCATAATGTAATTTAAAAAATATAATTTAATAATTTTTTTTTCAAAATGGCGTGAGATTGTTTACAGAAATGTGGAAACGATTATGCGACGTTCTTGTAACCAGTCTCACGCTTTTTTTTTTTTCTATGCACAATTTTTATTCATTTATTTATTTATGTCATTTATTATTTATACAATGTTATTATTATATGTTATATATATATATTTTTTTAGAAAATTATATTATATATCAAATTAATATGGAAAATTAAATTATATTATTATGTACAATGTAGAACCGATAATTTAAGTCGTTTCTACATTCTTATAATCAATCTCACGCTATTAAATTTTTTTTTTTTTCGATTGACATAATTTTTTTAAATTACTTTTTTCTATACGCGAGTAACCTTTTTCCTCCGGCATTGCGATGTTCTATATATTTTATATAATATCATAATTATAATATTATATATTTTTTTTCGTTTACTGGTTGCGATTGTATTTTCTTATTTTTTTTCCAGTTAGAGAATCTCTGCATTACCGACGTTCTGTTTAGCCGTTTTGAAACATATATATGTGACGCCCCCTTCCCCGCCTTTCTCCCCGGATGTATCCTAAGAGTTTGCCCAGAAGCCAAAAATGGTTGAAAAATAGTTTCTCACGCATGAAGCTTTACCGTGCATCGTCTCACCAATTTGACGGAAGTACATCCCACCCTTTTTTCCCTTCCGCCATTATCCTTTTCGTCAGCCATGCAAAAAAAATATATATATATTAATAATATCCCACGCTCCCAAACAGCTCCGCCAAAAATTTCGCTACAACGTCATTCGCACATTTGCGAAAACATCGAACAGCCCGATGAAATTCAAGGTTGGATGTGCCACGAATTTATCTCACGGTCTCTATCACGCCGCAGCGAGCGTCCATGACGCTATCGCTCTCGCACTCGTGGCGGATCGCTCGTTGTGGGACATCGCCTTGATGAAAGAAAAATTCAATTTTTTTCTTTCCTCGTTTCTTCATTTCGACGCGGATATAAATATTGATTCTCGATTCCCTGGGGGGGAGGAGGGGGGGGGTTGTGACGTATGTCGGGCCACGAATCGCGAAACTTAAGAGCAAGAGCGAGAGAGAAAGAAGGAAAGAAGAGCGAGATAGAAAGAGAGATAAATAAATAGAGAGCGTTTCAGACAGAGAGAGAGAATAAGAAACAGCGTTAGAGAGAAAGAAACAGAGACAGGGTGAAAGAAAGAGACGGAAAAGAACAGAGTTATAAAGTGAGAGAGAGACAGAAAGAGCGAGGGTTAGAGAGTTAGAGGGAGAGTGAAGATACAGATTTTTTTGTAAGCTGTACAACGAACGCGTTAACCTCAAATTTTAATAACATTATTTTCGCGAGAAAGAGCCGTTCCTTTTTCTATTAAGTGAGAAGGAAATATAAAGAAACAGAGTGATTCAGAGAGAGAGAGAGAGTGAGAAAAAGAAACCTAGCGAGTTTGGAGAGACAGAGAAAAGGAACAGAGAGACATGAAGAAACAAATTTTTTTTTTGAACTGTAAAACGATCGGGTTAACATCAAAATTCATTAAAATCGTTTTTGAGATAGAGACAAAAAAAAACGTCAGATAGAGAGAAACATAGAGAGTTAGGGAGAGTAAGAGAAACAAACAGAGAGGGAGTTAAAGAGAGAAAAAGATCGATATAAACAGTGAGAGAGCAAGAGGGAGAGAGAACGAAAGAAACAGAGAAAAGAGAGAGGGAGAGAGACAGTGTGGGAGAACATATCACAACGATACCGATGATTACCGATCCCGAGCCACAAGATCGCCCATCGACCTGACCGACATCAAACCGACAAACTTAAACATTTTTTTCACGTTTGCGTTCATACGATCCCCAGACGTCGCTGTACCACTATGCGTTACGTACGTAATCGCATCACATACGATACGATATATGTCTATATACATATGTACATATATACATGTATACGTACGATATTATTTCTCACGGATGGATTCGGCAACGTCATGTCCGTCGTTATGCATATTTGCACGCACGCCTTCGCCACCCCGGGGTCTCGACGGAGTCGGTTTGTGAGGCGAAATCGCGAGAGAGAGTGAGAGAGAGAGAGAGAGAGAGAGAGAACGAACGCCCGCGGCCGCCTGCGCGTGCGCGCGCGCCCCGCGTTCGGAAAGCTTTCGACGTGCTTATAAATAAACGTCGAGACCTCCCCGAGCTCGATTCATGAATGATTCTCACTTACTCTTTCTCTCTCTCTCTCTCTCTCACTCTCTTCCCTCTCTTCCCGCACACACACACACACACACACACACACTCATAAACACATGCGCGCGCACGCACGCACATGCGTTTACAAGCGTCAATGCACAGTTCCCCCGTGGCAGCACGAGTAGCCCGAAGAATCTTGCACAGTGGAATAAGCTAACGTTTTTCGTCGTGCCGGCGTTGCCGAAACGGGATGGGGGGGGGGCTTCTCGATGCGACGCACGTGTGCACGTGTGTATATTTTCGAGTCACACCACGAAACTACGACCGAACTGTTGTCAGCTTCCCTCCCTTCCTCCTTCTCCTTCTCCTTCTCTTCCCCCCCCCCTACCACCACCGTGGCGATACACACAACCGAAGAAGAGAAGAGGAATCTCGGTTGTACGAGATTCTACGCGACTGGTACTTTTTTTTTCTTTTAATTTTTCCAGTTTCTTATTTTTATTTTTTTTCACTTTTATTTCTAGGCCGCTCGAAACGACCGGAAGTAGGGTCTTCCACATGGATAAGAAATATACCGAGTCTCGTCGGCTTTGCGAGGGCGGTTTTTTTTTTATTCTTCTTCGTCTTCTTCCTTCCTTCGTTTTTTTTTTTTTGCTTCACTTCCTCGTACTGTAATTTGATACGCGAATGGAGACACGGACGCCATTTTTTTGTTGTTGTTGTTTGGTATTGGTTTCGTGATTATTGGGAAATTTTGTTGAAACTTTTTTTTTTGTTTTCCGAACACGTTTAAAGTTTGATTTTGACAATTTTCATTTTTTTAAAATGATAAGTGTAGAAAAATTGGCGATTGATGTGGCAGCAACTTTTTTTTAAAAATATTTTAGAATGGGGAATTGTTCGAAATTCATCGTAGAATAAGAGAGAATGAAAAAAAAAAATTAAAATTTCACAGAATAAGGAATTCGCATTTTCAATTTGTTCATAAAAACTGTCAAAGGCTCCAAATAATGATATCACAATAATTTGTTAAAAAGTTGAAAATCTTTAATCGTTGATGAAAAAAAAAAACAATAATAATAACAATATATTTTTTCTCCCCTTTCACGTCGACCAACATTTTTTTCGTGTGAAAACTAAAATATTATAAATTGCATAACGTTTTGTTTTTATATTCTCACAGATTTTCATGTCGCAAATGAAAAATTCGAATAGGAAAAAAAATGTATATATGAATGAATGAATCAGTAAGCAACGTGGAAACGATTTTTGTTTTCCTCCTTTTTTTTTCCCCGTTTCCCCCGTAAATTTTTCACTCTTTATTTTCATTCACGATACCGAAAGTTTATCATTATCATTCTCGGTCTTTGGGTCCTATAACTCATATGTGTGTCTGACGGAACAGGTTCGGTATATATTTATCGACGGTTCGTCCGTTATCAATGGATGTGAAACGTGACCTCGCTACGACTCACCAAGACATACGCGCATGCGCATGCGCATGCGTACAATCGCGCGAGGGCACGCACGCACAAACAAAGAGAAACACACGAATAAGCAGAACGAATGTCGACCGGAAATCCAGCATATTCCCTAGCTCGTCTAGCGATAATAAAACTGACGCCTTCGGCGAAGGCGTTTCCATTGATAACCCAGAGTCAACTCGGAGATTAACGCGCCATCTAGTACATTATTTACTATATGCCTGTTACACTTGAGTGAGCTTATAGTGTGTGTGTGTGTGTGTGTGTGTGTGTGTGTGTGTGTGTGTGTGTGTGTGTGTATGCTACTTCCAACAATTACGTGGGACCATCACTTTTCAGGGTTCCGTAAAAGTCCAGGAACCCTCATGGTTTCGGTCAGTCGGTCTGTCCGTCTGTCTGCATGCCACAGTATCCTCTCATCATCTCATTTATGTACCGATGAAGATGAAATTCGGTACACGGACGTAGATAGATTGATCCAAAAACAGCAACGATAACATAGTAAAAAATGAAAAAAAAATTGTAAAAAATAAAAAAATAAAATTCACCTGTCACAGATTGAAAAGTGAAGTCGACATTTTTTGTTTTGCTCGTCCCATCGAGTGAGGTGGCTTTCGATGGGTGTTGTCAAATGCAATCGAAAATGTTTCGAGACCTTTTCATTGCAACCCTTCGGTCACGAGATATTCCCTTTCAAAGTCGTCATCGGAGTGTCCTCCCCCCACCCCCGACCCCTCTGATTGCTAAACTATCGATTCGAAAAATCGTCAAAAATTCCAGAATGTTACTTTCAACTAACACATTCGATAATAAATTATAACGAACATTGTCGCAAAAATATGGTTTACGAAAAATATGGAAATAAAAAGTTTTGCGTTAACGCTTTCGTGGATATTACAGCTTTCGTCGAATAAGAGAAAAAAAATAAAAATAAGGACTACCCTGTATTATATCATATGTAAAGGGTGGTCCTCATTTTGGTTTTTTATTTTATTTTCACCCTTTCGAAGTGTAATACGATTCGAAATAAATTCAGAAAAAATATCCTCGAGATTTGAGGTCGCCCTATCTCAATAATTTCTAAACCCTGCTGCCAAGACCTCTCGAAGTTTGCTATTTGACGGGCAGGGTCAAAAATTCAGATAGGGATCTCAAATTTGGAGGATACATATATTTTTTTATTTACTTCGAACCATATTATCCTCTGGGAGCGCCGAATAAAAAAAAAGCTAACACAAGGGCCACCCTAATAAATATATATGCACACACACGGAATTCAGAATATATATATATATATATATATATATATATATATATATATATATATATATATATATGTTCCTACAATGAATTTTCAATATATAACAATCACAAATGTATAAAAGTAGGCATTAATCAGTGTCTAAGCATAATAAATAAATAAAAAAAAAAACAAATAATACATGTATATACATCGAACAAAGACTTCTAAAAATAGTATAGTTAACTCCACAAAATTCGTCACGAACGGTCTCGTTATTTCATTGAAGAAGAAAAGACCTGAAAAAAAAACACAAAAAAAAAAACCAAGAAGAAGAAAGAAACACATAAATAAATAAATTAACAAAATTGTCGAGTGGACTGAAAACCGTGGTCTCCTGCGGGTATACGGTTATAAAAATTAAAGATCGGATATGCAAGTAACCCGGGTGGGCGTATAGCGTGCGGGAAGTACCCAACAGTAGAGCACATTGTCGGTGATGTATATAAAGCTCGCCGGGGGCACATAGAGAGGGAAACGGAGACACATATGTGCATATATATATATATATAATACACACACATATATATATATATATATATATATATATATATATATATATATATATATGCTCGACCAGCTCTCCGCGCTTTAAGCTTCATTACGGCCGACGCGCGGTGGCGGCGGCGGCGGCGGCAGCGGCGAACCTTCAGTTTCCTCCGTTTCCGGTCAAATGATCCGCGAACATCCGGCCCCACCACTTCTCTCACTCGTACTCCCGGCGTTACTCGGGTCAAGCCGCGCACACTTACACAACACGAACACTGTGGCTCGTTCGGTTCAACTGGCGTAGAAACCATGCCCCCTCCCCCTCCCCTCTCCTCTCGCTCCTCGCGCCCCTCCCCCCTCTGACAATGAGTTAAATATTCTTTCACGTGGCTTCGCGAAACCTCGATTTTTTTATTGTTGTTGCATTATTTCGATTATTACGTTGAGAAAGGCACGCGTGATTATGAAACTTTCGATGCCGTATTATTTTCATATAATTTGACGAGTTTTCGACGCTTTATCGACGAACATCCGGTCAAAGTTAAGACGATGTTTTTGCAACCGGATTTTTTTTTTTTTTTTTGCTCGATTTTCTCTGTCGGTCGGACAGAGAGCGTTGATGGAGATGTCTCACTCGCACTCGTGGCGGATCTCTCTCTCTCTCTCTCTCTCTCTCTCTCTCTCTCTCTCTCTCTCTCTCTCTCTCTCTCTCTCTCTCTCTCTTCTCTTCAATAACTTAACCAAAAATGTTCATAACATCCATATTATCAAAAATTTGAATAATAACAATAACAGAGTTTGAAAATTAACATTTAAAATATTTGAAATATCTGAAAATTAACATTAAAATAATTTTGTTTGCAATGATTTATTTTTTCGATGAGCCACTTTGAATTCGCGTTTTGGTCAAAGTCAAACTTGGGTCTGAATTTTTTTGGTTTTTTAATTGCTGGAATCAACACTTATCACACATAACCTCAAAATTTACGAATTATTCATCGTGTAGTTTGTAGTTTGGCTGCAATGTGATTCAAAAGTTGGCTACTTCAGAGCGAATGAACTATCATGTAAGGGGGGGGGGACTCGTTTCCGAGGGATAATTGTCCCATTTCATTCGTCCAAACGTAAACAACTTCAGACATTAGAAAACATCGGTATTTCGTCGATAGAAGTTCGAGGATTGAGTGGGAAAGAAAATAAAAATTTCGTCATACGTTGTCCAGATGCAATTTTTTTATATATGCAAGGTTTTTCATTTTGTGCCGAAAAATCACGCGAGTACAACGAAATTCGGTGTAGAAGAGTCTGGCAACGTTGCAGCGCAACAGCTGACGCGTTCACGGTGGCCAAACTTCACTCGACTGCGTTCGATGGGTTTGAATTGGGCGCCATTTTTTTTTGTCCATGCGCGATGGCCAATCGCGTGGAGTTGTGACGCGTCAGTGCGGCCAACGTGAGACTCGGCGCGAAGCATGGAGTTTTTGAGCGCTCGTTTGAAATCGTTGAACGCATTATTTTTTTGTAGGGTTTGATCTCCATTTGAAGTTTATTCGACATTTCAAGTCCAATACATTTTTGCTTCCTCATGGGGGAAGCTGTGTTATGGTGGAATTGTTTATTTTCTCTGGAGAGCTTCATGTCATTATGTTCAGAATGTGCTGAAACGTTGAGAGGACACGTTTGGAGGAAATGTCCGAATGTATGGGTGTGTCTGTGTGTAATGGCCTCCCAAATTTCAAACGTGTATAACTCGAGAACGGTTTTGGCTACAGCCCCCTAATTTTGCAGGCATTTCCAGCTCTGCAATCCCTTCATCGACTACAATTTTAGTCGTGATTCAAACTGCGACTCGGATTTTATGGCGTTTTCAAATGCACAGGAAAAAACGTTATCCACTCTAGCGATGGTAAATTTTGAGATATTCTTCTGAATGGTTCTTCGCGAATAGATTTGTACGCAAGGTTGGTTGGTATTGCATTTGGGTCTGATCCATCGAGAAGTTTGGATTTTGTGATATTTTGAATTTTTTCGAAAAAATCAAATTGATCGCTATAACTCTTCGTACAGAAGCATCTTTGTTTTGCTATCTACGATTAGGAGAAATTGCAAGTTTCAAATTGTTATAAATTTATTCGAAATTTATTTATCATATCACGTCGTCCGTGATTTTTTTATCGTTCGAATGTGTAACACGGACTCGGGGGAATGATGATTTTCGTCTTCCGGTTTGATTCGTGAATTCTAACCGATGACGAGGGTTCGCGCGAAGCCCGAGCGGAAATGAGGGGGGATTGTCGCGAGTGAGCTTCGGGGCTGTATCCATCATCCCCCATCTTCAACGGTCTGGCTACGAGGATGCTCGAAAAGAAGGTCAAGTCTTCTTTTGCTCGATACTGTCGTCGTCTCTGCTGCTGCTGCTGCTGCTGCTGCTGCTGCTGCTGTTGCTAGTCCGTGCTTTTTCCGAGCTTTTTTTTTCATTCTCCTTGCCACTGCTGTGTCTCGAACAGATCTCGGTTCGCTTCTACTGTTGGAAAAAATGTTCCGTTCGATTTTTTCCCCTAATTTTTTTTTTAAATTATCTCTTTTTAATTATTTTTTTTTATTTTTACTTTGAAAGACGAATTTATATCGAGGCACCAGAATCATTAATCAATGAAACCGGATTGGAGGGATTCGAATGAAATTCGATCCTTCACGATGCATTTATGTTCGAAAAAATGATGATTATTAAAAAAAAAAAAATTATCTTCTACTTCGAATTTCTAGAAAGATGGACAAAAATTTTGTTGTACAATATGTGTGAGAAATTTATGATTATGCGAAGAAAACATTTTTTATGATGTTTTTTCATCCGAATTTTTCCAATTATAGAAAGATGAAGAAAAAAAATTGTAAAATGTTGAAAAAATCCAAATTTTGTCACAGAATGCAGAAAAAAACGTTCAGGCAACATTAAGGTTTTTTATTATTTTCTGGATAGAAGATTTTATATTGATCATCAAAATGTCTTCATAGTCAAAAGCTTACCCGATTTTTGCTTCCTCATAGAGGAAGCTTTGTTTTCGTGAAATTTTTTTTTTTCGAGATGTTCATGAAAACGTGTTCAGTATGTCTCAAAACACCTAAAAAACACATTTAGAAAAAATGTCCGGATGTATGTATGTGTGTGTGTGTGTGTGTGTGTGTGTGTGTAGTAATGGTTGACCGCTCACAACTTGAGAACGGCTCGAGATATCAAGCTGAAATTTGTCACACATGTCGAGGGTTCACGGCGCATAGCACAATTTAATTTTGGGAAAAATCTATTAAGTTATTTTGTTTTCACATCATTTTTTCAAAATTCAAAAAATTATTTTTGGTCTCTAGCTCCCACAATTCTAGAGATATCGAGCTCAAATTCAGTATAATGTTGTACGAGTACAGGGAGATGCTCGATACCGAATTTGGAAAAAATCCACGCATTGCTTTACTTTTAAAGCGTTTTTTAATGTGAAAAAAACGATCTTTACACTCTAACTGGAGCAATTTTTGAGATATCGGACTTAAATTTGGTACGAAGTTGCGCAATTATCCAAAGAGAAACCCGATTGAATTTGGGCGAAATCCATCAAGCCATTCATATTTTATGGCGTTTTGAAATTTTTCCAAAAATCAATGTAACTGCTCTAGCTTCCATAATTTTTGAGATATCTGGCTGGAATTTAGTACGAAGTTGCACTACCATCGAAAGAGGTTTCGTATTGAATTTGGACAAAATCTAACAAGACGTTCAGATTTTATGGCGTTTTGAAATTTTTCCAAAATTCTATGTAAGTGCTCTAGCTTCCATAATTTTCTAGATATCCGGCTGAAATTTAGTACGAAGTTGCACTATCATCCGAAGGGATTTCCTATTGAATTTGGATAAAATCTAATAAGGAGTTCAGATTTTATGCGAATTATGATTTTTGAAATTTCACATGAATTGCCCCATATATATTGATTTCGACTTACATCACTCACAAGGAGCCCTCAACGTCACGAAAGTGAACAAGGGTGCAAAGTAGAACCTTGCACATTGCTTCCTCATAGTTTTGTACCGTTTTTAAATTATTGAGATGTAAAGTAAAACCTTGCTTATGGCTTCCTTATCTTCTTACACATTTGCCAAAGCTTCCTCTATGAGGAAGCTAAAATTGATCGACACATCGTTCCTTATAAAATATGAATGGCTGGTGTATGAAGATAAGGAAGCCATAAGCAAGGTTCTACTTTACATCTCAATAATTTAAAAACGGTACAAAACTATGAGGAAGCAATGTGCAAGGTTCTACTTTGCACCCTTGTTTATATTTTTTTTTTTTTTTTCATTATATATTTTTGCTTTCCATAATTTCTTTCAATTTTTCTATGGAATTCTTTCGTACAATTTTTGAAAAAGCGATGAAATACGTATAATTATTCCAAGCTTCTCTCAAAAGGCCCACAGAGTTGAATATCATTTTGTGACGTCATCCACCCGCTCTTTGAATTATCCAGAGTTTGCAAGTAAAAAAATATAATAAAAATTATAGTACTCATAATAATGAGGAAATAGTTGAAAAAAAAAACAATAATATAAACAATAATAATAATAATAATGAAATTAAAATAAAATAAACAAAGTGTAAAAATAATTTCAATTTCATCAAAACTCAAAACATTTTTACAAAATATTTTTCCGACGTAATGAAAAAGCCAACCTCGTCTCTATAATTATAAATCGCAATCAACCGGAGTCTCTGAATGAATGATACACATCTTTCCTTCATTCTCATTCTCTGACCATCCTTTCTCGCTTTTTTAAAAATATTCCACCATCCAGGAAAAAAAAATTAAAAACCACGAATAAGAAAAATATAAATTGTTTCGGTTGCTGCCATTCCGTGTTTGCTCTGACGACTCGGGTGTAGTTTACGTATGAGTGAATAGACGATGAAAAAAAAAAAAAAAAATGAAGAAAAAAAGAAAGAAAATAAAAAATTTCAACGTGGAGACTGATAGCGCGATCTTGAATCGTCTATCCGTCCGGGGTCGTCAAGACTCTGTGCGAGAGCCCGGCGCGTCGAGTCGGCGCAGTTGTTGAACCCGCATGGAAATCCTGAATTTCAAAGAAAGCAAAAGACCACGGGGCTTATACACACGGTCTTCTCATATTCTCATCGACAAAGAGGCCACTGCTGCACAGACCCGGATGAATCGTTTGTGTTGGTATACATACGCCTGTACATACATATATATATATACTCATGTGTGCGTATTTATGTGTATGTGTGTGTGTGTGTGTGTGTGCGTGTCATTGAGGCTGTGCACTCCCTTCCTGCTCCCTCAACGTGCTGCACCGGACGATGCACACACAAAGAGAAAGTAAATTTTTTTCTAACCCTTTAACGATTCACGTTTCATTATCTTTGAATTTGAAAAAAAATTGAATAAAAACAAATACAAATGTATTAAAAAACATATATATAAATATATCATGTTATAATTATGTTAGATGGTTGCCCACACGAATAGAAAGTAAATTCTCATCTAACCCTTTAACGATCAACGTTCCATTATCGTTGAATAAAAAAAAAAGTAATAAGAAAAAAATAAAAATAAAATAGAAATGTATAAAAATACATATATATATATATATATGTCGTGTTACTTGTTGCATTCGATTTTGAGTTACCGAAAACCCTGTAAAATTATTTTTGCCGGTACCCTGGATTTATTGATATTTTTTTTTGGGTGACGAAAAATAGATTCAAACCACTTCCGGTCGATTAATTTTGATATCTTTTATTAGTGAGCACTTACCGGGTGACTCGAACCTCCATGCAGAATGTAAGCTCTCTGGCTATCGACGTACTAGAGATACTGTGATGGATCATATAGACAAAAAAAATTCATTAAACCCACTTCCGGTCGGTCGGTTTTGACATCCTTGCTCAGTGAACACCTACTGTGTGACTCGAACCTCCATGCAAAATGTAAGCTCTCTGGCCATTGACGTTCTAGAGATGCTGTGATGGATCATATAGACAAAATTTGATTAAACCCACTTCCGGTCGCTCGATTTCGACATCCTCGCTCAGTGAGCATCTACTGTGTGACCTGCACCTCCATGCAAAATTTCACATCTCTGGCTATGGTCGTTCCAGAGATGCTGTGATGGATGAGACATGAGTTATTATTCATGTATAGATATAAATTTCTTATTTTATGTTGTATTATATATCACGTATCATGTACACATATAAAATGTGCATACGATGCAACCTCAGCCATAGATGTTCCAAATTATTTGTTTCTTTATATTTTTTTCCTTTTTCTTTTCTCTTTTTTCTTTTACGAAAATGAATGCGACGATAAAATCAAAAGCTCCATCGAAAAATGTATTTTTTCTTCGTCTTCGTCTTATTCTTCTTCTTCTTCTTCTTCTTCTTCTTCTTGTGTTTTCGCGATCGAAGCCGAGACATTGCGGCCGACAGGGAGGACAGGTCAACCGGAAGAAAAGAGACGAAAGATTTTGCTCTTCGATCCGGAAGTGGGAGCTGCTGCTACCAGTCGTACGGAAGTGAGCGAACGCAAACGTCACGGTTGACGCGTATGAAAAGATTTTTTATAAACCAACAAAAAATATATATATACATAATATATATATATATATAATAAATATAATATATATATTTTACTCGCTTGCTCGCTCACACGTTTTTTTTTTGGGTTTGTCGGCCCTCTTTCTCTTTCGTTCCCTCTCTGTCTCTTTTTCTTTCTCTCTCGGAGCCATCACGAAAGTTCGCATGCGTACAGCCTACATTCCATCGGCTTCGGGCACGCTCCCGGACTATACCCGGTTGAGTCAATGCCACGCGTGTAACCGATCCGTGTGTATATTAATAATTATGTGTTACACACGTATTCATAAGTTTCGCATACGTGTATCAACGGTGTAAGCGTGTATGTGTGTGCGTGTGTGTGTGAATGAGTGGGTGGATCGATGTGTTTGTGTATGTGTGTGTGTGTGTTTGAGGGACGATTGAGAGATCCGCATTCCTCATAGGACGAACGACGATGATGCTACGAAGCTTACAGTACAATAATCAATTGTACGATATAGGCGACTGTGACGATTCAAACATTTTTTTTAAGGGTTCCGTACCTCCGAAGGAAGAAGGAAAAAAAACTAAACCCTCATAAGATCATTCGTATTGTATTTTTTTTTGCGAGTATATTGAAAATATTATTGTCATTGTTTTTTTATCATTTTTGTGTCTAGTGGTTTTTCGATGAAACACCAGACACAACCCAAGTAAAAAAATTATATATGGTCTATAATATATAAAGTATGTATATATATACCATATATAGTTTGTGTATAATTTTTTTCACTTGGGAAAAACGTCAACCAGGAATGTAAACCAACAATAATGACGATGATAATGGTAATAAAAATATACCCACGAAAATTAATAATTAAAATGTGAAAAAAAAAAACGAAAAAAAAAATATTTTTCAACCCGTTGTAGTGACTCGGGGTCCACTGGACCCCCCCAGGGCAACTTTATGGTATTTATCCAATAAAAATGCAATTTTTTTTATCATTATTTTGTCCATTTAAACGTCCCATTTGCATGTTTCAACATCGACCAAAAGTCTTGAGTTCAAACTTCAAAATAAATGTTACTTTTTTCAAAGTTCATAAAAGGTCTATTTTTATCTCAAAAATATAATATCTCAACGGTAAAATCGCGTAAGATTTTTTTACCATATGGCAAAAATTTAACTTTTTCACAATTTTTTTTTGTTAAAAAGTCAGCTTTCGTGAATTTTTTTTCTCATCGTGTTTCGACTGCTTAAAAATCTCAAACAGAAAATAACAACTATGAGATTATTCAGAAAACATGTTAAATCGAAGTTTGGCGCAAGATTTAAGTCGATACATTGAAAACAACGCAGATGGGTTCGGTTTTTGTGAGTGGGGTTAGCTGAACCCCATGTGACCGATGCGTTATTATTCGGAAGTGTGACCTCAACGTCTTAAAATGTAAAAAAATAATTGCTAATTGAGTCTATCCGTTCGATAATAATGAATGATTTTCCTTTTAATTCGAAATACGTGTGGGATCGTTGGTAATATAAGAACAGCTGATTGCCCGGATCGGAGGTCCCTCGGTCCTTTCTTTTTCTTATTTTTTTTTTTTCTCGTCTTTTTCGTTCCATTCGAAAACTCATTCGACCGTACCAACTTAGTCGTGCGCAAACAGCTGGATATCACAAGAGAGAGAGAGATAGATAGAGAGATAGAGAGAGTGAGAGAGACAGAGAGAGAGAGAGAGAGAGAGAGAGAGAGAGAGAGAGGAGAGGCTCACACGGAACCGAACCTAACCGGCGGATCGTTACCGGTTTCACCTTGACTTTGTCGGTGTGGAAAAGTCCCGGAACAGCGGGGATTCGATGACCGAGGGGTTTGGCGGGGAGGGAAGGTGAGGAGTTGGGGGGAGGGTAGGGGGGGGGGGGTCCACGACGACGACGACTCAAACGCGGTGTTGAGAACAGCTGATTACTCGTGTCCCGTGTGTCGCTTTGTTTACGTCACAACGAAACTTTTTTTTCGCGTTGTCAACGAGCCCGTGACGAAAAAATTCTTTTTAAACATTTTTTTTTAATAGTTGATTTTTTGCTATAATTATTATCATTTTTTTAATACTTGATTTTTTGTTATTATTATTATTATTATTTTTAATACTTTATTTATTGTCATTATTATTCTTTCTTAATACTTGATTTTTTGTTATTATAATAATTTGTTTATCATTTCATTTTTTTTTTTTTTTTTTTTTTTCATTCAATTTCGATTGTACACAACGCGCCCGAGCTTTTAGCATTAATGAGAAATGTAGGCGAGGTCGAAACCGCGCCCCCGCCCCCCTCGCAGTCGTGAGATGTCGCTTTGAGGAGGCAAAAAAAATAGAGAAAAAAAAAGGAAATTGGAGCAAGCAGAGGTCGAGCCGAGGACTCGTAGATCATGCCGAGTCGGACCTGCGCCACCCAGGGCGAAAGACTCTTCGGGTTGTGTCTGAGAGCTTTCCCCCATCCCCACCACCCCCATGCCTCAATTTTTGTTTTTTCATCACTACCTCGTCTTACGTCACAGAGAGGTATAACGTAGAATTTGTAAAAACTGGGTTTGGCATACACTGTGAGGTATCCAACATCAGACCCTGACACACTTGTGACATTATTTTTTTCGTCTCTCTTTTTTTTTTTTAATTTAAGCTCACTGCTGTGCTGGTGTGATTATTGTTATTGTTAATATTATCAATGTTATCAATACTTATCGTTACTATTTATATTATTCTTATTGTTGTGAGTATGAATTATAATGATAATGATGATTACTATTATTATCATAATTATGAATCAATAGTAATAATAATAATAATAATAATAATAATAATAATAATAATAATAATAATAATAATAATTGTTATTATTATTTTGTATAATTATTAATATTTCCTTTATTCTTAATGTTATGATCATTAATAATAATAATCGTAATAATAACAACAATAATAATAGCGTTTATAAAAAAAAATTTTTCGAGCGATTCCGATCTCGGGGGGGGGGGGGGAGGGGGGGCAAATTGACCGCACAGCTTTCGCTGCATGTGCGGGCTACAATCTTTTTCACGGTTTTTAGCTTGATAGATTGATTTACTTTTTTACTTTTTTATTTTCCTATTTTTCTATTATTTTTTTTTTTTTTGTGGAACCCCGTAGGATCGCTACCGTTGGATTTTCTGGGTTGGTGAAATGTTCCGTGCACGTTGGTCCATTAGGTTCGGCCGGAGCGCGCGGTTTCAGTCTACCGGAAATAAGCTTTTATTAGCTCATTCCGGAAAGCGCGTGTAGGATACGACTTTCGTAACGTACATGTTTTTTTTTTTTTTTCGAGTTTCGTTGTTTAATAAAAAATTTTCAAGCTTTGTTATCATGATTATTATTATTATAAATCGCTAAATATAGCTAATAATAATAATAATAATAATAATAATAATAATAATAATAATAATAATAATAATAATAATGATACTAATAGCTAATAACAATAGTAATATGTTTACAGTTTTTTATTCACCTGAAAAAAAATATATTTTGGTAAAATAATGATAATAATGAAAATAGTGAAGATGAAGAAGAAAAAAAAAGAATTTGACGCCGTGACGTCTTTGGTAAAGGAGTGAGACCACAATTAACCCGTTGCTTCTGACGCAAAAAAAGAAAGAAAAAAAAAGTTGTCGTACGATGAAATTTAAGGGCGTTGCCACGAAGAATTACACGCTGAATGGTCTTTGTGGGGATCGTGGAGAGACACTCCTTAAATTCGATAACCCGAACCCGGTTATTTTCGTGCGAACAACTCGTCAATTATTTCTCATTGTAATCGACCGGGCTTGAAGTTTAAATACGGGCTCGAAATACGGGCTTGAAAGTTTAATTATTCGTGTGACAAACTCGATCGTCGTTTTTGTCACTTCTTTGAGACAAATTCAACTACCATTTGGTCAAATATATCTCAAAGTTTGCCAAAACTGTATTGAAAACCGAATTTTTTTTTTTTTTTTTTTTGCGAATTTGAAAACCCCACAAAATTTTATACGATTTTTTTAACGTGACGAAAATTATCGTGAATCCCTTCGAATTCACTGGGGGCAGGGGGGTGGGGTCAAAATGACCCCAAGCTACTACAACTACAAAAAAAAAAAAATTGAAAAAAAGAATTCAAAAATTGAAAAAATTGAAATTGTCGAGGATAAGATTTTTATTTAGGGAAAAAATTGTGTGTGGCAAAACGTAAATGAAAGAAATCGGCAAGAAGCTCATTTTTTTTCTTCCAACGTTCGCGTGGGGTCCGTTCGGACCCCAGTCATGAGTTCCAATCTTAAATTTTGCCGAATTATTTAAGACACACACACAGACACATACACACGTACATCCACACATTTTCCTCAAATGCGGGTATCACGAAATTGAAATTCTCATAAAAATCAGTCACATAAAAAAAATTCCAAAACGAGAAGACTACAAAAAATAAATTTGAAAAAAAAAAAAATAATAATAAAAAAAGGTTTCACCATCTCACAGCTTCCTCCACGCGTCATAAATAAATCTGTAAAAATGTGTGATTCGTGGGTGTGTGTGTGTGAAATATTTTCCGGAAATGGGTTCTCCCTCCCACTCGAAACGATATCTCGATATCGTCTGAATGGTTTCGAACGTTACGAAATCGGCTTTCCTCAACCGATACCTATGAGAAGCTAGTTTGTATCGAACCCACACACGCATACACATATTTCCCCTAAATACGTGTATCTCGAAATTTCAAGTCTCATCATAGTCACATGAAAAAAAATTAAAAAAAAAATTTTTAATAAAATTTTTTTTTTTTTTTTTTTTTTTTTTCAAATGAGATGCAAAGTTTTCACCATCTCTCAGACTTCCACGAGTCACAGAAAAAGGTAGTCAAGTCCATCGTGTTGGTGTTGCCCATAACAGGGTTCCGTGGTTCATTCTGTATTCGCCATTGACGAAACATATCTAATAATCTCCACAAAAGCGTCAACGAAAACTTTTTCATTTCCACATTTTTCGTAAACTATATTCTCGCTACAATGTTCGTTATAATTATCCATTGATAACTACTCGTACATTTTCTTCCACAAGACACAAACCCAAATAAATTTCAATTTCCGTTGAACCGGTTTATCATTTGTCATCATTGTTCATCGGTTCGCCGTTATCGATAACACACAGGTGAGGTCTTGTAAAAAAATGTACGAGTGGTTGACACCCATTGACAATGGATTCATGTGAATAAAGAATGTTTTCGCGTGCTTAGGGACAACTCGAAAAAATAATAACCGAATTGCCCGGAAAATCCCATGTTATTCGAATGGGGAAACAAAACGAGCTCACAGCCACGTCTTCTCATTGGACCACAGTGCTGGGATTTCGCACATAATTTCATTAATTCATTTCGAACCTATCCGGGGGGTGCACTTGTCGAAATTCGTCAACACCCCCATTAAGGTCCACCCTAGTAAAGTTTTCTTTTTTTTTTCGGAAATGAGTCACCTCCCTCCCACTCCGATATCACGATATCGTCCGAATGATTTCGAACGTTACGAAATCGGGTATCCTCAACCGATAAGCATGAGAAACTAGTTCGTATCGAACACCTTACACAAACACACACGTGTTATACCGTAGCTTCGGCCAATGCTGGTTTTGCTTCTGCTTCTGCTTCTGCTGCTGCTGCTGGGGATTCTATGAATGGAGGCGGGTTTGAGCGTCGGATCAGCCGGCAAGCAAGGACGACTAATTATAGCACGGTATCTCTTACGTATCCCGCACGAGCAACACACAACCGACAGACCCCCCCGGTACCTATATAAAACACTCTCGTTTAATTTTCCCAACGTCTCGCGTGTATATTCATCTTCTTCGTCTTCGTTTCGCGTTCCTCGTCTCTCGAATATCTCTCGACCGCCGTGAGCAACGCTCCCACAACGTTTTTTTACCCCCCTCTTTCCTTCCTCCTCTTTTACTCCACCGACGAAAAATCATCGTCATCGTCAACGCTGTGCAACAGCAGCATCGTTCCCGGCCTTCGACGAGAAAAGTGGCGGAGGAGGGGAGGGGGGAGGGGATGGGAGGGGGAGACCAAGAATAAACATATAAACTCCGGAAACCGAGTGCAACGAAAAATCCGTCGATAACCGAACGATAAAAGCCCAATTTTCGTTGCCATTTTACGTCTTGGATCGTTTTGCAACTTTTTTTTAATTTCTCATTGAGAAATTTTTTTTTTTTTTCAACGAACGAAGAAAATGCAAATGAAAATTGATTTCGTTGGAAACGAAGGATTTTTCATTCGTTGAGTCGAGACGAGAAGCTTCGTCGTTTGTAGATGCGATCTTTTTTTTTTTGTTTCGTCTTCTTTTTCTTTAAATTTCTTTTTTTTTGTATTTTTAATTTTTTTTTTTATCTCAACGATCGAAGAGAATGAAAATGCGAATTATTTCGTTGGAAACGAAGGATTTTCGTTGTTCGAGACGATAAGCTTCGTCGTTGTAGATGTGAATTTTTTTTTATTTTTTTATTTTATGATTTTATATTGAAAAAAAAAAAAAAAAAAAAAAAAAAAAAAAAAAAAAAAAAAAAAAAAAAATTCTCAACGATCGAAGAAAACGGAAATGAAAAATTATTTCGTTACCAACGAAAGTCTTTCGTTCGGTTCGACGATAAGCTTCGTTTGCATATGCTACCTTCTTTTTCCTTTCTACTTTTTTTTTCACCTTTGCTTTTTATCTCGATGAACAGAATAATATTCAGGGTTTTTTTTTTTCTTTTTGCTTTATATTTCGATAAACAGAATCATATCCGTCGAACGTGACAAAGACCACATTTTTCGTTATTTGCGTTTGAAACGCGATTGGGTTCGAGAGAACGATCGGAATGAAATTTTTGAAATTACAATTCGCGGTATGAATGAATTTGCATGGCGAATACTGCACCGTATCGAAGATAACCGAGAATTTGTTATTCAAATTATTCTCTAGTTTCCTGACGGAGCAACACTATAATCGTTTGTGATTCCAGTTTTTTTTTTTTTTTTTTTTTGCTTTTTATTTATTCATTCATTTTTAAATCAATTTTTTTGTCGTCTAGCGAATTATTGTTATTATTTTTGCTATCGGAATTCGGAATTTCAATGGCTTGTTAATGGCATGTTGAAAATATTCTGAAATATCTAGAAATCACATATGGAGAAAATATTCGAACGTGTGTGTGTGTGTGTGTGGGGATCGAGCCTCCAAAATTCAAACGTTTGTGACTCAAAAACGGTTCAACCCACACCGCCCAAATGTTGCACACCTGTGTTGTCGTATAACGTCAATGTCATCTGTAACTTTTGCAACAATTGACACATCCGCTCGAATTCGACAGCGTTTTAAAAATTTCCAAAAAAATGTCGTTTACCACTCGAGCGTCCGCAAATTTTGAGACATCCGTCCAAATGGTTATTCACATATGGAGTTATGCCCCACAGATATTTGGTACTGCATTCGATCCGAATTCATCGATAATTTCGGATTTTATGATACTTTGAATTTTTTCGAAAAATCAACTTTGTCGCTTTGACTACCATTAACTTCGACCAATCGAACCGCAATTCTCTACGAGTACGGAACATCGTTTAGCCGTGACACACATGAAATTCGGTGAAGATCGGCCAAACGCATAGAATTTTACAACAATTCGAAATTTCGCAGTTTCAAACTCTGCCGATTAAAAAATATTTCACTTGCCGTGCTCAATCTTCCGGATCCACGCGAATCAACAATCAGGCTTATTCAGTATAAAATTCAATGAAAATCCACTGACGCGTTCAAATTTGAGGAGACATCGAACCTTTCATACATCCACTGATCGATATAAAAATATCCGATGCCATTGTGAAATTTAGCTCGAGAAACTTTCAGCTTTTGAATGCACATTGTCACAGCTTGCCAAGTACAATTATCATCAAGTCATTACAATCTCATTATTCATATTTCTCAATTGATTCAAATAAATTTAATCAATTTCTGATAAATTTTTCTTTTCTTATCGATCAATTTTTTCTTTCTTTTCGGTTGACTCGTATAACTTTTTTTCATTTGTAAAGAAATATAGTTAACGGCGGGAATAAAAATGTGACAAGATCGTTTTTGTGATTCGTTATTCGTTTTTTTTTTCTTTTCAAAATAAATTTTTCCGTTACGAGCGGCCAGTTAACGATTAACGCACAAGATCAAATAGATTGTTCTTCACGCCCTCGGTATTTGTCATCGTTCATGATGGTCACACATCATCGAATGTGATTTCGTAGTTTCGTCACGGTTACGAACGAAACACCAATCTCATTCGTTTTCATACGTATTTCCGGTCTTCCGTATAATACGAATCGCACATGACGCATATACACATATACATGTACATATACAAACATATATATATATGTATACTATACATATATATATGGAGCTCAGCTTCGGCCATACGTCAAACGATCGTGGGCGTCGAGATCCAAAGATCCAAAGATTTCACAAATAATTCTTGGAATTACAATTTTTCTACATATGGTGTTAGCTCGTGTCGATAATAATAATAATAATGACAATAATAATAATAATAATAATAAATAATGATGTGTACACTTAAGGTCTTACTGGATAAATCGTCTTGCATAAAGTCTAAAGTCAAAAAAAAAATAGGCGAATCGTGGATTCACCAATCTGTACCACGTGGTCCTGGATCACATTTTTAGCCTTAAAAATGGCTAAACTAATAATAAATTAATTAACACTCGGTTAATGTTACTTTTTCATTTTTGAATAATAATTGTAGTGAAATTCGACGATATTGTCGTGTGCTCGACTGAGGTTTTTGTCAGTGACTGTACTCGTTTCAACTGTCGCAATTTATGAAAAGGCGATATTCCTCATTACTTTGATTGTTTAATTGATTTCTCGACAACCACGTGGTTGATCAATTTTAAACTCAGCGTGATCAGTCGCTCGATTCTGAATCTCGATGATATAATATTTTACGAATTTACTGACATTTAGTTACATTCGTTTTGCAACCATTAAACGTCTGCAGAATTTTTTTTTTTATGAAAAAAAAAAAAAAAGATTCTATTTACCGTGTTGAATGCCAGAAAATTCATGAATTTTTAACTAATGTATTCGTTTAGTGGAAAATTGTGAAATAATTTGTGTATTATTATTTCAACGAGAATTTTTATTCGTAACATTTTCAAAAAAAATCTGTGACAGTTTTTGAATATCAATCCTTAATGAACGAATCATAGATGCCTTGGGTAATGGAAAAAGACCCGAGGCATGCATGCAGATACGGAAAAAAAAATGTAATGCGATAATAATAATAATAATAATAATAATAACTCGTTATTATTTATACGATCGGTTTATTCAAACACGTATTTAACAAAAGTACGAATTCCCTTTAAATATGTGCGTGTGAATCAATACATATGCGCAACAGTATATATATATATATATATATATAAATATATGTATTTGGAAAAAAAAAAGAAATATATAATTTTTGTTTATTTCGTGCAGTGAAATAAAAAAAAAACAATTTTTGCCACAAAATAAAATTGGATCGATGCAAATTCCGAATAATCGAAGCTTCTGCACAACTCTTTTCGAGATTACAAACACTCGCAGTGATTTGAAATAAAAAATAAAAAAACACAAACAAGACAAGAAGAAGCGAACAATGATAAACGGATACATTTATTATGTTTTTTTGTCCACGAGAAAAATATCATAGAAACGCATAGTTCGTATTTGTTCAAACGCAATTTTTTTTTTTTTTTCGGCGCGGTGCAATATATCGTGAATTGATTTTTGATTCAAACATCGTGATTCAAACACAACAATCGCTATAATCGCGCGTACGGGACGAGTTGAGGCGGTTCAACCTCAAAAGTACTTTTCCAAATGGGTCTCGAGTTTGCTCGGATCGACGTTGGGCCCGTGACGTTCCACGACTTTGCCATTCTTGTCGACGATGAATTTCGTGAAGTTCCATTTGATGAAATTGCCCAAAATTCCGCCCTGTTCCTTCTTCAAATATTTCCACAACGGATGTGTGTTGTCACCGTTTACGTCGATTTTCTCGAACAGATCGAATTTGACTTTTTGACGATCGGCGAAACTGCATATGTCCTCGGGTGTTCCGGGCTCCTGACCGTTGAACTGGTTGCATGGGAATGCCAAAATTCGAAGACCTTTCATAATAATAAAAAAAAACATGATTATTATTTTTATTATTATTTCTGGAATAAAATCAAATTTGGACGAATAAAATCAATACTTGAATAACAATGATTAAATCAGCCGAATAAAATCAATAACATGCTATTTGCGTCTGTTTAAATATTTTTTTCTTTGGGTTTTTATGAAAATTTTTGAAAAAAATTGAAAATAGAATTAACCTTTGGATTCGCCCAATTTTTCGTAGAGTTCATTGAGCTCCTTGTAATTCGTGGCTGTGAGACCACATTTCGATGCCACGTTCACGATCAGACAGACGTGATCCTTGTACCTGAAAATAATCAACGAAACAATTATACATAGATATTATTTATGTATGTATATTTCAGTTGGATTGCAATTTTTTTTGTCTCGTTGCAAATACGTATTTTTCAATCTTTCAGGCTTGTGTCGAATCAAATTTTGACTCGTCGACCTATTTAAAATTTTATAAAATTAACTTCAAATAATAATAATAATAATAACAATGATAATCGAATTATTTTAAATTCAGACAAAGATTGAATATATATTTTTGTAATCGATATAAAATTTTGTGAAATTCAATGGCTTTCTCAATGACCAAAAATGATTCGTCAAATTGTGTAAAACTCAATATAATTTCGACAAATAAAAATGGCAAGAGAAAAAAAACCGAGCAAAATAATCGTAAAATTAAATTGATAATCAAACGGGTTTTTTTTCTTCTTCCAAAGTGCAATTAACGTACTTTGACATTGGAACGACTTCGCCCTTTATGGACGTGACCTCAAAATCGTGGACCGAAGTCGCCGATTTGTAATCCTGATTTCCGCTCATGACTGAAAAAATAAAATAAAAATAAAATCAGAAAAAAAGACAACAATGATTAATTGGTTATCATAAATACGGAATTGATATCAAGTTGTTAGTCGATATTGTTCATTGCCCGTGAAATTTGTCGAGTCAATTGAAAAATTCTGCGGGTGGGGAAAGTGGTTGGAGGGGGGGGGGTCATGAAAACAAAAAAAAATTCGTTTATTTCATTTTGGGTTTCGATAAATCTCGCAATTGTTCGATAATCACATGTGCACAACGCCATGCAATTCCATGCGTTTGGTAGGTCGATGCATCGACAATGAGGATTATCATTATTTTTTTTTCACAAAAATGAAATAGCAAAAAATGAAAAAATTAGGGAAAATTTTTTTTTTTTTTCAACAAATCTTCATAATCTTTTTAGCTTCTAGTATGTGCGTATTGTGTACGTGCCTGCGAAATTTCGTACAATTTGTTGCAGACCTCCCGGGATTATCGAGTATCCCAAAAGTCGCATTCTTGATATTCTTTTTTTTTTCGTTTTTGTTTTTATTGGATTTGTTTTTTTTTTCTTTTGGTATTTATTCAATGACGATGAAATCGCAATATTCCTGAAATGTGCATTGTTTCCATCAGTCACTTCGAGTCTTCGTTATTCATTCGCGACATGAAAATGGCTAATGAAGAAAAATTAATTAACCGACGAAGTAGTCATTGCTTCCATGTAGTCATGAATTATTTTTATTATTTGTTTTTTTTTTATTCTGCAAATATTAATATTAAGGTGTGATACGAGTCGTTTCGTTGCGCCACGAGTGCAAGAGAGATAGCGCCATCGCGGCTCGCTGCGGTGCGAGAGAGAACAAGAGCATTCTTGCACAATTCCCTCAATAATAATAATAATGATACAATCGATATGAATTATTCCCTCGAAAATTTCTAACGCTGCAACATCTGAAAGTTATGCTTTTTTCCCATCTGAAATAATTGGAAAAAAATATATGCATGTATCTATTTTTTTTTTTTAAATTTATCCATCAAATTTTTTGTTCCTGCTCAAATCTTGCATCTCGAAATCCCCTCCCCTCGCCCTCCCCTCAGCCGCCCACTCACGCGACTCACACCTTCACGCGTGGTGTACGTGCGTGTCCGAGTCGAGGTTCGGGCTTTTTCGGCGATAACGGAATACATGACAAAAGCCGACGTAACCCGAAGCTTTCCAGTCACACGAACGTACGCGTCTCAAGATGTGTGTTAGCAAGTAGAGGGGCAGAGTGGGGGGGGGGTACATTTCTCGGTTCCTGCATTCGTCTCAAGATGGACGATTAGCAACGCCTCACTTCGCACTTCAATAACAAATCTAATGCTCGCAGACGAAAAGAAAATGATATTTTCATTTTCACAACGAAATACCGACCAAAAGAGTCGTTAACCTCGAAAACCGAAAAAGTCGATTTCCCCCCCCCCCTCCTTTCATTCATCAGTTCCCGTTTTCCACTGAAAGTCATACATCTACATACATACACATTCATTGAAATAAATTTACGAATGATCTTCAACGACAATTTATTCATGAAAAAAGAAAAAAAAAACGTTCGTCCCCGTCGTAACACAAAATTTTCGTGATGCGAATCCGATGCGGCGGCGCCATCTTGCGGCGCGACGGCAAACCGCGTGGCAAGGTGCGCCATTGAGTTATCGTCGTAGTTCGGCTATTGCGACATTCGTCGCCGGCGATTTATTTACGCCCTTACGAAAAAAAAAATAGGAAAAAAAAAAAAATAAATAAATACACACGACGAGCCGCCGATGATCGATCTGATTACAAATATTCGTCAATATCAATTATTTCGCTCACCCAATGATTATTCGTTATCTCGGGGGAGGTTTTGGTTTATCGAAAAATATGAATTATTTTTCTTCGGTTACACGATGATTCGTTGTGAATGTGCACGGGGAATGAAAAGCGATGGTAGTAGTACCTCTCGCACTCGCGAACTGACCGGCACTGAAGTATTCCGTCCGGGTGAGCCGCCGTGTGCAGCGCCGAGTCGCGACGCAACGCCTTATAACGGGTGTCATCACTTTTGTCACACTCATCGCTCCGTTCGGATTGCTCGTGACGACGCACTTTTTTTTCTTTTCTTCTTCTTCCTCTCGTCTGCTCGATGATGGACTTTAACGCACGGGAACTAATGACCGACGCGTTAATGACCATGCCATTGCGTCATTTTTCTTTTCTTCATTTATTCATCCATTTTATTCATTTTTATTGATTTATTTTTATTGAAAAAGGGTTGTCATGCGGATGGACTTATCCGTCATCGGCCTCGTCCGAGAATATCCACCGCCCCCCGTTGTGCATCATCGACCGTGTTACAAACCATTTGACCTTGACGATTATGCCCATGCATTTTAATGCACCATGTCGATTGTTTGAGTTTGCCGGTTGGCACGTCGGGGTTTGCCAGGCAACGACTAATGTGTCACTCTGACCAATCGATAATCAACGTCGTACGGGTCTCGTGCTTGTCACAAATTATCGAGCATGGACTAAATGTTTACGATTTTTTTTTTTCGTTCGTTCGATTATTATCTTCTCACCCGTTATACATGAGACTCCCTCTCGTGCATCGTGACGCAGCGGATAAAGAACTCGCACGGACTTTGTCTTTTTTGTTTACCGCATCGATCATTTTAGGATTATCATTGTTATTATTGTCGTTTCAAGATTTAACGAATTATGGTTGATTGTTATCGAGTCACCGGGTACACGAAGATCCGTGTGGCGACGCGGGGGATAAAAAAAAAGAAACCTCGACGCATTGCCAACGGACTTTGTTTGTTTCCGGATTATCAATTTTGCGATTAAAACTTTTGTTTTGTTCGTTGTTGATTGATTTTCTTTTTCTTTTTCTTATTATTTTTCGCTTGTCTTTCCTCGTGCAGTTTCAACGATGAAGCTTTTTTTTCATGTCGTTATACCGTTGATAATTTATTCCGCCTTTCCGATGAGTTTCTATTTCCGTTTGTGTGTTTAAACGATGGCTCGTTGAACGGACTACGGACGGAAGCCAGTCGATTGAGTTTCAACAGCCGGAGCTGTTTTCGAGCCAACTTGCTCAAACGCTTCGGCGAATTAAACTTTGTCATTTGTTT
The DNA here is from genome assembly GCA_963662125.1 of Diplazon laetatorius. Classification (NCBI taxonomy): domain Eukaryota; kingdom Metazoa; phylum Arthropoda; class Insecta; order Hymenoptera; family Ichneumonidae; genus Diplazon; species Diplazon laetatorius. Next base: position 3,195,794 of record OY759154.1, read on the forward strand.
TTTCTTTTTTTTTCTTTTTATTTTTCATTACTGTTCACGATCGTTGCAATTATTTTTTTTTCTTCTTCTTCTTGTTTTGACTCTATCGGTGAATCGCTGTTTTTCGCATCACTCAGGTGCATCGTGGTGTCGAAACCATCCGAGGCTTTGAAGAAAAACAAAATGGCGTCCTGAAAATCTGAGAAAATTCATGAATGAGGGTTACAACTTGAAGGGTTTCTATTTTAGGATTAAATTTTGATGTATGAAGTTTTCGGTATTTATTGATTATAAAAATAACAATGGACGAATGAAATCCGGGAAAAAGGCGGGAACTTTGAAATTGTTTGGAATGGGTCCAGTCGATATCGTGATACGATGATGGGGTTGATGAAATCAATGACAACTCTTTATTTTTACAACAATAAGAATGAATTTTTTCAATAATTATCTTATTTGGATATTAATTGTTTTGTTATTTTTAATGTGTTTCAGCACTCTAGTTCCATGGAAGATATTTCGACACGAACTCAATCAGGTGCATCCGATTAGTTCGGGATTGCAAGCAATGGCATTGAAATCCACGATAGACCTGACGTGTAACGATTATATATCCAACTTTGAATTCGACGTATTTACGAGGTAAATATAGATATTTTAATATATATATATATATATTTTTTAAGAGTAATTTAATCGATGAAATTTTGCTCGTTATTATTTTTTACCATTTTTTTCGAATTTTTTTTTGCAGATTGTTTCAACCGTGGTCGACGTTATTGCGAAATTGGAAAATTTTGGCTGTAACACATCCGGGTTACGTGGCGTTCCTAACTTACGACGAGGTTAAAGCTCGTCTGCAAAAATATTGTATCACGAAACCGGGAAGCTACGTATTTCGATTGAGCTGCACGAGATTGGGACAGTGGGCCATCGGTTATGTTACATCGGACGGTGATATTCTGCAAACCATACCGCACAATAAGAGCCTTTGTCAGGCATTGCTCGACGGTTATCGGGAAGGATTGTGAGTAATCATCTCGAATCAATCCAATTCTCAAACTCCATTCACTTTTCATTCTACAACTTTTTTTATGAAGTTGTAACATATTATTTTTTATTTGACAATTTTTCATTCAAGTTGTAACTTATCATTTTTTCATTCGACACATTTTTTTAAAAGTTGTAACTTATCATTTTTTCATTCGACACATTTTTTTTAAAGTTGTAACTTATTGTTTTTTCATTCGAAAATTATTTTCTTTAGTTGTAGCTCATTATTTTTAATTCGATCTTTTTTTTTGACGTTGTAACTTATCATTTTTCTTCTCACAATTTTTTTTTCGAGTTGTAACTTATTATTGTTCGTTCTACAATTTTTATGTAAAGTTGCAACTTTTATTATTTTTATCTCTGTATTTATCGATCGATTTATCGAAAAATCATTAAAAACATAAATAAATACAATGAACGGTAGATTTTTTTTTTCAATTGCGAGACTGTTAACAAAGAATAATGATTAATCGATGAAATTTTTTTATTTTTTTCACGAACAGTTATCTGTATCCCGATGGACGCAATATAAATCCGGACCTCACGTGGGCGGTACAACCGACCCCCGAGGAGCACATAAAAGTAACGGCCGAACAGTACGAACTTTATTGCGAAATGGGAAGCACGTTTCAATTGTGCAAAATATGCGCCGAGCACGACAAGGATGTCAGAATAGAACCCTGCGGACATCTTCTTTGTACTCCGTGTCTAACAGCTTGGCAGGTAGCAGTATATTTACTTTATTATTATTTTTTAATGCAACAAAAAAAAAGAATAGAAAAAAAAAACAAATTCGAAAAAAGATGAATGACTAAAAAAACCATTGACTTCGAATAAAGATGAATGACCAAAAAACCATTAACTTCAACCAATCGAACCCCGATTCTCTACGAGTAAGGAACATCATTTAGCCGTGACACACATGAAATTCGGTGAAGATCGGCCAAACGCGTCGAATTTTACATCAATACGAAATTTCGCAGTTTCAACCTTTGCCGATTAAAAAATATTTCAATACCCGTGGTCAATCTCTCGGATCCACACGAATCCACAATCAGGCTTATTCAGTATAAAATTCAATGAAAATCCACTCACGCTTTCAAATTCGAGGAGACATCGAACCTTTCATACATCCACTGATCATTATAAAAAAATATCAAAACACCAAATTGCAAAATTTCCAATTAGCTTCCTTCAAATCCTACGTAGTTAACGAAAATTTCTCTATGGGAAGGTGATTCAGAGGAAGCAAATTGCAAGTAGTCACTTTGCAGCTTTTTATTATTATTGTTATTATGTTTTATTTTTTTTTTCATACGACTTGAACGAAAGCGACGAAATAGGGCTAAGTAATTCTGTGTGTCGTGCTCGAATGCGTGAATATGGAGCGCTTTGTGACGAAGAGGGGGGGGGGGCAGGGGGAGGGGGTTGGAAGAGCCACAGGAGTTTTGCGGAGCGAGGCCGACAATTTTGCACCTCTCGACTCGATTTGGAAAATCTAGGTTGCTTCTAGCATCATTAAAGTTTGTACAAACAGTGAGGGCCACGACAAGTGTGACCCGAGCGTTTGCGACCCCACCACCCCGACGACAGTCGCAGGGGGGAGGGGGGAGGGGGTGGCACACACCAATGACGTGTACCAATCGAGGGTGGCAGTTCTTACGTACTTGAATCGTGAAAATGTGGGCGTAGGTTCGTTTCGAACAAATCGACAATCGATCGGTTCACAAGCATCAATTGAACCTTGCGACACATTTTTATTTAATTTTTCTTTCTTTTTTTTTTTTTTTTTCACTCTCAAACGACGACGAAAATCGTCGCGAGGAATGAGGTCGAACATGGCGAAGAAAACGTGAAAAAAAAACAAAGCTTCGATGGTTTCTTCAATTTTTAGTTATGTTTTTTTATTTATTAACTTTATTGAATTTTGAAGAACACTTTTTTTTTCTTTCACGATTAAACGACGACGAAAAATCGTCGCGAGAAATCGAATTGGATCGAACGTGGCGATGAAAACGTGAAAAGCAAAGCTTCGAGAACCCCCAGCTGGCATAATGGGGTCGGGAAGTACCCCAGCAAAGTCAAGTCTGATTCGATACTTTTATTATTTATTTCTCGTAATAAATATCTTTTTTTTCATTTTCAACAGCCACTAGCAGGCTATTTTTTTTTTTTTTCAAAGTAGAATATTTCGAGAGTATCCAGTTCAATTCTTCGGTTGAAATGAGGAAAAACGAGGAAGTTTCGATTTTTTTTTGGTGAAAATCGCAAATTTCGGGTATATTTCACCTTCAAAATTTATTCAAAATTTATTTTTTCGATGTAAATATTGAATTCAAACCAAATAACTCACGCCACCTTTCAAAAGGAGTGTCAATTTGTACTTTACTCATTACAAAAGTTAAACATTACCCCCAATGAAGATAAAATTGCATAAATTAAATCGAAAATTAATAACATTCATCGAATCCAAATAGCACCAAGAACAAAGAAACCACATTCGTCCGATCCTGTGATGGAAAAATGACTAACTAGATGCAATAATTAATAACGAGATGCAATAATTTATTATTATTATTATTAGATGAAATAATTAATAACAAGATGCAATTATTTATCAAGATTCTAATTTGGATAATTTATTATTATTATTATTATTATTATTATTATTATTGTTATTATTATTATTAGATGAAATGATTAATAACGAGATGCAACAATTTATTATTAATATGATTTGAATAATTTATTATTATTATTATCGGATGAAATGATTAATAACTCGATGTAATAATTTATTTTCACAGGATTCGGAAGGTCAGGGTTGTCCTTTCTGTCGAGCCGAGATAAAGGGTACCGAACAAATCGTGGTGGATCCGTTCGATCCGCGAAGAACTCATCGACCGGGCGCCCAATCGGCCTCGGCGAGTAACGCGTCAACCCCTACGCGGGATCTTGACCCCGACACCGAGGTATCCGACTAGGAGTAGCATCTATACACCCTCCATTATCAAAAACACGTGCCCCCCGCCCCCAACCCCCATGTATAGTTGACCTCACAGATGTTTCGGTATCTGCCTCACGCCAACTTTCCAATCACCCCCCAAAACCCCAGACCAACCCCCCACCCCAACCCCCTCGTGTTGCCATTTTCTTATCACTGGCCCGTCGAAAAAAAAAAAAAAAACGTCATCCACGACCTTCATCGCCATGATCATCGTCTTCGTCGCATTTCGTACATCTCGTCACCCAATTTATGCAGTTCTATACGCACAACCCCTCCTCACAATCTCGTCCCATCCCCTTTTACCTTGTCGACCCTCACAAGTCGAATTCGCATCGACCAAAATCAATTTTATTTTATTTTATTTTATTTTTTCGTCACATTTTTCGTTCATTTTTCATTTTTGGGTGCTTTGTTACATTTTTTTTTTTCACGTGAACGAATGTAATTCGATCACGATACTTCGTTTTTAATTCGAACACGGCAACGGATTATAGGACTCGAATAGTGGACCGAAGGTAGGTTGCCCTTGGCTCTTGTGCACTCAAAGCTAATTAAGCATCGGCTTGTATGAGCTATTTTGTCCGCAGATTTTTTTTTTTTTCGTTATTATTAATTTTTTTGTTAATTGGAGAAAAAAAATTAATTTGAAAAAATATGCATATGTATATATATATATATATTTGATCCTCTTCCTTCATCTTGAGGATTTATGAGTCGTCACAGTTGCGTTCGCACGAAAGTTCTGTGCGATCATTGACTGACCAAAAATATTTTTCGTTAGTTTTTTTTTTTTTTTTTTTTGAATTATCGAGAAGGAAATAAATTTGTTGAAAAATCATTTTTTCTGCTGTACTTTGGCGAACGTGCGACGAGTGTCGATCAAACCGTGCACTGACGATGGGAAAGAAAGAATAACAATGCCTGATAGAAGTTTTTGTCGATGGGAATTAGCGTTACGATAATTTAGATTTCCGAATAGAAAAATCTCACGACGACAAATAAAAATTGTAAAATCTTGAAATTTTTCGCATTGAAAAATGAAAAAAGAAACAATAATTATCATTGCCATTGTAGAAATTATTCGTTTGCAACTATTTCGATGACGAATAAATGTAAAGTCCAGGACTTTTTGAATTTGAAAAATTAAAATAAAGAGAACAAAAAAAAAATTTGTTTAGAAACAAAAAACAGAACATTTTTAGACATTCTTAGAACAACACAAAAACAAAAACGCTAAATGTCTGACGCTTGCCTGGTGATACCCGCGCTTCCCCGAACGTCCATCCATCGACCGATTGCAATGGGACTGCATAACGCTCAAAAACAAAAAACAAAAAAAAAATACAAACCTCGCATTGGGTGCATTAGAATGAAAATAATAAACGTACGTTGCGTGTCCGATATAAGACAATAAAAAAACAAATAACTATAGCGAGCCAAAAGTTAATGGATAAAAATTAAAAAAAAAAAGAACAAAAAAAAAAACAAAATAGAAAGAAAATAATAATAATAATCCTTCCTACTACCCTACCCCAACCCTCCAGCCTCCCCTCTAATTTATGAGATATTATGACATAAGTATTACTAAAATGTAGGACGAGGCGTTTTCGACATTGGGGTCCAACTCCGAACGTTTATTTTATTGTTGTGTTATTTTAAATGCCAGTAAAGCTGTGTAAGAGAATCCAATTTTTTTTCCGCCCCGATCTACGTGAATTAGATGGAAACGAAAAATTTACGAAGCGTTTCGGGCCAACCAAAATAATTTTTTTGGTTATTGTGCGATTTTTCTTTTCTTTTTGAAAAAAAATCTTTTTTACGTTTTTTTTCATATGCGATGCTACCACATTGACAGTCGAAAAACCATAATGTAACGTAAAGCACATTGAGAGTAAACGAAAAAACTTGACGAAACGAAAAAAAAGACTATTTGAGGGTTTTTTTTGTACGAAAAATAAATAAAAATAAAATTAACGAAAAAAAATTATGGGGAACAGAAAAAAAAATGATATGTTTATGGACGTTGTCTGCTGGTGTTTCGACGTAACAATTGCATCAAATGTAATGTATAAGGTCGTGGAAAAAAAATACACACATATACAGATAAATGAATAAATAAATATATAGAAATATATATATTTTTTATTTATTTATGTGTGTTTGTGTGGTATGTGGTATAGTGATATCGTGCCTGAAATAATGGACGAAATAAGGTCGACGTAACTCGCGACACACATTTCCGATGTATGAAATTACATATCAGTGCGTATTATTTAAGTAATCGCTTCGAGAGTTCTGAAAAAAAAAAGAAAGAAACATTTTTAAAAAAGGCCAAAAGCGAGTTGCGAAAAATCCGTCGATTATGATTTGCGAAAGAATACAAACGCAATTTTTTTTCTTTCTTCTTGTTGTAATAACGCGATCGAATACGATTAATCGCAAATAATATTGAAGTGATTCAAGGGGATAACATTTTAAGCGAGCACAAGCTCGTAGTATTAAAAAGTAAGATAGAATTTTTTTTTTTTTTTTCAAATTAAAAATAAAAGCTCGGCGATTATTCTGATTAGCAATTGAAGAGAGATATGTAATGATAATAGTGATAATTACGAGCCCATACGATCAGCATGCTTCGGGACGTCCCTTTTTTTTGTTCATGGCAACGGCGCAGAATTTTTTATTTTATTTATTCAATAAAGATGAATAAAAGAATATGCCAGTGGCCGTTTAAAATTAGATCGCACACACACACACACACACACACGTATTTCATGGGTACGTGGGGGACATCGATTACAGATAAATTCAGCGAACATTACCTTCTAGTGTACATGATTATCTTCTTTTTTCTTTTTTTTTTCATATTTTTTCATTAAACAAAACAACAACAACAAAAAGTTTCTAATTAATTATTGTAAAATATTAGGGATTCGAAGAAATTTCATTTTTTTTTTTTTCATTAAACAAAATAAAAATTATATTATCTTATATGATTATGTTGAGTTGTTCACGGAATTTTCTACACGCCCCCTTTACGGTGGATATGTTATTTATTTTTTTTTTTACGATCATTTTAGTCTGCGTTGAAATTATTATTTTTATATTATTTTTTTTTTTTTCAATTTTTTTGTTCCGTTATTTCGAATAGGATAAGAAATTGTTCGAGTCGGACAACAGGGATATATAACAGTCTTGTGACATTGGTGTTTATTGTCCCCGCATGAAACGTCATTTGTTTGTTCGTGTTATTTATGTTTAATTTTTTTTTTTCACAAAAAATTATTATGTTGAAATTTTGAAAAAAAAAATTTTTTTTTTTTACATATTTTTTTAATTGGAAAATCATTCGTTATGTTGACGACTGGGTCGAATGCTCTGGCCGCTGCATGATATGAGAGACTAATAATCGGTAATGTAAATAATGTGATTTTTTTCTCTTTGGTTTTCATTTGATTGTATTATTATTATTTTAAAAAAAAATATATATATGGAATAATTTTTTTTGAGACACTTGTTCGCGGAGAGCAGGTAAGTGAGTACAGACTGCATTTATCGCTCTTTCGCTTCGACGCTTATTTTATTTTAATTTTTTTTTATTTGAGAATAAAAATATATATATATGTATATATTTCGTCGTTGAATTTCGCACCGATGAGCTTTGTTCGAATTATAATTGAATTTCAAACAGGGATGGGCATTTCATTCAATGAAAATGTATTTCAAATACTTTTCGAACCAAATGATTAATTTTACCGAATTTATTGAATATTTTAATTAATTGTAAAACAATAATTTACGTGAATTGGTCATGATTATTGCGGAAATGTGAAAATATTAATACTTGCATGATAATTAATCATAGTTATTTGTTTGAAAAAGTATTTAAAATACATTTTTATCGAACGGATGCCCATCCCTGAATTCCAAAAGCTTTTGATTACGAATAATTTTCTCCGATTGAATTGATTCAAGAGAACTCTTGTAAAACGAGCATCGTGGAAAAATTCAATCGTTCCCAAATCGAGCATGGTCGCAGCTTCATCACACAGTCCCAGTTTCCATCGTGGCAGTTTCCTCCTGAGGCAGTTTTTCCTCGTCTCAGATGCTCTACGAAAAACGGTCCCAGCTTCCTAGAGTCCCAGCTACCAACGTGGCTTCCACCGTGTTGGAATGTATGTATCAGGATGGTTCTTATTATGGATTTTATCCTCTGGGAGGATCAAAATTAAAAAAAAAGAAAATTTCAAAATAAGGACCATCCTAATGCATATATATAATTATACCCACTAGGATGGACCTTAATGGGGGGTGTTGACGAATTTCGACAAGTGCACCCCCCAGATAGTTTCGAAGTTAATAAATGAAAATATGTGCAAAACCCCATCACAGTTGTCCAACGAGAAGACGTAGCTGTAATCTTGTTTTGTTTCCCATTCGAATAACACGGAATTTTCCGACTAATTCGGTAATTATTTTTTCGAGTTGTCCCTGAGCACGCAAAAAAATTCTTCACTCACACAAATCCATTGTCAATGGGTATAACTACTCGTACATTTTCTTCTACAAGACACAAACCCAAATAAATTTCAATTTGTGTTGAACCGATTTATCATTTGTCATCATCGTTCATCGGTTCACCGTTATCGATAATACACAGGTGAGGTCTTGTAAAAAAATGTACGAGTAGTTGACACCCATTGACAATAGATTCATGTGAATAAAGAATTTTTTCGCGTGCTCAGGGACAACTCGAAAAAATAATAACCGAATTGCCCGGAAAATCCCATGTTATTCGAATGGGGAAACAAGACGAGCTTACAGCCACGTCTTCTCATTGGACCACAGTGCTGGGATTTCGCACATATTTTCATTTATTCATTTCGAACCTATCTGGGGGGTGCACTCGTCGAAATTCGTCAACACCCCCATTAAGGTCCACCCTTAGACCCACTGTGATGGAAGCTGGGACTGAAAGAAGCTGGGACCATGCCATCTCCGACAGGACAGCATCTGTACCAAAGGAAACTGCGACAGGAGAAAAAAAAACTGCCACGGGACGAACCGACACGGTGGCAACTGCCACGTCGTAAACTGGAACTGGAGGAACCTCGGACCATGCCCCGAATCATCTGTTTGTCATAATTATCATAATTTTTGAATTATTTATTCCTCGAATAACAAAAATAAAAATGATAAATCACATATATTTTCCGAAATAATAATTATTCGCTGCATCATCTTGAAATAATTATTTAGAAAAAAAAAAAAAATATATATATATACATATCACACTTTGCGTTCAATAATTGTTCTTCTTTTCGATGCTTCTAACGATAATAATAAATTGTGCGATTGTTTAAACATCGCAACGACAAATGTATTTCTTCAAATTTCAAAAAAATTCAAATTACAAAGAAAAAAAATAAAAAAATAAAAAAAAACAAAAGCAAATGTAACGGAGTAAATTTTTTTTTGAAAAATATAGATAAAACAATGTGCGATAATGTAAATAATGATAAATAAAATAAAAATGTTAACGATAAAAAAAAATTAAAAAAATAATAAATAAATTTAAAAAAAATTGTTAAGTCCCTCTCTACAAGTTTAATATAATTTTACATTGTTTTAGGACATAATGGAACTGTGCAATGGTAATTGTGGATTGATGTGCGACGATTCGGACGACGAGGAAGATTCGAGCCCGATGAGCTCACCGGTGCCACCGCGAGCACCGAGAATCGTTCCAATTTTGCCACCCAGACGACCATCGCCGTCACCCACACCACCCAACAATCATCCGAGAATGAGTCGTCATCTGACGGTTCCGAAAGAAAACGCTCCGCCACCGCCAACCGTAACCGTTATATTATCCACGAGTGACAATCATCAGAACAACAAAGGTACCAACAATTAACTCATCGACAAGCATTTTTTTTTTTTAAATAATTATCAAGATTTTTGCTTTGGTCGAATTATTATTTTTTTAAATTCTTTTCGAAGATTTGACAATTATGAACGAATTTTGATTGTTACGTTCTTAACCCTTTACGTTCTTAATCCTTTGTTTAAAATAATATTTTTGAACATTATTTTGTCGATTTGAACGTACCACTTTCATTTTTCGACATCGACCAAAAGTCTTGAGTTTAAACTTTGAAATAAATATATTTTTTTCAAAGTCCATAAAAGCTTTATTTTATTTTTCTTAAAAATATAATATCTTAAGAGTAAAACAGCGTGAGATTTTCCCACCTTATGGCAAAAATTATATTTTTCACGAATTTTTTATAAAAATAAGCATTCAGAAAATAATAAGCAAGTCCATCGAACTCTTTTGATTATTTTACGTTGCAATTTAAGTTTCCAGTCGGCGGGAATGATGAAGCTCGTAATTCTCATCTAAAAAAAAAAAAAACCAAAGAAAATTCTGATTGTTATATATCTTTCTACTAGATGAACCAAGAAAACCCAACAAAATTGTGAAATTAATTTTTTTTCTCAGGTTTGAAAAAAAAAGTGCTTTTTGTAAAAAAAAACAAATCATTTCATCTAGCTAAAAAAATTATTGACATTTTTCTTCACATGAATATTCTCAGATCAAGTAGAAGTGAATACAAAACTGAATCCAACAAGTCTTAGTTCGTTTCGATTGGCCGTCTGGTTTTCTTGCAATTGTAAAAAACGAAAACTCGAGAAAACGCGTTTTTTCATTTCTGTACACTTGCAAATATTGTGAATCAGTCCTCATTCAAATATGCCCATCCATAAGTTTAAACTTGTGTTTTTTTCTTTTTTCCCCCCTTTTTTCATTTTTTTTTCACTCTTTTCCCTTTTTTTTCATGTATAATTTAAATTATTCATTCATTTGATTCATCTTCTCACATTATTTTGTGTTTGTTTGTTTGTTTGTTTTTTTTTTTTTTTTTCTTCTTTCACGAATTCGATGAAAGTGTTTAATCGTTTGATTGGCACAGCGAATACAGAATCGAGATACGACATGTTGCACCGTGCGTCATCGCCCTCGCCCGGACCCCCGGTCGTCGTGCGACCTCACGTCAGACCCCATCAGCGTGCACCACCGGCGCTTCCGGAAAAAGCCGGACGTCACTCGTCGTTACAACAATCGTCGGCCGGTGTGCCACCCGTGCCCCCGCCCATGTCCGCACCGAGGCCTCCCAAGGCCACCGCCAAGGAATCCACCCGACAGGATCATCATTACGAGAACACGATAATCATTCAGGGAACGAAACAGCACGTTGTGAAGAACATTAATTTGGAAATGAATCGCGCGCGTTTGACCGCCCTGATGAGGGAGAGGGAGGAAGCCGGTGGATCGGTCGTGAAATCCGAAGGCGCGGCTTACGAGAACGTAAACGTCGAACACATCACGCGATTGACCGCACTTGGATTCGATCAGGATGCTGTTATTCGTGCTCTCGGGATAACCAGAAACGATCTTGACATGGCTCGTGATATTCTTCACGAATTTGCCACCAAATCGTCTTGACCAGGTATTGCGATTGTTTTTTTTTTTTTTTTGTTATTTTTTATATCTTTGTTTGTTTTTGTATTTTATTTATTTTTTATTTTTTATATTTTTTTGTTTTTTTTTCTTTATTGTATTTTATTTATTAATTTTTTATATTTTTGTTTGTTTTTGTTTTTTTTTTGTGTATTTTATTTTTTTTTTTACTTTTAAATTTACGTGATTGTATTGGGAGTTTGATTTTGATGTGGCTGCAGGGGTTACATTTAGTTTTTTTTGGGACAATTGAGGCCTTGTTCATTTTTTTAAAAATAATTTTTTAAATCTCAAAAATCGAACTTTTGGAAAAAAAAATCGACGGAATTATTTTTTAAATAAATATTTTGCTAAATCCTTTGTTCACGAAGTGCTTTTTGATTGCGGCAAAAAAATTTTTTTTTTTTTGTTTTCGTTTTTTTTTTTAATTCAGATGACACGTTTCCGAGATATCGTGCTTTTGTTATTTTTAGAGAATTAGCCGCTGAATAATCTTGATTCGGGTGTCCGATAATTTTTATTTTTTTACTTTCAAATCTCTTGCGATAACGAATTGGAATATGTTTTTTATAGTTTTCACAAATTATCCACTGAATCTCCTCGACCAGGTGCTCGACGAATTTTTATATTTCATTTTATTTCTATTCCAGTCTTATCGATGAGATAAACAGAGGGATGGTTGATGATTTTATTAATATCCGAGGCATTAGTCGACTTTATCGTCGATCGGCGATAACAAAGTCTCGACAAACAGTTTATTTTCGATTTTTTACATTTCAAACGATGACGATCTTATTTTTTTTTTTCATCGTGTTTTATCGCAATTTTTTGTCTAGTTCGCCGGTTGGTCGTCATGGATTACGTGATCCACGCGGCGACAACAGTCAGAGTCCAATTTTTATAGTCGACTCGTTTCTAGAAATTCAGTTATTTGAAATGAAAATTGTTTGTGCAAAAAAAATTTGCAATAAAAAATTGATTTAATTTGTTAAAAATTTAATAAACGAATAAATTAATTTTGCAATAGTTGACATGAGTAACAGCCCGGATTACCGAATTCTCAGACGTGTCTAATATATATTTAACCACCACATTTAATACAGTTAAATATTTTCAGTCATAATTTCTTAATTTATTAAAAAATGATAAATTAATTTTTTTTCAAATGGTCGAACCGACACCTAAATAGATTTTCAGTCAGTAAACAATTGAATTGACTCATCGTTACCTATCATCATCAACCTGTTGACGAAATATATATTCATTCGTATTTCATTGGTCGAAAAAAAAAAATTGCCATCGAATAATCAGTTTGATCTTAATCCTATTTAAAAAAAAAAGAAAAAAAAAAGAAAATTGTACGATTATTTTATTTTTCGATTGTTCGCAGGCACTCACGGTGCCAGCTCGTGACCGCCCGTTCCCCCTAGACGATATCTGTAACGACGTGAACGCGTACGAAGAAATAAAAAAAGAAAAGAAAAGAAGAAAAAAAAAACATTCGAGAGTCCGAGACCGAGCCCACGACGATCGAACATCATCACCGAACCAGTCAGCACTAACCACCAAGAAAACAACAAAAAAAAAAACATCCCTCAACGATCATCGATTATCTCTCTGACAAGCGAAAATGAAATAAAAAATATTTTAAAAAATTTCAATAAAATGAAAATTTAAATAACATGAATAATTCTCGGGCGACGTCAAAAACGTTCCAACGATTGATTAAAGTCCGAACGAAAAATTCGTACGAATAATTTCCAAAAAAAAAAAAAAAAACACACACACACACACAAAATAACAAACAAACAAAACAAAACAAGAAATAAAAATGTAGACTGAGGTCTCGAGGCCGGAGTGGAAGGGAAATTAAAAATCGTTAAAAAAACTTTGTCCTTCGTGGTGTCATCGTAAATTTTTATTAATAATTCGATTGTTCTCACGACGAGCACAATTATTATCGCACATATCAATTTCATTTGCGTCGACACCTGCGCAATGACTCGAACGAAATAATTGCATCGCGGAAGAAAATAAAAGAGAGATAGGAAGAGATAAAGAGAGATAGAAAGTCACCGATTAAATGTACTTGCATCGCGATCTGAACTAATTTTTCGTCGCAGACAAAAAGACCAGGTGTTCGGCTCTCATATTCGTGTGATTGTTTTTTTTTTTTTTTTTTTTTTTTTTTAATATATATCTTTTTCTTCACGTTCTCGAAGCTCTTGTGGATTACAAAAAAAAATCGTCGACTTTCTCGCATTGAACAAAAAAAAAAAATAATTTAATTAAAAATTGAGGGCGAAGATGAAAAAAAAAACGAAGCATTTCGAGAGGTTTACGATTTTTGAAATTAATGAAAATGATAAAAATGAAAAAAATCTTTCGGTATCCGTTTCGATGATGTTAGAGGCAGCGTTTCGATTGGAAAGAGAGAAGGAGAGGGAGGGGAGAGGGGAGGGCTCGCAAACGTACGCCCACAATCTATAAAACAATTTGAGGATGAAAAAAATAAATACATAATAATAATAATAATAATAACAGTCATGTCCTACGTGTATCGAGTACGTATACTTAAAGTCAGAGACACGCAAACAAAACAAACAAACAAACAAACAAACAAAAATCGTCACGTGCGACACAAATAATCGCACATTTTAATAATTTTTCTTTTTTTTTTTTGTTTATTTTTCTTTCCTTGTTTCCTTTTCATTATATTTATTTATTTGTAGCATATTCGTCAAATGTGATATTTATGTTTAACAGACGTATGTAACATAATTTTACTGTCCGTCACACAGTCTCGCGCCACACGCATTCGATGCAAAGAAAAAAAAATATATACATACATATTTTATCGCACGAAAAAAAAAAAAACAAAAAACAAAAAAGTTAAAAAATCATAAAACGAGAAAAAAATGGAAAATGAGAAATGGAAAAAATGTGGAGAAACAAAAAATATGATGACTGAATTGCAACGTTGATTTGGAAATTATTGTCGCACGAAAATCGCCGTTGGAACCTTAAAAAAACAACAGAATAATAAAAACAAATATGAAAAAAAAAAATTAAAAATAAAACGAAAGCCGATTAAACGTTCAAAAAAATTGTAAATTTTGATAGAAAAGAAAAGAAAATTATTGTAAAGTTGGTTTCTTCCAATCGTGAAATGCGTTTCCCGCAGATTATCATTATTATTATTTGCGTTTTGTTTTTCTTTTCGGCCGGAAAAAATTTGTTGAATGAAAAAAAAAATGTTGATGGGACGCTCCGATTATTTCGATTGTTCGATGATAACGTGAAAGTTTTGCTGCAATTTGGTAACTGGATCGTCGAAAAAATTCCGATCGCAGACTCTCGTCTCCCCACGGACTAGCGAGGCTCGTGGACGTATATACGAACCATTAACTATATACCACTGTACATATTAATATTAATAATAATATTAATAATTAATAATTAATAATAATTAATTAAATAAATAAATAAATAATAAAAAAAAATAACTAATTTATTTAGATATGACGATTTTTGTTGTTGCAATTCTTGAAAGAGGGCACGTTTCATGTGAGAGCCGCATGAAAATTGTATTTCGGACAGCCTGAAAATTTTTTGAAAAACCACCAAAAAAAAAAAAAAACAATTGTCGGACAGTGCGAATTATAATCGTCGTCGATGACACGACGCCTGGACGCGAAAAAAAAAAATATATGCAATGTCAAACCGTGAAATAAGAAGGAAGTAAAATGTTTCGATATATCTCACGATTCGGAGACCAAAATGAAACGAAATAATTGTCAAATAGATATTTCCGATTATTATTTGTTTCTTTTTTTTTCTTATTTCAAATTTTCGCCACGTGATTAAAAACACTCGCGACTAACGTCGACAAAATTATCTAAAAATTTTATCTCTCCCAAAATTCTCTCAATCGTTAGCAAAAATCTTGAAGAAAAAAATTAGAAGAAAACTATTAAATTAAATTCAATAAGAAGGAAGAAAAGAAACAGATTGTAGTTATGAATGATCAACGTGGCAAGTTTTCAACGCTCGGCAATTGTGCAATCGGGTCTGCCAGGTGTGAGTCCAATACGTGTGCATAGAATCCCCCTCGATCCTAACTGTGTCCCTCGTTCAGAATTATACGAGAAGATAAAAAAAAAATAATACGAAGAGATGCAACCTCAGTCTTTAAATGTTTCATCTGTACACACTTATGACGAACTTGTGGCGTCTTCGAACGTTGTAAACGTTTCGAAATTCGTTTAGTCGCTTTGTCGATTAATTATTAATATTATTTTCTTCAATTTTCATGTATTTTTTTTTTTTTCATCGCGAAGAAACAATTCAGATCGAGATTCGGCTGAGTCGTTGGTATTTTTTCGTTTTCCACACACGTCGACTGACCGACGATTCGAGCGAAACACACACACACACACGTGAAGACGCTACCTGGGCTATCCTATTTTTCTACATTTAATATTCGTATCTAGTTGTATATCGTAATTTTAATCGTCGCGCCATGTACGCCAATTGAGTAGATGAAAAGAAAAACCAACATCAACAACAACAGAATAATAATGATAAATAAATATAAAAAAAAAAAAAACAAGTACAATGTCCTAGTCAACATCCACGTGAAGAGGGGACGGGCTCTGTTGAAGACCGGACGAAAAAAACGTCACGTTTTGTCGTGATTTGTTTAGTAAATAAAATTGAAAAAATAATAATTATTATTATTGTCTAATTTTTGCAGTACACGGTACGATATTTCCTTCCCGTTGATTATTACTATTTTTTGTTTTTAATTAGTCGATTGTTTTTTTTTTTTTTGATCGATTAATCTCGAATTTAATCTTCGATCTGAAATCAATGGTGTGATTTTTTCGAATCTCCATGGTTTCGGTCCGTTCGGACTGAATGTGTGTCACAGCCCTCTCATTATCTTATTTGTATACCTATTGAGTAGAAATTTGGTACACGAACGTAGATCGACGACCCAAAAAACAGAAATTATAAGATTTTTGATAAAAAATAATTTTTTCGACCCTCCTGTGGACCAAAAAGTGTATTGAACATTTTTTTTCACCGACTCTTTACGTTGAGTTGGGTGTCTCTGAATAGGTCTCTCAAAATGCGAAGAATAATGTTTCAAGAACTTTCGATTTTAAGCCTTCAGTCGTGAGATACATATTTGCTTCTTAAGTCGTTATCAGAGCGTCCCCCCACCTCCCGCCAATTTCTGAACCATCGATGCGAAAAATCTGGAATGATTCCGGAATGTAGCTTTTATATAGTAACTTCAATGGAAATTAAAACAAACACCAACGAACGAAAGTTCTAGGTCTTGGAGATTTATAAAAATTAGTTTGACAAAAGTATTGTTTCTTTATTTGCGGTCGGTCGCATGAAGAAGAGTTTTGCGAGAAACAATGAGTTAGTCCCCAGTGCGAATATATCTTCTTTGTCCGTTGTTAATTTTTGTACGCACTTGACTATTTTTTTTTTTTTTTTTTCATTTTTATTCATTTTTTATTCGATATTATTTTATTTTTCAACAACATCGAAATATTTATGCGTTATTCGATCTGATGAGAAATAGTAAATGAATCTGAATCACGATGCTTCATGGACCTTGTGCATCGAACCATGGCAATGTTAAAAGATACACGTGTTTATAATTAAAAAAAAAAATGATTTTCAAAATTGTCACGCAGAAGGAATTCAAATCACCATTTGAATCGAGTATAACAAAATTGTGAAATTTACATCTTCCGAGGTATCTAAGCTGTATCCACGAAGCACTTCGTTTCCCGTGCAACATTATGATCTTCATAACTTCCGATATAAATTGAATTTCACATTCCCAAAAATTGAAAAAAATTGAAAAAAAAAAAAAAAAAAAAAAATTACAAAATCACAAAAATTGTCCCAGATGTAAAAAAAAAAAAAAAAAAAAAAAAAAACAATTGTCTAAACGAGTTGGATAACAGTTACTCGAACATTACGAGAAACTGTCTCATGTACATCGCACAAGCTCGGTTATCGTGACACTTTGAAAAAAAAAAAAATTTTTTTATTTTTTAAATCACATTTTTTTCTCTTTAAAGCTGATAATGGCAATATTATATATTTTTTTCAAGTTGAGGTGGAGAGTAGGTCATCATCGTCGACGCTTAATGAAATTCCGTCTACAAGCGACGAAGCGATTTAAAATAAATAAGAAAATAATGTGAAAAGAAACATCTCGACAACTTGCGACACAAACGATGATTACTGTGTGCTAAAAGCGGATTGCAGATTATTTGTTGTAACAAACAGAAATAACGCAGACAGACGCGTCAAAACATACGTGCGGGGGTAGTGATCTCGTGTGTAATACCGTTTTCACAATCTCGATTCGTCATCTTTATAACTTTTTTTTTTCGTTTTACCAGAAAAAACGAGAAAAAACCAGAAAAAAAAAACGTTAAGGAAAAAAAAATAATTCGCTCGTGGAGTGTCCCCAAAAACTCATTTCAAACACAACGATTCGTGAAGCAGGACCTAAAAAAAATCAACGGAAGACGAATGAACACTTTTTGAAATAAATAAAAATTAAATCAATGGAATTGAATCGAATATTTAAAATAGATGAAAATCAAATCAATAAAATTGAATCGAATATTTGAAATAGATGAAAACTGAATCAATCAAATTGAATTGAATCATTGAAATTCAATTGAGATCACGCATTCATTGAAATTTAGAAAATTAAAATATTAAATTTATTTTATTTATTTTTTCTCATTAAAATTTATAGAATTTTTCTTTCTATTTCCATTCAATATGTAATTATTCGAAATTGATTGTAACGCGAAACGTCGATAACGTTCCATGAGAGATTACGCGAAATTCGTGGCGGGTTAGATCGAAAAAAAAAAAAAAAGAAACCAACGAGACTTCACTGATAGACAAGACACGTAACTTGGGTGTCTGCCACTTGGAAATTCTGAGACCGCCCCTGCTGCCACGAAACTTTTGAACGAACGATTAGATTGATGAAAGCTGGGGAAAACAACGCGGGGGTAGGGATACGGAGGCTTGCCTTCCTTTGCCATCCTTTTTTTTATTTTTATTTTTATTTTTATTTTTTTTGTCACGTCTTGGGGAATTCTGGGGAATACGAACAAATGTTGGATTTGTAGAAACTATAAGAGTGTTCTGCAACAGTGCACGGAGTTCAGTAGATCGTAGTCCTCGTTTCGACATTGTGCCATCGATCGTTATCGTTCGACATTAATCATCGAGAAAATTGTCAAAATGGTATTATACAAATTTCAAATTTTTCTTTAAAAAAAAAAAAAAATCGTCAGAATTTTTTTTATCGAGTGAAAGAAATGCTATTATTTTATTTTGTTGAAAAAAAAATCGTCAGAAATTTTTTTATCAAATGAAAGAAATGTTATTATTTTATTTTATTGAGAAAAAAAATCGTCAGACATTTTTTTATCAAGTGAAAGAAATGTTATTATTTTATTTTATTAAAAAAATATCGTCAGCATTTTTTTTTCTTCATCTTTCGACTCTTGTGGGATTTTTATTTATGTTTTTTTTTTTTGGTTTTCTTTTTTTTTTACGTGTTGGTTTTTGGTGCAGTCACGTGTAAGATTGGCTTTGGTGACGATGCTCGCGTTTTCTCTGGCTATGAGAGCCAAGGGCAGTCCCACGGGGATTTCCTTCGATACAATCGACGGGGTTACTCTTTTGGATTCGGCCAAAGTCATCTGCACCGAAGAGGTAAGACGAAAAACGAAAAATTTATTTTTTACATATTTTTTGTTTTTCTCGATCACATCGATTCGCCGATCAACTCGAAAAGTAATTAACGAATCAAAGTAAAGTAACTGATTAACATTTTGTCGTGAAGAGAAAATCCAAATAAAAAATGAAATAAAAAACGAAAATTTTTTTTTTTTTCAAACAAATCGTAAATTACTTTCAGACGACAAATTTGTGTCAGCGATGTGCGAAGAAAACAAAGAGCTCAGTGGTTTATCCTTGGTGCTGTGCCGATCACGAGGGAGTACGAGAATGGTGTACCCACTATTTGCACTTTGGTTTGCCATGAATCGACGATAAACAATTTCCCTACCTATTTTTTTATTTTCATTTTTTTTCGTTTTTTTTTTCTCATTTTTTTCGTGTCTCGTTTATTCATCCGTTTTGATCATGCAACGATCTCGATCGGATTCATCGTTTCAAACTTTTTTTTCGTCCCTTTCCATCATATTTTATTTATTTAAAAAATAATAATAATAATAAACCCTTCCGCTCCCCGCCTTTAAAAAAAGAAACTCCGACGTTACTAATGGTTAACGTCTTCGATGTTTGCGAGCAGAATTTATCGTTCTGTTACGGCAGCAACTGCACTGGTGATAAAACGACCGGCCTCACATTCGTTCAAGTCTCTCGAATTTTCTCTCGACTGAGCATGGATCGAAAGAAGCCAACAAAACTAATTGAAAAAAAAAAAATTAATAAATAAATAAATGAAAAATTCAAAAAGAAAGGAAGATAAAGGAAAAGCAGTTACGCTCGTATTAATAGTTGTGAAGATTGTAAGAAGAAGAAGAAAAAACGTGATCTCAAGTGTAATTAATAAACTAAATAATAATGATGATAATTTATTATTTTTCATCGACTGAAATGTGTCTCGCTAGATTAATATTTACCCCGTGGCGTTCGATCGCAATCGCGGCCGACATTGGACTCGAATATGTCGTGTCTATCTCGCCAAAGTTCATTGAGGCTAGGGCTCAATCGAAATCTTAATC
The DNA here is from genome assembly GCA_963662125.1 of Diplazon laetatorius. Lineage (NCBI taxonomy): Eukaryota > Metazoa > Arthropoda > Insecta > Hymenoptera > Ichneumonidae > Diplazon > Diplazon laetatorius. The sequence continues at coordinate 3,216,171 of OY759154.1, forward strand.
GAAAAAAAAAGAAAGAAAATTAAATCCGATCTTACTAGTTAAAAAATCAAAAAATTAGTGTCCGCCTATAGAAAGTTTGTTATTGGTTAACGAAAACGATTTCTTCTATTACTGTAAAGAAAAAAATATGAAAACAGGTGTCGCATCACGGTCAAAGTCAATTTTTGTCATAAAAATACAATTTTTCGAAAATATCTCATGAAATATAAAGATTTGGAAAAAAAATCAGGAATATAATTTTGAAGGAAATGAAATTTCCCATAAAAAAGGTCCCCACCATTATTTCCGAACAATGTGTATTTATAAAGATATTTCGAAAAAACAGCTTATTCAGTGAGCATTTTCGGGATAAAAAAAAAATAAAAATATTTATTTCATCCGAAGCGAATGAAAAAATTAAATGAAAAGAAACAAACAATCTTCATAATCGATATGTTATAACGGAGATGGTTGTCAACTTTGTTTATTCAACCGGACCATGTACAACCTCGACCGGTCAACCGGACTCATTCTGAGCCCGAAATAAGCGGAGTTGATACCGTCCCGTTATAACCACATTATACCAGTATTGTATCTGAACGATATATCCGTAATTTCGTTGAGGCGAAGTTAATTTTTCAGATTTCATTTGAAAAATTAACTTCGACCATTATGCGGCATCCGTTTTCATCATTTTTCTCCACAAAAAGAAAAAAGTTATCGTTTTCATTCAGCCGAGACAAACTTTCTATGAGCGGACGATAAAGGAATTGATAATTCAATTATATATATATATATATATGTATATATGTGTATATTGTGCAATAACAAAATGCCGGAAACAAGTCGTGAAATCCAATGGAACGTGATTGTCGCGACGATTCGAAAGATTTTCAAATTTATCGTGGAAAAACACCGACCTCGGTCAATGTGGAATCCAAAGTCCATAATGGCACGTGTTTAGTCGACGCCGGTTTTAATCCAACAATTTATTCGATTCGATTTTACAGCACATGCGTGTTTTTCGAATCGGTCATTCGTGGCTCACGTGCAATGTGGTATCATTTATCGCAACTATCGCTGGCCAACACTAGTATCACAAAGTCTCGTGCAAACGGTTTTTTTTTTTTTTTTTTTTTTTTTTTTTTTTTTTTTAAACCATACGGCAAAAGTCAAACGCGAAAAATTCCCGATTATCCCAATCCCACAAGAATTTTACCCCTTTTTTCTCTCTTTTCCCCCATTTTTTTCTTCTTTTTTCCCCTCTCACTCCGTTTTTTTTTCTTATTTTTTTTCTCTCTCCAATTTTTTTTCCTTTTTGTTGCTTTTTTTTTCTCTCTCTCGAACTCGATTTATTTTTATTTTCTTTTTTTTTTGTTATCTGTCACTCCATTCTTTTCTCACTTTTTTTCTTCTTCTCTCTCTCTCTTCACTTTTTACCCTCTAGAAAAAAATGGAGCTCAATTTTTTATAATTTCCGTTTTTTTTTTGTTAAATTAAACCTTAAAAAAAAAAAATTGTTGTTGCAATTATATTCGTAATCGTAATTTTACTTCATTCGTTTCCGTTATCACGATGACAATTCCATTCTCAGTTTCTCGTATCTCGTTAATTCGTCGATGCCGACCGATGGCACGAGATTTCGCGCTGATTCTCGAAAATCTTGTAATTCAACGATAACGCCATTGTCGTAAGTAGTTTGACGTTTTTTCCCTCGTGTCTCATCGTCGGTGATGTTTTCCAGATCGCGAAGATTGCGACGCACCGCGTGTAGCCAAGCGTCCGAACAAATTGCATGTAAATCAGCACCGGTCAAATTTTTCGGCAAATCGTTGACGAGTTCGTCGAGTTCGTTTCCCAAATCTTTCATCGTGAATTTTCGCGTTACCGCTCGTAAAACGCTCAATTGACTATCGCGATCCGAATAAATTCCAACGTAAAGCATTTTGTCGAATCTGCCGGGACGCAACAGAGCCGAATCTATGAGATCCGGACGATTTGTCGCGGCTATTATGAAAACGTTTCCCGTTGTATCGAGACCGTCCATTTCGGCGAGCAATTGGGACACGACGCGATCCATAACTCCACCGCTGTCACCTGTGCGACCGCGTTTTGGCGCCAACGAGTCGAGCTCGTCGAAGAATATCACGCAAGGCGCGGCTGCTCGGGCTCTCTCGAATACTGAAATTTTTACGAATAAACGAATTTACGAATCAATCATAATTATGTGGTATTAATAATTTTTTAAATTAACGTTGACAAATATTGCGTTGAAAAATGTTAATAAATTATGATCGATGGAATTTACGAATATTAATAATAATGAATGAACAGAACTTAACAAATATTAATAACAATAAATGAATAGAACTTGACAAATGTTAATAATAATGATTAAACGGAATCAACGAACATTGATCATGATAATTAGCACAATCGACGAATATTTGTTGACTGCGTTAAAAAAATAATGATAATTGTGAATGATAGAGTTTACGAATATTAATAATAATGAATCAACAAAACTTGACAAATATTAATAATAATAATTAAACGGAATCAACGAACATTGATTATGATAATTAGCACAATTGACAAATATTTGTTGATTGCTTTGACAAATATTGATAATTGTGATTGTTAGAATTAACGAATATTAATAATGATAAATAAACAGAACTTAACAAATATTAATAATAATGATTCAAAAATGTTTTTCAAAAACTTGTGTTCAAAAAGTACATCATGGTTAACTTTTTAGTGTTGTTTTTTTTTTTTGTCTCAACATAAATAAAATTTGAATAATTGTCAGATAGTTTTTATTTTTTATTTTTTAATTCACAGATAGATCGAAATGTTACCTTGTCTTATGTTCTTCTCGCTCTGTCCAACGTACATGTTCAGGAGTTCGGGTCCTTTGACGGAAACGAAATGTAACTGACACTCGGTCGCAACGGCTTTCGCCAGAAGAGTCTTTCCCGTGCCCGGTGGACCGTAAAGCAAAAGTCCGGATCGTCCGAGATTCATTCCGGTCAACGTTGGCAATTCTATTCGACGTTTTATCTCGTGTTTGAGATTCGCCAAACCACCGATGTCTTCCCAATGAACTTTGGGAATTTTCGGAGCTCCGACGCGATCGGAAAATTGGGATTGCATTAATTCTGTGTAAAACAATGAAAATACGTTGATAATAAAACAAAGGGACGAACAAATGAATTAATGAATGAATAAACAAAAATATGAATAAGCGAATAAATAAATAAATATAAAAATTAATAATCGAATGAATAAATTGATGAATAAATAAATAAGTAAAAAGATGAATCGATAAATAAACAAAAATATGAATCGATAAATAAATAAATTCACGAATTAATTAGTAAAACCAAAAAGAATGTCATTCGACGTCTCAGATTGGAGATAAAAGCTCCGATGACCGTGACCTACCGCAAGCCTCGACGAAATCGCTTTGAGTCAAGATCATCGGCATCATCGCGGACGACGATGATCTATGGGCCATAGTCGCGGCTTGCGTAACCAAAGAGTCAAGATCCGACAGACCAAAGTCCGAAACTAAACCCGCAATCTTCGTCGCATCATCGCGATATTCCAGTCCTTTGGTCTTGATGAGCCACGATAGCGTCTCGGTTATTCGCACGTGTCCCAAATTGTCCGTGCGTATGGTTTCGATGAAAAGACGTTCCACGTTGGCATCGAGTTCGTCGTTTTCCACGGTCGCGATAACGACGAGTCCGTGTGGGGATTTTCTTTCGTTCAATTTTTCAAGCTCGGACGCGAATGCCGACACGAGCCTCTCGTCCGGTTGACCCTCCGAGGTCTTGCCGAAAATCTGGGAATTCCGCCGGATTAGATTAGCGATGGATCGAACGGTGATTGTGGGGTGTGATTAAGGTGGTCTGTCATTTTTCAACTTTGTTTTTTGATCGCCGAAGAGTTGAGAGGAAGAGTCAATAATTTTATATTTTTATAAACGAATTAATATTATTTATAAAATGTGATTTTAAAAATTAAAAAAAAAAAAAACAACAAGAATTGTTATTAATTATAAATTAAATTAAGAAGCGTTTGAAATTACAAATTTTCCAGTGGAATTGTCGCAAAACAATATTTTTTTTTTTACGAATAAAAAATGAAAAAATAAAAAATAAAAATCTAGTATGTCAATGACGATGCCGACCTATATTAACCTGAATATTGCTGAGTCTAAGAATGCATGGAACGCAATTTTTCGCATTTTGCAAAACAATTCGAAGTTTCGCTTCGGTCTGCGGCGCCGAAAGCGATTGTATCTCCGCAAAGTCAACGTTAAGCAGGTTTAAACCGTTTCTTCTGGCCAACGATTGAATGAGTTTGAACTTTCCGCTGCCCGGCGGGCCATTGACCAGGAAAGCCGGTCTGATCTTCATCCGAATGTCTAAAATCAACAGCAACGACACCGAAAGCATTAGTGTACAATTTGTCGCAAATTGGTTCGCAAAGACTCGAAAATTATTGGGCACTGCGATGACCTTTTTCCAAAAATGGTGAGAGACAAGCTTGCAGAGCTTCCATTGGTTTTTCCAACGAAGGCGGAAAGTTGTCGACTCCGCACGCATCGATTTGTTTCCGAACATCCAAATCCGCGTCCACGTCGATGATTTCCACGAATTCTCGAGGAATACGAGCGTGGATATTGCTTTCTTGCACCAAACTCGTTTCTCCCTTGACGACGTAACAAAATTTGTTCGTAGCCTGAATCACGCCGTCTTGCTTCGCTCGCAAACAATTCGTTTTGAAATAGACTTTACTGAGACTTCGATTGGCCGACAAATAAAAGTATTCGGGAGCATATTTTTTCAGGTCGATAACGAATACGTCGTTTGCTCTTAAATATCGAGGTATCGTGAAGTACGTTTGCAAGAGGCAATCGATCATATCGTGCGGACACTCAATGGGATTGCAAATCAACGATATCCTTGCTTCGGCGGCACACCGCCCGTCCTCCTCGAAACCTGGTACTGAAAATTATGCCAAAGAAAGACGCGTCGACGGTAAGATCGGACATCAAATTTCCTAACGGATCAAATTTCCTAACAGCTCAACATCTTTCAAAGTCATTCCGAGAATTCTAACCTTCAAATCTTATGATAATGTTTATTATTCCATGAAAAAGATTATGCTTCATCGAAAATAAGCGATAATCATTAATTCTCTCAATTTTTTTTCCTATCGAGACAAAATATTTTCATACTCACTTACAAAATACAAAGCTTCGTCCAGTGAGTGACGCAGCGTATTTTCCAGATTAAATCTCATAGTTTCGGATACAACAATGTTGTCTTCTTCGCAACGATCGTAAGGCACGACGAGAAGTTTGTACTTTTTTAGCGTGAGCTTGGAACATAAGATGCACCAAGAAGCAACGTCGCTCTCCATACCTCGCACTTTGCCCAAGGCGCAGACTTCGTAATTAAAATGTTTTTTCAATTTTTCCACAACACGGTTGATCAACCTTTCGTGAATTTTGTCGGGTATGGACTGTATTTGAGTCCTCCTGGACGATAATTCATCGAGCCGATATCCAGCGTATTTCACAAATAGCCAAAGAAATGTGTAGTAAGGATTGTTGCGCAAAAAAGTTGTGGCCAACGATAGTATGACAACCAGATTACTCAGATTCGACTTCATGGCTACGAATCAGTTCTTATTATCGTTGCAATTGTCATAATCACCGAAGGATTACGTTTCGTTGAGAATCTTTGGACTTTGATAAACTAACGGAATTGAGGTTATATTTTTTAATACGCCGGCAGAGCTTGTCCATACGAGCTCGTCGAAGTTATTTTTGATACTTTCATTAACTACTCGAAGGTCATCGATATAAAATCCTAATGGAAACTATCTGGGAAAGATTCTTCACCCAATCGTCTCGGTACTTCGGTGTAAACATTTTATTAATCGTTCGTGACATTTTATGTTTTTCCCCCTCCATCAACCTCACAATTTTCGTGATTAAAAACCATTTTCATAACAATCCGCGGGAAACCCAAGAGGTGCTCAACTTGATATTTACATATATCACACAATATCGCTTATATCGCTCGCGCTATCTCTCTCGCACCGCAGCGAGCGCCGATGGTCCTGTCTCTCCCGCGCTCATAGCGCCTGGTCCATCGAACGATACCTACCTCAAAATACATAGAAATAGCTATAAAAACAATTAAATGCTATTGGTAAGCGTGTAAGAGACGATATCAGATGTTATTCACACGTTTCGTTGAATCTACGGTTTCACAATACCGTTTTGCGATCATTTTTCGAAATCCGATCGAAAAAAAATGTAACAAAATTGTAAACTCGTTACCTCGTCCAATTATGGTTATTTGTATCTCGTAATTACGATGAAAATCGTCTTCTAGGCTTTACGATTAATCGCTATTTACAATCTAGGGAATATATTGTTCCAACGAAAACTCTAGCACGAGCTTCCCCAGAAATGAGTTGGGAGATGTATTTTGGAGGCCTTTTCCGTGTTCGCGATGGGATACAGTGCGAACCTGGTGGCGAAATTGGAAAGTAGGAGGTGGACGTCAGTGATGATGCTGCTCAACCAAGATATTAGCAGAGATGAGATGGTACCCCAAGTATTAGGGGTACCATCTCATCTCTGCTAATATCTTGGTTGAGCAGCATCAGCACTGACGTCCACCTCCTACTTTCCAATTTCGCCACCAGGTTCGCACTGTATCCCATCGCGAACACGGAAAAGGCCTCCAAAATACATCTCCCAACTCATCTCTCTGGCTTCACCAGCAACGTTACTCCTAGGTTGACAACCACAGCCCCCCTGCCCTCCACCACCAACCATAGTCGTAGCCCGTGCAAAATTTTCGCGGAAATTTCCTTTTCTCATACCAACCTCGCTGTTGCTATAGTAACATGAGAACGAATTGTTCGTAAAGCTAGCAGCTGTGAGTTTCAGGGCCCATCGGAAAAAGCAAAAAAGTTTATTCACGATCGTTCAAAATCGTGAATACATCGATTAGACGATATCATTCGTTCATCACGAATTTCGGCCCAATGTTAAATCCCGAAACGCATGCCTCGGTGCATCAGTTTGAACGATAGTCGAACTGACATTTGAAAAAAAACCGTAAGAACCACTGTAGCAGAAGACAGTTGAAACCGTTGATCGCTCGATGGCCGTTAATAACGCTTGACATAACCTGCAAAAAAAATTGCAACAGCGTCCTTATTGCAATTGTTACGACGGCAATCGTGACACGTTCGAAGATACGTCTGTCGAACGTTACTCACACACACACACACCAGGATATTATGAGAAATTGCGGTGAGTCCCGGAAATTTGGTTTTAGTCACGTAATGTGGCGTGAGTTGTGTTGGTCAGAGCCCATTAATTTTTTTTTTTTTTTTTTTTGGGAGCGACTATGCGACGCTCCTCGCACGGCCTGATCCAACAGTTTCCGAAGCTTCTTACAACCCTTGTTGTTCACAATGAACGGTACTATAGCGATTTTTATCCGCAAGTGTCTCATTGTTGATGTATCAATATATATATTTTTCTTTTTTTTTTAAACTAATTGTGAAAATTTGTCGAAAATCGTTTTTACCTATGAAACATTTGGAAATAACGAATAATAATAATAACAATGAAATTCTAAATAAATGAAGAGTTGTTTTTTTTAAGGATTTTTCGAATTTTTAAATATGGATTTATTTTTGTAGACACGAGAACTTGATCGACAAGCCGACATCGAGACATGGATCCGGCGACTGTGATCGCCCTGTGCAAAGAGAACATACAACCTTTGCGACATGGGCGCAACGCGACCCAACTGGGAACGGCGTTGCGAGCCCAGGAAGACACCGAAGCTCAACAGATGCTCGTCCAAGAGAAACAGTGAGAATAACCTCAATTGGTTTTTCACAAACATTTATCGGATAAAACTTTGACGAATCAAATATATATGTATATATATTTTTTTTCTTGGTTAGAATGTACGAGGACGCGATAAGAAATTACGACGGCGACGATCCCCTGGAAAATTGGTACGAATACATATTGTGGATGGAACAGAGCTATCCGAAGAGCGGACACGAGTCTCATATTTGCAAGGTGTTGCAACAGTGCTTGGCTACTTTCGAGAAGGATCCCAAATATTCTCAGGATCGCAGATACATCAGACTGTGGATCAATTACGTGAGTTTGGTATTTGGGAAGCGTCTTTGGGGGGCCGTTTGGCGGATGATTTCGTAGACCTGCGTGAATTTCCTCATCGGAAAGAGTTGTGCATGGAAATTCGACGACGTCTAGAGTGATGCGGGAGCAAGTCGATGCCGAGTGTTTATAAGAAATAGAGCATCAAATTCATTCCTCACAAATCATGAATAATATATCAAAATATATCTTGAATATATAGAATAATAATAATCGATGAATGATTTTAATCGAATTACTTTGCAAAATCAAAAATCGAGCAGGAAATACAACTGGACTGGAATAAAATTGAAAGGTCACAATTCTGCAATCAGTGAATAGAATTTAAGTGCGAACGGAAGTGATAATTCGATATGAGAGACAAGCAGGGGATTTAATGTTTTCTTATGTACGGAAAGAGACACTGTAAACACCCAATAGGGTATACGTGGAACAAATAAATTCTATAGTTTGCGAAACAACGTTTATGTGGATTAAGATTGACGAATAACAAAAAATTCTAAAATAAATTGTAGATAAGCCTGCAGAAGAATCCTCTGGAGTTGTATCAGCTGCTTTACAACAACGGAATCGGCACGATGGTCGCTGACATGTACAGAGCTTGGGCCTTCGAATTGGAACAGATGGAGGATTACAAGAGAGCCGATCAAGTGTACTTAATGGGAATGTCATCGCTCGCCGAACCACGAGAAGAACTCGATTACGCTCACAAGTAATTTCACCAATTCGATAAAACAATTTTCCTTCAATTTTTGAGAAGACGCTCAAGAAGAAAAAAAAAATTGTTTTTACTCTAAAAAGCTTTGTAGAAAAAAAATTAAATCTGCTCGGTAGGATTGAAAATCATGTTTTTTTTTGTGTTTTTCTCTTTCCAAATGGAAAAAAAGGAACTTCCAGCTGGCGATCGGACGTAGAATGCTCGGACACAGCGAGGGCGTGAGCGAAGTTCCGATTTCGGAGCAGCGACAAGCTTTCAGTTCGTTGAGAGCTATCAAAGCGGGCAGACGAGTTACGAGCGTGCGAACTGGACATCGGGTTCGCGAATATTTACCCGGAACCGTTCAACAGACCGGACCATCGAACAACGCTGCTGCCAGATCAAACTCGAGAATACAAATTTATCAGGTTATTTTAATCCAACAATTTTGTTATATTTAAATTTTTTGAATCGCCGGAAAATTATGATTTTTATAATTTTCGAAATATATATTTAGATAGGTGTTGCCAGCGGCTTGGTTAGCGTGAATTCGAGATTTGGTTCCATTTTTTATTTACAAAAACAGTTCATCATCCAAATTACTGAATATAATTAAAATGCTGATGCGAACTAACGCAATTTTTTTACTCTTTGTTAACTAGATTTTTGGGAAATGATGGAACACGTGTTCAATCATTTTTGAAGGAGAATCTGGGTACCGACTTTCCTATTTATAACATGTCTAGTTTTTGAGATATCGGTATCGTCATTAAAAATTTTTTTCACAGTCTCAGGGTTTAAATTTCCAAAAATTCTTTCTCAGTGTAAATCCACATCATAAAAGCAATGTACCTTCCAAATTTCACTTTTCCAGGATAAACTGTTTGACCAGGGCCTTTATGATTCATTCAGTCAGTCAGCCATTCAGGACTTTTTTAATATATATACATAAATATGTATATTTAATAATAATACATCATTTCAGGATGAACCCGCGGCTGTGGATGGCAAAGGTGCAAGTATATTGGATCACGTGCCCATCGAGGAAACCGTACACAAAGAAAATACGATAAAACCAGGACCTTGGAGCAATTCGGCCAGAAAAAATCCTCTCATGTCGGCCAGTGTCAAACCGGCCTTCAAAGGTAATTTTTATACTTTCATTTGACAACGAATTTATGTTTTCTTTCGTCACAGATCGAATAAACTCTCTCCGACGTCGTTCAAAATGTTAATTGTTGTATTTTTATAATTTTTTTTATTTTCAGTTCACGAAGATCGACCGGACGACAATAACGACTTCGATCACGTGCGATTGTTTCCCAATCACACGCCATTTTTCGACGGTAGCAAATACGCCGAGCACGCGATGATACCGGTTTACGTTGGCGACGCACCGTCGAACGATTTCACGATGAAGCCACATTATCCCAAAGAATTAGTTTACGCGACGAACAGCGATCGCAGCATGGAAGAAATTCGAGCCGAAAGATATTTGCAAACGTACGTCGTGACATGAAATTAATTTTTTCAATTATTTTTTTTTTTTACGCGACCAAAAGCATGTTGGGCACGGACACGATAGGGTTTCGTAACCCATTCTCACTGACATTCTCTTCTCAACTTTTTTACAAAACTTATCCAAAGCCATTTCACCTTGAAAAAAAATTGTTGGCTTCCGAAAAATCGTTATTTCGAATTTTTTCATAAACTATCGTTGCCACAGTGTTCGTGAAAATTTTCATCGAAAGTACTGATTGAAAGCTGCATTCTGGAATTTTTCCCGATTTTTCGCATTGATAGTTTAGAAATTAGAGGAGCGAGGGCGAAAGCTCACGACTTTGAGAGCAAATATCTCGTGACTGAAGGGTTTAAATCGAAAGGTCCCGAATACATTATTTGTTGCATTTTCGAAAACCTATTCAAAGACACCCCACTCAATGGGGTAAGTTAAAAAATAAATGTTCAGTACAATATTCAGTCTACGTGATGAGTTTCAAAAAAAAATCTTTTTCCAAAAATCCAATTATTTCTGTTTTTGGATCGTCGATCTACGTCCGTGTACCAAATTTCATCTTAATACGTATATAAATGAAAGAATGGCAGAGTTGTGAAAATATTAACCCTAAATTGGTTCCTTCTATCCAATTATTTTTCTGCCTCCATTCTGAAAGTTTCATTCGATCAAAAAAAAAAAAAAAAAAAATTAATCAACATCCAAAAGCTTCAAAGAACAAACTCTAATTTATTTCAAAATGTTCTGCCAATACTTTGCAAGTAAAAAAAAACTATGCGTCCCGGCGATTCCCTTTTCAAATGCTTTTCTAATTTTTTTGGTGATCAATCTGGTGTCAACGTTATCTTCTTCAAATAAAATGTTCTCATTCAGTTCGTCTTCTGTCAAACCTCCCACAGATATTCAAAACCCATCGAGGACAAGACCGTGATTCACGAAGCCCCGATCCACCATCCACAATCGAACGGCGACAATTCCCTTCATCATCCGTGCGAAACGGACCAGCAAGAGATGGAACGTCGCGAAAAGCGTAAATACGAGCAAGAAGAATTGGCCCACCAGGATCCCCCGATGCCCCAGCACCTCGATCAGCACCAGAATCATCAACGCCCAACCGACAAACTCACCGACGACGAGCAACAGATGCGCGATTACAAATTGGCCCTGGAACGTCGCAGATACGAAGCGGAAACACTGAGACTCGAGAAAGAACGTCACGAGGTTCGTAAATTCGAGCTCGAACGTTTGTCGCAAGAGCGACAACGTCGCGAAGCCGAGCTCGAGCGTCAGCGTTACGAGGCCAAACAGCAACAACAACAATTGAAAGCCCGTGAAGCTTCGAGAATCGAAGCGGAACGCATCGAAGCCGAACGCATCGAGGCCCAAAGAATGGAAGCTGAATTGCAAAATTCACAAAGAAAATTGCAAACATCGTCGAACAGTTTTATGATGCAACGTCATCACACGTCTGCCGGACAAGCGGAAACCGAGGAACATTTGTTGGGACAGAGTTTGACGGTAAACACGAAGGAAGCCATGTCGGTTGTTCAAGATTTGTGGCACTCGCCGGCCAATGACAGTCCCGGATTGGTGATAAATCGTCCGATGGCACATCGAGTCGCGGACACGCGTGCAAAATTAAGCTTCGACATACACATGGACAGTTCGATGACCCAACAACACGCCATGTCCAACACCAAAGAACACGCCAACAATTCTTATCACGTTCAAGGCTATCACGATCAGGAGAATCATCAGCATTATCACAATTCTTATTCGAATCAGGATAATCAACAAACTTACTTGCCTCACGTTATTACGGATCCTTATCAGTATCAAGTGTCCCAACAGCATCAAAATCATCGTGCGCAATCGCATCTGCATCATCATCATCATCATCATCATCAACAACAACAACAACAAATCGTACAATCGCCTCAACAGTCGCAACATCAGCTTCAACATCCTCTGATGCATCATCAGACACCGCACCATCAATCCCACAGTCCCCAGACTCACAATCAGTCGCACATGTCTCAACAACAAATTCAACAACAAAATTCATCCCATCAATTGCAATTACATCATTCACCCCATTCCCAAACGATTCATCATCATCATTCGCCATCTTCGCATCATCATTCGCGTCATTCGTTGCACGCGAATCATTCGTCACACCCGCAGACGCAACATTTGCAAATTGCGAGTTCGTTGACTCATCAACAGCATCAACAACAACACGTTTACGGCGGTGGTTTGCCGGTCAACAATATTCCGGTTTATCATCAATCGTATTCCATGACGATGCAGTGTCCGAATGCTCCGGCAACGACCAACATCGACAGTGACAAACAATTGCATTTCACGCCTTACGTCGATGGGGATAACGATGCGAAAGCTTACAAAATGCCCGAACAATTGCCGTACATAAAATCACCTGGAATGAATCGACGTGATTTGAAGTATTTGGAAAATGCGGATGACAAGGAAAATGCCAGTCGTGCCATTGATTATAACAATGCGATTGAGGAACAGATGATCAAACAATCGGAAAATAATTTGTACGTCGATGAGAGTCTCGGTGTTGCACCGCTTAGCGGTGCCAATGACACTTGTTACACCGAAGCTTTTAATGCGCAATTGCCGAGCTCGACACCTTTGACCAATCAATTCAGACAGACTTACAGACACAAGGACGTCGCGCCACAATATACGGTGCAAAATTTACCGATTATGCCGCCGCAAGGGTATGAATGTTTTTTTTTTTTCGTACACAGTTTTTTTTTTTTTTTTGTAGTTTTTGGGATGTGTTTTTGGAGTTTCTTGATTTTTGACCCGCTGAGGTCGCGTCTACGGCTCGAATCTTGCGCAGAACTTCAATTTAACATGTTTTCTGAATAATCTGATAGTTTTTGTCTTCTATTTTATTTTTGAGTCGTCAAATAACGATGAGAAAAAAAATTCACGAAATCTGACTTTTTTTTTACAAAAATATTTGTGAAAAATTTGATTTTTAGCCATATGGTGAAAAGTTTTACGCCGTTTGAGTATTGAGATATTAGATTTTTGAGAAAAAAAATAGAGCTTTTATGGACTTTGATTGAAGTATATTTATTTTGAAGTTTCAACTCGAGACTTTTGGTCGATGTCGAAAAATGGGAAGTGGGTACGTTTAGATGGACGAAATAATGTTGAAAATTGTTATTTTTATTGCACAATGGCTATGTAGTTGGTCTGGGGTCCAGGGGACCCCCAGTGAGACATTCTTGAAAAATGAGGATTTTTTTTTTTTTAATTCAAATTCTTAAATTTGTCTGTCATAACGAAGAAATATTGAAATATTCAGCAAAGTTCATGATTTTGCAACAATTGCAATTGTCGTAATCTAAACACGATGTTACATATAGATGGGATGATCGACAGACGCCCACTGTGCTAGTTGGGTTTGATAAATCGATGACGTTGGAGTGATTAGTTTTGTATGTATGTATTTCATTATTTTTATTTTTTATTTTTATTTTTTTACGAAACCAGATCGTCGGACGTGACGAGCGGCGAGGTTGACGAAAAATTGAGCGTTATCATGGAATCAACGAGGGAATACGTGTCCAGCAGTTCGGGTAGCAGCGCTCACACGAGAACCGTGGGATTGGGATTCACGTCCACGCGTGAAGAACTCATGCCGATAAAGGAACAATCGCCCAATCGTGGTGAGTGATAAAAATTCAATTGTAGAATTGTTGAAGTCTAAATAACAATTGAAATTCGAAATTGTTGGACGGTTTTGATTGTAGAATCGTTCAAGTTTCAATAAAATAACGAATTGTTTGACGATTTTTATTGTAAAATCGTTAAAGTTTCAATGCCAATTGAATTGTTCAACGATTTCTATTGTGAAATTTTTCAAGTTTCAATAAAAAATCTGATTGTTTAACGATTTTTATTGTAAAATCGTCAAAGTTTCAATGAAAATCGAATTGTTTAACGATTTTTATTGTAAAATTGTTCAAGTTTCAATCAAAATCGAATTGTTTTACGATTTTTATTATAAAATCGTTGAAGTTTCAATAAAAAATCTGATTGTTTGACGATTTTCATTGCAAAATCGTTCAAGCTTGCATAAAAATCGAATTTTCTAACGTTTTGTATCGTAAAATATTTCAAGTTTCCATCCAAATTGAATTGTTTCACGATTTATATTCCAAAATCGTTTCTATAAATAAAATTACAAATAAAAATCGAATCGTTCAACGAATAAATAAAATTCATCGTCATCATAATTGTCCGACAGATGCCGAAACCAACGAAACGCAAGGATTGAACAAGAATTACGAGGATCAGATGCGAGCCAAGATACAAGCGGTTCACGCGCAAAGTCCTCGAACCGTACAACGAAACGTCGACGAAATAACGTCCGAGATAAAGAACAATTGCGATTTGCGAATACCGTTCAAATTGAACGGTGAACCGAACGATGAACCCAAACCCGATACAATGGATTGCGAGGAACAAGAACCCATGGAAGAAGTCGAGGAAGAAGAATATCAATTGCCAACGGGGGATATAAATCCATTCGACAAGGGTTTGATCGCCGGATTATTGAGAAAGATCAAATTTCCACAGACCCAACACTCCACGGGTTACGTACGATTGAATATCAATTTGACCAAAATTGTGCCTTCCAGCAAAATTACTCTGGGTAAGACGTTTTCTTTATTTTTCATTCTAAATTTCTTTAATTCTGTTTTTTTTTTTTTAAATTTATTTAAAAAGATTCTTTCTTTTAATTTGAAGGGAAATCAAGCAATCCTTCCAAATGCTAAACGTACGCAACATTTGCCATCTGGGAAGACAGATTATCATTTTCAATGCATGAAGTAAAATTGTTTTTTTTTTTTATATTAAAAAAATCGATTCAACCAAAATTCCACCTTCTGGAATAATTATTCTGAACAAACTTTTGTTTGCTTCATAAAAATCGTTTGTTTCTCGTGTTGTTTATTTCACTTTGCGTCGACTATCTTGTTGCCGAAGAAAAGATAATAAAGGGGGAGAGGGGATTGACCCGTATCCGGCGAACAGGGGTCTTTTTGACCCCGAAAACAAAAAAGCTTGCTGCGAGTAACCAATTACGATTTTTTTTACTCGGAAAAATTCTCATGTATTCTCCGACACTCCCTTCAACAGGTGCCATAGGTTATCTGGTTCAAATTCAATATTTACTTTAAAAAAAAAATGTCGAAGATGAAAAATACGCAAAACTTGCCATTTTTACCAAAAAAAATTGAAACATCGCCGCTTGTCATTATTTTCATGTAAAAATTGAACTGGATATTCTTGGAATACATTACTTTCAGGGAAAAAATGGGGGTCTCGATTGGGGTTGATTTTTCTTGGGGTCAATTGGACCCCAGTGCGTTAACTAACGGTTAAGGACGAGTTGCGTATATTTGGCACGATGGAAACAATTAGATCGTCCTCACCGCATTGTCCCGATGTCTTCGAGACCATTTGAACTTTAATCAATTGATGTATGAATTTCAATTGAATTTAATTTATTTGCAGGTACCGAGATTTACGAGGTGGAAAAATGTCTTGGAAAAGGAACTTACGGAACTGTAGTGAAAGCCGTTGATCTACAATCCGGAATGAGCGTTGCCCTGAAAACCCAAAAACCCGCGTGGGTTTGGGAATATTATATCGCTCGCGAAATAAAGTCTCGTCTCACCAATCCTCACATGGTAAAAAAATAAATAGTAATAATAAATATTTAAGAAGAAGAAAACAAAATATTTTGAAAAAAAAAATGTATAAAACAATTTTTTTTCATTTTTTTTTCAACATCCCAGACTTTTCCAACAACAAAAAAATTAAATCAAATAAAAATAATCGTTATTCTGGCGTTGCAGTTGCGTGGATTCATGGATATCGAAAAAGCTTATGTAACCGACAACGGAAGTGTTTTGGTTTCACAATTTTCCAAATACGGAAATTTACTAGCGGTTACGAATCAAGTGAAAGTGGCAACGGGTAAACCGTTGGTCGAGTCACTGGCCATTTTCTTTACCATCGAGATGCTAAAGATCGTCGAATATCTTCACAAATGCCAAATCATTCACGGTGACATAAAACCGGACAATTTTCTTCTAATGCACTTGTGAGTATTGCAATTTTCGACGATTCGATTATTATTTTTTCATACATTTTTATTTTATTTCATTTTTTTAATTATCGTTTATTTTTCGAATGCATTGATGCAATATTTATGTCCTGTTTTGTGCATTTATTAGACGGGATTATTATTATTATTATTATTATTATTATTATTATTATTATTATTATTATTATTATTATTATTATTATTATTATTATTATTATTATTATTATTTTCAGACCGACCGAAGCCGTGAGACCGACGATTCAGCTAATTGATTTCGGATGTAGCATAGACATGAGTTTGTTACCCGAGGGTACACAATTTCGACAGATCATCAAGACCCAAGATTTTACCTGTATCGAAATGCAAACCGGACGACCGTGGACCTATCAAACGGATCTTTACTGCGTCGCGGCCTCAAGCCACTGTCTTCTCTTTGGAAATTGGATGAGAGTGTCGAATATCGGCGGTCGATGGGTCATGAATTCGAAGCTGCCAAGGTAATGCAACATTTTTCATTTATTTATTTTTCGTTACTCAAAAGTTTGCGATAATAATCTTCATTTCACACTGAATGACCGGAGGTGTCAAATAAATTGTTTTTTCAACGTCAAAACACTTGCCGACAGCCTTAGGAATAAATTAGAGAGAAGAAATGATTATTATTGTTTTTTTTAATTTTTGTATTTTATTTATTTGTCATAAAAAATTCGGGACGATGATCTTTGGTTCACACTGAACGACCGAAGATATGGATTCCATTTTTCTTTCACTTTAAAACACGATTACCGAGAGTCATGAAAATAGATTTGAAAAAAGAAAAAAGGAAAACAATTGTTTTTATTATTTATTTTCTATTTTGATTTATTCATTAATTTTTTTCGTCATCAAAAATTCGCTTGATGATAATATTATTCTCACCCTGAATGACCGGAGAGGTGAATTCAATGTTTCTTTCACTTCAAAACACTTTTACCGAGAGCCACAAGATCAAGATATAAAAAAATAAAATAAAATAAAATAAAATAAGAATAATAAAAATAAAGAAAAAATATACAACTATTTTAATTATTATTCATTTTTTAAAATAATTTGTATTGAAAATTATTCAAACAAACAAACAAACAAAAAAAAAAATTGCATTTCGCAGATACGCGAAGAAAGCAGCGTGGGAAAGATACTTCGGTGATTTACTGAACATCGAGTCGTGCGACAAAATGCCGGATCTGTCGAGCCTTCGCAACGTCATGGAGGAATCCCTGGCCGAGATGTCGGAATTCAGCGGAAAGTTTCGACAGTTCGCGAACGTTCTCAACAAACGATAACGCATCTCTCGCCCCACCCGTCCGCGTGTCCACGTAAATAAATCCACGAGCGTTCGCTTACGCCCGCGCCGGTATTTACAACTAAACTTGTGCACATAATTTTAGCGACTACAAATCACAGAACAGAAAAATTAAAAAAAAAAAAAAAAAAAAAAAAACGCGTATAAAATGAAATAAATAATTATCGTGCTATTTATTACGGTTATCGTTAACAATGATTTTATATAATAATAATAATAATGATAATAATAAGAATAGTAATAATAATAATGTATCTATGTGGTTGTAATTTTTACGATGAACGAAAAAAAAAAAAAAAAAAAAAAAAAAAAAAAAAAACAAAACACAAATATCAAAGGCGAGTCTCTTCGACGCCGCCTCCCCACCGCGAAGACTCACCCGTTGCAACGATTCTACTTGCACATTTTCAAGACGATTCGAAGTAACGAAAAAATGGGAATTTAAGAAAAAGTATTTTTATTTTATTTTTTTTATTTTTTTTTTATTAAAAAAAATTATTTGAAGAAAACTTCATCGACGCATGATTGAAAGAATGTATTCGCACGAATATTGGACATGGGAAAAAATTGACGTGATTGTCTTTATTTTTGTTGTTTATATGAGTTTTGGGCGATGGCGAACGTATTATTTGTTTAGACGGTTATATTGCTCGAAAAAATGATTATCGGAGTAATATAATCATTGATCCTTATGATAGAATGGTCGATGAGATTTCATGAATTTCGTGGATTTTTTTGGACCACTTTGGAGTCACTTTTCGAGAGCTTGTTAAAAACCAATAAAAAGGTTGTGCAAGTTAGACTCAGAAAAAAAAAATCATTTTTCTAAGCGGCAGGTACGAGTGATTCATTTTTAAAGAATAAACGTGTCGATGATATCGCTTGATATTGCAAAAGCCATCTAAACCACAAAACTAATTAATTCGACCAAAGCAAAAAAAAAGAAAAAAAAAAACAAAAAGTAACAGAATTAATTGTCTTTCATTTGATTCGATCTTGCTCCTTAAAAGAAAATAAATCCGATCGTGTATTGACAATGTGCAAGTTACAGATTCAAATAACGTCCACTGAGAATGAAGAAAATAAAAGAATTAAAAAACAAAAACGATAAAAAACACAATGCCTCCGACAAATTTTTGTTTTTCTTTTCGTACGGTATAAATGAAAAGATATATATTATAAATACAAGAAGATGAATATTAAAGAAAAAAAGAAGAAAAAAGTAACCGACAAATTATGGACTCGTGATTGGACGATGTACCGTTAGATTATATTGAGATACGAAAAAAAAAAAAAAAAAAAAAAAAAAAAAAAAAAAAAATACACAGACACACAGATAAGGCGAAATGGGAGGAAAAAAATTGAGAGTAGCGCGATATTTCGGATAACTGATAAATCTCATAAATCTAGTACGATATAGTCTATATATATATATATATATATATATATATATTTAAAAAAGAATAATTATTATTATAATTACATTCAGACTCGTCGGTTATATGATACGCCTTATTTTCAACGTGGACGGTGCAACATTCGGTCACGATCGCTGATTGATAAGAAAAGAAAAAAAAAGAAAAACAGGAAAAAAAAACAAACCAAAAAAAAATATGATAGGAAAAAAAAATAAAAAAATGAAATAAAATAAAAAAAAAAACGCTGCTCGATGAGCGGCAATCATCGAGAGCGTTTCATAAATCCGCACCTGATGCCCACACACACGCTCAATCGCCGCCCCGTGATAATCCTTTGGGAGACAATTAGTTAACTCAATTTTTTTATTTTTTATCTTTCAATAATTTTTATATTTTAATTTAATTTAATTTAATTTTTTTTTTGCAAATATTTAATTATAACGATTTCTTTTTTCTCTTTTAAAACAATATTGACGACGATATTATATATAAATATTGTTGGACAGATGGATAGAACTTTATATCGTGGATCATCGATGTATAACGTTGCACCGTCGCACGAGAGTGATTAATCCGACCCTCGTCGATTCCCCCCACCCCCACCCCCTTCGTTCCCAATCCTACCCCTTTCCCCCTCGCAACAATTCACGCAATGGTTTTTTTTTTGTTCTTCGCTCGATAAGGACACTTGTAGTATATATATAAATTAAAATAACGAATTCTCATGAATATAATTATATAGATATTTACAAAATACGATAAAAATCGTGTCAATGGATTGTAAACTCGGTGATCGATCGAACGATCCGACCCCATACCCTGTCGCGCATTTTGTCTGGCCTTGAAATAAGAATAAGAATTTTGCGACTCGAAAGAACAATAAACCAAAAAAAAAAAGATAAAAGAATGAATAAATATAAAATAAATAAATAAATCTGAAAAAAAAATTTGAAAAATGCACGATTTGTCAATGAAAGGGTTGTGATTATTTGGACATGTGTTTAAACCACGTCTCTGCATTATTGTACTTTTTTTTAGTTAGGAATATCATTTTTGGTGCGAACTGAAGCCTCGAGCATGTTTTCTTTTTTTTTTTAATAATTATTTGGGCTCACGTTGTGGTCGAAGGTTCTTCAAGTTTTTCCATAAAATTTTCGATTGAGCAGATACAACAACAGATTGACGTTGATTTTCGCTTTTCCAAACATGTCCATTATCGGCGCGCCCTCGAATTGCAATTCGAGCAATTTTTGTATATCAACGTCGACCTTTTCCACCTCAACGCCCATGAATTTTCCTCTTATCGTGAATATTCCATTGTGCTCGGTCGGACTTATCTCGAATATGACGTTTTTGAATTGCGATTGTGGCAAACCGTCGACTTCCAGTAGCACACCCTTCTCGTGCAGCTTGGCCGCCGAATATTTCAGAGTCATCTTGGATTTTAATTTTGCGTGACTGTTTTTCTGATTTACTTTAACGGCACGCAAAGATCTGTGGGGAAAGACAAAATAGACGTCGATCAATATTTTTACATCGAAGATTTCGATTTGTACAAAATTAAAATGGTATATTCTGTTTTTTGAACGACGAGCGGCTTCCCAACTTGAGTCGGAAAATATTCATCGTAGCCGAAAAAATTATCACTTAAATTGGAGAGAATTAAATTTCCCAAAACTTTTGTTATGTGCTTTTTTAGTCAAAAGTTGAGAATAAGCGAGTTATTTAAGAAGAAGAAAAAATTCCGTTAAATTCAAAAAAGATTAGAAAAAAAAATTGGAAAATTCCCCAAGCTCGTTTTTGCAATGTCAGCCCTTAGTTTTGTATATCCCGACTGGGCTACAATTTATATACAAGATAGAATGATGAAATTCGAAGAATATTATTTTTTTCAGGAAGAAATCTGACTTTTTGACAGCTTTGTGGGAGGGAAAACGTTTTTTTTCCAATAACTATCGGTCTTAAATTTAGTGAAAAGGATAAAAAATATTCAAAAAATCAAATGCAACCGATCTTCCCCCAACCCAGAATGTTAGCCTTGAGCCAGATTTTTTTTTTCAATCTGAACTAACTATTTCATTTTTTAATGAAAAAACCGTAATATATTCGGCTTCGCCCCTGTACCCCAGATAAGTGCAAACTCTGGTTGAATATGAATCTTCATAAAGCTCAGAAAACACGATTGCGTTATTCAAATATTTAAAAATGTTCAAACATGTTTTTTAAAAAATATTTTTTCGTTATATGAGTTTTTTTGTCTTGTAAAATTCTTTGTCTTTTTTTTTTGTTTTGTAAAATTGTCGCATGTACAAACCCTTTGCCGGTGTGCAAATTTTCCAAACATCGTTGAGTGTATTCGTTGTAAAATTCCACCTGATCCTGATAGTACTTTGTCTTGGCTTGAAGTATTTGCTTAGCCGTGCGCAAAGTGTGAAGCTCTTTGTTTCTCAGGACGCGATATTTGCCTTTGTTGCAAAGATCCTTGGCCACTGCGGTGACGATGCTCTGATAACCGTCATCCTGCGATACCCATCCGCCCAATTCCAATTTGTACAGATAGGCGCGCAATTGAAGCTTGCAATCGTTCAGCGACGAGCTGCTGCTCGATAAACGACGAACAAAACGAATTACAAATGTACGTGTTTATTTTCACCGAATAAAAAAATGAGGAAAAAAAAATTTTTTAAACCTTCGATGAATGAGGCTCATTGGATTGGTGATCGACGAACATTTCGCATCGTAAAGACGTTCTTGAATCGGCGATGACGTTGCCTCGAGAGCCTCGACGAGTGTGTCGCCTTTTAAAAATTGCAAAACCGATACCAACAATTCTTTCGTTTTGATGAACAATTTGTTGAGATTTTGATCGTCGTTTTCCGGAACTTCGAATTTATTCGTTAGCACGAGACACAGCTCGGTTTTTCCCATACGGGCGGCGTTGGATTCGCAAATCGGTTCGGCTGTTAAAAAATAAAAAAATAAAAAAAATTTTAAAAAAGAATTAATAAGTAAATTAATATTTTTCTATTTCAATTTATTCATTAAACATTTTTGCAATGAATTAATAAATTAGTAAATTAGTAAATTAATAAATTAATAAATTAATAAATTAATAAATTAATAAATTAATAAATTAATAAATTAATAAATTAATAAATTAATAAATTAATAAATTAATAAATTAATAAATCAATAAATCCAAGGATTCGTCTTATAAATATGAAGAGAAAAAAACAAAAAAAAAAAAAAAAAAAATGCTTAACAACTGAATAAACGTGACTAACTGATTCCCAATAACGACGCGATGGTCGGTGCGCATTCCAAATCGTCCAACAATTCGTGCAAAGGATCCAACGGCGCGGGTGCAATGTCATAACGATATTCCAGTAGCAACGAGTGGGTGTCGCATATTTCCTGAAGCGATATGTAAATTTCGGGTTTGTGTATGAGAGTGGCTTCCGTGTATTGATGTATGCTGAAGTGTTCGTCGAGTTCCTCGATTTGACAGCACGAACGAAAGAATTTTTTGAAACGTTCGTGACAATCGATGATGAACGGATTGAGACACACGAGATGCGGAGCTTCCTCGCCAAACTGCAACATAAATAATTCATTTACGTTGGGAATTGAAAAAAACAAAAATAACAAAATCAAGATATTTTTAAATGGAAAGCTTTTATATATATATTTTTTTTATTTTAAATGGAAGCCATTCCTGACTTTATTATTTGTTTAACTTTTTTTTTGACGATGTGAAAATATGTGAAATTCCACTTACGCCCTTCTTTGATGCTGCGAATTGCAATATTTTAGCGATACTCGCCAAATTTCGTCGCTGATCGGTGGACAGAGATCGATCGACGGGCAAGGCAACGATTTCAAAAGCATCGGGAGCGACGATGGCAGCATTTATGAAATGATAATAAATCAAATTCCCGACTACTTTCAGAATATCTTTTTCCGGTGCCATTGGAAATTTTTCCGTCAACGTGTCGTTCAGTACTTTGGCCATGTACAACATGCCGTACGGTATAAGGTCGCGCGATTCCGTTATTTTTTTCAAAAATTCGAGAACCGTGTTTTGCAGCACTTCGATGCCTCTCGACAATCTTTTGCTCACTTGTTCGTAATTCAACGCTTGTTGTTGGGTCACCGAATACGGAAGATTTCTGAAAATTCATTGATCCATTTTTTTCAATTGCCGAATTTTTTTTAGAAGTTTTATCATTTAAAAAAAAATTCATTTTTCTTTTTTTAATTTGTCATTGCATGTTTTTTTATTTATTTATTTATTTTTTTGCTCACTGAGTTTCGCCGGTTTCCATTTCCAACTGATTGCGCCAACATTTGTAAATGTCAACCGGATTGGTTTCGATGTTTATACTTTTGTCGGACAAAATTCTTTCGATTATCGGTCCGAGTATCTCGCGCAGTGCTCTTTGACCGTTCAGATGTCGAGCGTAATTCACGACCATCTTCAGAACCAACGGATTACCAGTCACGACTTCCGATGGTTTTTGGAATTTTGATCTGGAATAATAGATTCATGCTTACTGGGGTGTGTTGAAATGGGGCAAAGATTTTACGACTCTTCTGGCAGTTCGTACTTGAGAAGCAGATACTATCAGTAGAAATCTGTCAAAATTTGAGCCAAAACGGACAACATTTGGAGGTACGGCTTTCACGAATGCGATTTCACCTCTGACTGACATGTAGCGTGGTTTTTTTTATGACACAGCGTATTAAAAAACCATATGAACGTCGCCGATGCAAACATACCTAATTTCCTCCTGAAGTGCACGTCCGAACAATTTCAGCAACAAATATTCCTCGCGTGTGTTCGAACCAAAATTGAACAGAGTCAAAATAACATTTTGGAGAAATTTGTTGCTTTTGCTCTGTGGCAACAAAAACAACAATTTCGACAGATACATGGGATTTGTTTGCAGAGCGTAGAAGAGATGTTGATATCCTTCCAACATTCTTCGTCCTTCCTTGGTCAGGGATTTCAATCCTTTTTGCACTATAGTCTCGGAATTTGAATTCTTTCGCGTTCTGTGATGAGCATTCTTGTCTTTGGCCAGTGATTCCAGATTTTTTCCGTGAGCAATTACGTCCTAAAAAAAAATTTTTAAACAAAAAATAAAATAAAAAAAAAAAAAAAAAACGACGGAGCTCATTATACAATTGATTCTGAAGATTGAATCGAATTATTTTTTCGTTTCTATGGAAATTGAACGAAAATTGAAAAAAAAGTCTTACTTGAAGAGTTATTCGATTTTGTATCAGCAAACCAATTTTTATGTCCATTCCGTCCAATTGCTGCGAAAGGTTCTGATTGTGTCTTATCGTCTGGACCACATCGTTTTTGAGTTGCTGAAAAATTAATCATGACAATCTCGATAATTGAGTTGAAGTTGCAATCCGTCTTCGTTATCATGTTGATAGGTCGTTATTAGCTAAGTTTTCGAAAATTTTGGCAAAGAACAACCGTATTATAATAATGATAATAATTATAATAATATTGTCACAAATTAAACATTTTCTCCTCGAGTTCTTAGTTAAATAATTAATAATAATAATAATAATAATAATAATAATAATAATATTGTTACAAATATAAATTGTTCTCGGCAAGATTGGCGCAAGAGAATTAATAATAATAATAATAATAATATTGCTGGAAACTCACTTGCAACTGAAGATCTTTGTCATAATCCTCGGCGTTGAAATTAAGAATCGACGAGAAATGTCGAACCACGGAAAACGGTGGCTTTTCCAATCGCAAAAGCGAGCAAAACGCACGTCTGGCAATACGTCCTCTCCACAATGCTTGAATCTTGATGATCTTGCTCTCCTACACGAAAAAAGAATTAAATAAATGAATAAATAAATGACAGAATGATATAATAAACGTTTCGTTTAGTCAATTCGTGAGCTAGCAAAAAAAAAATAAAAACTCGGACGTACGTGTTCTCGATAAAGATCAAAAACGTTCTTGTACTTGTTTCTAATTCGCGAATGAACGACGCACGCAGCTGTTGCTGCGGAATTCTGTCTCAATCGTGCTCTGAGCATGTCGGCGTAATTTTTACGCACGACCATCGATCGCCACCACGCTTGAATCTTCACGATTTTATCGATATTGTCGTGAAAATGCGTAAAACGTTCGCCAATTTTTTTTCGCAAAAGATAACCCCGAGCACAGGCTTGAAACTTGACGACCGTTGTTTCGGCTATGGGCTCTTCGCCACGATGAAAAGCTTCCATTTCGATGTCTCTGATTACAGTCTGCAATGCAAAATCATTAAAAATCAGCGTTGAAGCGCGAATCCTCAGAAAAAAATTTTTTTTAAAATTATTTTTCGAGCGACAACAAAATGTTAAAATAAATTTGCAACCAATATGGCAGCAATGTACCTCAATGTCTTCCTTTGTAACGTAACGACTTTCGGAAATATTACGAGGCCTGTCCCACGTGTAGCTGTATTTTTGAAGATCCAGAAAAGATTCATTTCCACTCGGAGTTACGTATCTCACGTACGGGCAATTATATTTTTTCATCTGTATGTAAAAAAACAATTTTTTGAATGGAAATGTAAAATATAAAAAATTAAGAATATGAAGAATAGTGAAAGATGTATAAACGTAAAATCTAAAAAAATATATATTGAATTGGGAAATTTTTATTTCTTTATATTACAATCGTTTTTCATGGATATTTACCTTGTAATTTCGCAAATTCTTCAACGTCGTAAAGTACTCGTTTTGGTGCTTCGACGATATCTTCAATCCAGTCTCTTCCAGACTCTCGATTGTCGTGTATGGATCGTTTTTCTCGAGTCCCAGGTTTATTTGAGCGAGTAGATTGCACGCTGACGAATATTATGTGAAAAATAAATAAAATGCAAATAAAAATAATACTGAAATAATACAAATAATATAAAGATGAAAAATGTAATAATAAAAATAAGGAAATTTGTGGGAAAGGAGGCGGAAGTCGTAACTCTTGGGGGAATCGATAAACGATACAAACATATAATAAAATTTTTTTTAAAAATAATAATAATAATATTAATAATAAAATTCATATAATCAAATATTGTATAAGAGAAATTGAAAAAATTAACGTAATAAATAATGAAAAAAAAAACAAATAAATAAATAACGATAATACAAATATGAGATAGTATTTTGAGCGAGTAAAATTATAAAGATTACGAATTTTTTAATACTATTTCCATACCAGTTTGTACTTGTTCAGCTTCGGCAGCGACCACGAGAGCCACGTTTTCAACATCTTCGAGCCACAATTCCGAACCATCCGCGTGATTCTCGTTCAAACAAGTTTCGAAAAGTTTGAGATAGAGCGAAGCGTCAGCCGGTGACGTTGGAATTTGCAGTTTGAGCGAATCGTTCGTGAGTGCGGACATAACACCCGAACGACTGTTTTCCAATACGGATTTGTTGAGCTCTCCCAATACGTGTATCACTGAATAACATTTTACGAATTAATCATTCAAATAGATAATTATGAAGCCCTTCGTTTGCTCGATCCAACCGTAAAAAAACCCAGGGAAAGAATAAACAAATAAGACCAATTTAAAAAAAAATAATAATAATAAAAAATAAATTAAAAAAAAATAATAATAATAAAAAATAAATTTAAAAAAAATAATAATAAAAAAAACCTTTTTGATTCGAAGTGAAGTGATTTATTTCACTAAATCTGTTTTCAATAATCGTGTTCCTTGCTCACCTTCGTTATCCTCCCTGAATTGTTGATTGACAATGTCCACGCAATCCTGAATGTCCATGTAAGTCAGCAAGGGACAAGCTTCGTTAGTGTTCTGATTGTCACAACGAACCGCGGCCAATGCTCGATAATACTTCACTTTGTTTTCCTCGTCCAGATCCTACAAAAAAATAAAAAAAAATAAATGAATAAATAAATAAATAATATTTAAAAAAAAAAAAAAACTCAAAATATAGAATGACTCACGGTAACGTGAGCTTCCGAATCGGACAGAGCGTTGTAAACCAATTCGGGATCGCCCGTGTCCACGGCTTTCGTTATACCAGCGATTGCAGTCAGTACCTTGAGACTCGCGACGATATCGCTGTAGGACAATTCCTTCTGCGAAACAATCAGTTCGAATTATCATCAACCCTTCGAGATCACACACGTCCGGCAAATAACGCGCCTGGTCACACGGGGTCACAATGACCCCGGCCGCGTTAACAATATCGTTCCCAACGACTCATAAAAATTCGGGATATTAGTTTGAACACTTTGCAATGAGGATATCACGGAAAATCTTTTTTATCGAATTTTCCCGATGGCGAAAAAAAATCTTCAAAGGGTGAATGAGTGAAAAATCACATTTTTTACTTAAAAAAAAATCATCTTTCAAAATTTTTAAGTTTAAAATTTTTTATTTACTTTCTAATTTTTGTGAAAAATGATAATTTTATAAAAGTAATTTTTTGTATCAGAATAATAATAAAATGTAAATAAACGAATTTATAATAATGGTAATCACGATAATGAAAATTATGAAACTTATAATAAATTAAGTCATAGAAAATCAAGCTTGATCAAGATCATCTTTCTGTTTCAACCAACCACCAGAAAAAAGTCTGAGATAGATTAAAATAATAATAATAATAATAATAATTCTAAAAATAATAATAATTTATCATGATAATAAAAAAAAAACGATCACCTGAGATTCCGCCCGATCGATTTTCATTTCCGAATAATACAACGGGGTGGCAAATTTTTCAACGTTATTGCCAAGTCCCAAATCCGGATTTGTCAGAGCTTCGACAAATTCGTCGTGCGAATCGTGTTCGAGAGCAGCGTTGATACGCTCAACAGCATATTCCCCTTAAACAAACATGTAAATTCCACATAACAGCACGAGCAAAATTTAAAGATTCGAATTAATCGTCGCATAAAAAAAAATGTCAAAGTTTGTATTCATCAAAGAAAAAAAATTTGCAATGACTCTTCTTTCGATGCTCACTGTTGCGATTTTTTTCGGCAATCACGTTCGCCGCGTCGATTCTCTGCTGTATGAGTTCTTGACAGTGACGACTGTTCTCCGCGTATTCGTCGTAAAGTTCCGAATTATTTTTCAATATCACAAGTTCGTTTTTGTAAAAAGTTGCGTTTTCCGGTATCACGTTCTGAAAATGAAAAAAATAAAAATTCAGCTGTATCGTACGAAATTATATTTGTTATTGTATTGGTCTCACCTGAAGCTGAAGCGCGAAGCTCCGCAGTGCCGACACGAGTTCGACGTTTCCGGCGTCCAACGAATTTGCAATTTTTTTCAACGCGTATTGAGCTAATCGCCGGAAACAAAATTATTAAATACATTTTTTTATTTTTTCCTCTTTCCAGATATTGGATTTGATGTTCGAGGTGCGATAGTCGTATTTCATGCAGGAACGGGGTCTACTGGACCCCAGGCCAACTTCGTGTCATTTATGCAATAAAAGATACAATTTTTCGACATTTTTTTGTTCATTAAAACTTGCCACTCTCATTTTTCGACATCGACCGAAAGTCTTGAGTTCAAACTTCAAAATAAATATACTTTTTTCCAAAGTCCATAAAAGCTCTATTTTTTTTTTTTCAATAATATAATATCTGGAGAGTAAAACAGCGTAAGATTTTTTTACCATATGGCAAAAATTACATTTTTCACGATTTTTTTCGTTAAAAAAATCAGATTTCGTGAATTTTTTTTTCTTCATCGTGTTTAGGGTACGTTTTTGGGTACTTACTAGTACTTCGGTTGTCATTCAATATTGACGTTGAAAAAAAAAAATTCAAGGTAAAGAAAACGCAGAATTGGCAATTTTCACCCAAAGAAAATCGAAACTTTCCCATTTTCCATTATTCGAATCTAAAAATTCAACTGGACCCTCTCGAAATACTCTACTTCCAGAAAAAATATATATATTTCGATAGTGGCTGTTGAGAAAAAGGTATTTATTCTGAGAAATGATGAATAAATGTCTTGAATCAGGGTCGATTTTATTTGGGACCTTTTTGACCCCAGTGTGACGACAAAGGATCAACACAAATGTGGAAAAGAAAAAAATAATTGATAAATAATCACCATTCACGTTATTTATGTGACCCTGAATTTCCGCTGGAGTCAGAAGCTCGTCGTAGGCGTCTGGAACGTAACTGTCATTCAGGGACTACAAAAAAAAAACAAATATCACAATGCAACAACAAAAAAAAATTCTTACTATCAAGTCAAAGATAACTTTTTCTGAGAAAAAATAAATAAATAAATAAATTTTAAAAAATAAAAAAATTGAATTAAAAAAAAAATTAATTATTTCGTTTTTCTTACTCGATTAAGGGCGGCTTGAGTTTTCGTGTCTTTGGCTTCCCTCAAAATTTGATGATAGTAGTGCGCGTGATCGGAAACGACATTTTGCAATCGCGCGGCTGTATTTTTGAGACTGTCGAGAATGGCGTCGGTGTCGGTCGCGGAAAGCGCCTGATTTATGGCAATTACGGCAGCGTGAAGAGCCGCGGTGTCACCGGCCATGGAATTCGTCAGTAGGCCGCCGATCTTTTGAAACGCCGGCAACTGGATTCCGTATTTTTTCAGTTCCTTGCTCACCGCGTCGATTTCGGCGTCTATGAATTAAAAAAATTTTTTTTTGCATGACGATAAGAGTAAAAATGCGAAATATGGGAAACACAGTATCATCGAATACTCGAATTTCGTACTATTGTTTTTGAACATAAACATGAGGATCTGAATCGCTAAAATCGCGATTTTTCGTTAGCGAATTACTTAGCGAGCACTAAACGTATGACCCAATCTTCTGTGCAAAATTTTCATCAAGCTATCGTGTAGTTGTGAGTAAATTGCAGCTGGAAAAAAATCTATCTTAAGTGTAATTTGTTTTTAATTTCTTTTTTCTTTCCATACCAGTGAAATTGACTTTGCCGTAGAGGTCCTGTATCTGCGGCGCTCTTCCCAGTTTGAACAAGTGCGTGCTCAGCGCGTGTATGCAATATATCACGCGTGGCATATTTTTTTTGTCATAAATGTCGGTGGTTTCTGGTTGAAAAGTCTGCAAAACAATAATAGATATATATATATATATATTTTTAAATTCTGTAGAATTATAAATTTTGGAGTAGTTTCGTAGAGCCGGTACTGAAAATCATTAAACTACGAAGAAAAAATAACATAACATTTCCTATACAAAGTGAAAATTGTGAAAGTTACAACCTTGTGTATAAAAAGTAGAAACTTACCAATGGCAACTGCATGGATTTAAGACACTGAAGAAAATGATTTATGTTGTCGGTATGACGAAATTGCAATCCGGCGACGGCGTATCTCTTTTGATCGCGGTCGTAGATCTTGGCGAGCGTGACCATGCTGGGATCCATAAAATTGGCCAGTTTGGCCAAGTATACTCCGTTACGAAGATTCTCCTCCAATTCGGTGGTCGGAGGCAATTTTTCTCTGAGGCAAGCTTCCATCCACCTAGCGTCCAACATTGTTTTATCCCAACTTTGTAACATTTGTGAAAACTACGAATATAAAAAATATATATATCAATTTTTTAATACTTTTTTGCTTCCTCCAAGTGACAAAGGTACTCGTAAGCCATTGTCTTTTGTCTCTGTTCGTCCATCTCTTGCGCCGACTTGCGAACGTCATTGTCTGAAATTGAATTTCAATAAAAAGAAAAAAATAATAAAAAATAAAAAATAGAAAACAAAATGGAAACCATGAGAGCAGGTGAGAGTAAATAATGGGACAATACAATTTTGCCGGACAAAGCAAACGTAAAACCGGCGAAAAATGGAAGCGGGAGGGGTTGACAACTGGTAGACAATAATTTGTCCAGTGACAATGTATTCGGAAAGAATTTGTGGAACAAACAAATTTCGAAATTACCCAAATCGTTGTTTATGGTTGCGTTCTCCCGTTCCTTCATATTATCGTATTTTCGGCCGGCTAACAACATTTTTAACGAGATAAAAATATTCACGCATATCAACAAGTAGAATACGTTGAGTTTTGAGAAAATTCAAACGAATCGAAGTTCAACCGACGACGAATGGGTCGTAGATGGCGCATGCGTCGGGCGCAGGTGGCGAACTCGCCCGCCCACCTCGCAGCCGCAAACAAATCGATCGATTAGCCCGGTCGGACAAATCGACACCCTGCTGTATCGACTGACAAATGAGAGTTTTCTCTGTAAACGTTTTCCACCGGCGAGAGGAACAGAGAGGAAGAAAAAAGAAGTGGCGACTTCAAAACTTCGTCCACCCGGTTAAGCTCCCTATGACTCAACGTAAAGACTAAAGACGAAGATAATTCATTGAGATTCATAGCTCGGAGAATACACGAGAACAGTTGACTCAAACACTCCTAGACACAGTCAAACGTTCTCAAGTTCCATCGAAAAAGTTTATTATGACTGAGAACAATGGTTTACAGTTTGTATTATCGACCGAGCAGTGTCATAACCATCGCGTTCCCACTCGGTCGACATCTTACATAACCTCGAATACCGGCTTGTGGTATGAAACAATAAAATCGTCCACGATGGCAATGTGATCCGGCCAATTCGCCACGCAGGTCGTTGTCCGACGTCATCAACATAAATTGAACCAATTGTCAACACTACAGTCTGTCCAGTACGAGCCGTAGCTCCTTATGAATTGCATGTTTTGTTGGTTATGCGGTTCGACAATTGTCACCGCGTTTACATTGACGTTATGGATCTTATGGACGTTCTGGATAAAATCCAGAACAGGAAGAAGCAAAACTGCATGCGTTATCGTACTCGGTGACATAGGTCGAAGTCCTCGTATGCAATATCACGCTCTGTCGTTCGTCAAGGAAGGCTTTCGAGTAGATCTCGTGGGTTATCCCGGTTCCGAGCCTCTACGTGAATTACTCGATAATTCATCAGTCAAAATTCATTATCTGCAACCGGTGCCAGATTTGCAAAGTAATTGTCGAAAAACAAAATATTACCAATTTTTTGAACTCCATTTTTTATTTTTTTCTATTTTTTCTTTCAATCACGCTTGGACCTGGTTTTTCTTTCAGGATTGCCAAGATTGCTGGGATTTGTTGTGAAAACATTGTGGCAATCGACAAGTTTGCTGTGCAAATTGTTTCTAGAAGTCAGAGCCGACTGGCTGACCGTTCAGAATCCTCCGGCAGTGCCCTCCATTCCGATATGTTGGCTCTATTGCCGCTGCACGTCGACTCGACTCGTTATCGATTGGCACAATTATGCCTACACGATAATGGGAATGTCCGTTGGACGAAATCACATTCTCGTCAAGATGACCATGTTTGTCGAATCGTTCTTCGGCGGCAGAGCCGATAAACACTTTTGCGTCACAAAAGCCATGAGGGACGACCTTGATGCCAAGTGGAACATAAAGTTAGATATTTAAATTTGATAATAAAAAAAAAAAAAATTATAAAAAATTATACAGAATTGCTTTTGTTGCTGTCGATGCACTAATTGAAATCAAATTAATTTTATGAAACAAAAAAAAGGAAAAAAAAATTGGAATAAAAAAGAAATGGGTTCCGTGATCATTTAAAAACAAGTGGCTGATCCAAAAATGTTTCAGCTCTGAGGTTTTGTACGATCGTCCTCCGGACGAATTCAAACCGATCGATCTGCCCGCCAAGCATTCGTTGTTGACGAGACTTGGCAAAATTTACAAAGCGTTTAGCGACGATGATGGCTTATCGAGATTCACGGAATGCTCGAACAATGGGGAAATTAGTTTGAAACCGTCGAGACCCGGTTTTATAGTTTCCAGCACAAGCTGGACCGAGGACGAAGATTTTTCGATCCTCTTCAACGCTTTGCACGGTGAGAATTTGCGAAAATCGTTCGTCAAAAATCGACGTGTGTGCAGGGATGGGCATTTGTAAAATCATGATGGTATTTGAAATAATTTGTTGACAATATTGAAATGCACTATCGAATAATAATTCTTGTGAATTATTCACAATTATTGGAAAAAAACTTGACAATATTAATTGTTACATGATAATTGATCAGAGTTATTTGTTGGAAAAAGTATTTCAAATACGATTTTTATTCCATAAATGACCAAATCCACGTGTGCTCAAGGAAATACGACAAAAGATTTTTTTTTTTTTTTATTCGTAGAATACGAGATCGCAGCAGAATCGAAGGATCGCAATTTACCGGATCTCGTGTGCGCGGTTACGGGAAAGGGCCCGTTGAAAGAATTTTGGCAAGCCGTTATACAACGAAAAAAATGGGAACACGTGAAAATCGTGACCCCGTGGCTCGAAAATGAAGATTATCCAAAATTAATCGGTAGAAAATTATTTCGTTATTGAAAATGGAAAAGAAAATCGAACAAATTGTAATGTAGTATTCAAATGGCAGTTGACACGGACTTTTTAAGAGTGTTATTGAGAAAAACGTGTTTAAAATTTTTAAATCAATGAAATTGCACCAAAATCAATCGATTTATTTTTTTAGCTAGCGCGGATTTAGGAATTTGTCTTCACACATCGTCGAGCGGATTGGATCTGCCGATGAAGGTGGTCGATATGTTTGGATGTGGATTGCCCGTGTGCGCTTTTAATTACAAATGGTGAGCAATTTTCATTCGAAACGAAAATTATTGAAAAAATTTTTTTTGTCCGTCGAGCTGCGATTATTATTATTATTATTATATTTTCCGTCGGAAAATATTTTTGCAGTTTGAACGAATTGGTGAGACACGAGGAGAACAGTCTCGTGTTTTCGAACGACAAAGAACTCGCCCAACAGATAATATCGTGGTTCGACGATTATCCGACGAACGAGAAACAGAAGATTGTCATAACGAAGTTTCAACGTGAATTGGAAATTTTCCGCGAACTCAGATGGCACGGTAATTGGTCGTCCGTAGTTCTTCCCTCCCTCAAAAATTCATAATTATCCGGCGTTATAAAATTGTTTTTTAATTTTTTTTTTCATTTTTAATTACAAAAATTTTGTTATCGTACGATATGCAAAATTTTTGCGTACTCCACGCGCGGAGAATGTGTTCGTTATGCCGTTCGAAATATCGCTTCGTTCGATAATTTTTTTTGTATATTGTTTTTTTCAATATAATTTCGGCATGTGTATGGCTGAATGTAAAAATACCATTTTGTTTTTTTGATAATTTTCATGTGCGCTGACTTTTTTTTTTCCTCTTCTGTAAACCTTTTGCCTTTAGAATATTTTTACGATTCTTCGGACACAATCCCGTTGAACAATATTTAATTATCTTCGTAAAATTTTTTTTTAAAATTGTTTATGGGAATTAGTTTGCACCGCCGATTTCATTTTTATCGGCACGATATTTATGTTTGTACATAGAGAAAATCAAGGGAAGTGTTTACGTTGACGATTCGGTAATGATTATTGTTTAATTTTTTAGAAAAAAATTTAATTGAACATGAATTTTGAAAAATCGATTGGTAAAAGAATGATTTTTGAATTTTTACGTCTTGAGGCAATGTGATGAGAACTGATTTACCGAAGTTGTCGATAGAACTAGAGACACAGTTTTAAAAATTTTCGTGCTTAATTGTCTTGGAAAATGATAATTTTTAAAAATTCAAAGGCTGCGACATTGATTTTGTAAAATTGTTCATGAAGTTTGCAAACAATTGAGCTCGATTCCAAAACCGAATGAGATTCA
This sequence comes from Diplazon laetatorius, assembly GCA_963662125.1. NCBI lineage: Eukaryota > Metazoa > Arthropoda > Insecta > Hymenoptera > Ichneumonidae > Diplazon > Diplazon laetatorius. The sequence goes on from OY759154.1 coordinate 3,251,264, forward strand.
GTTCGAGAGTGTTTCGTCGCTGATTCTACACAACAAAAGCGGGTAGTTGGATCAGATTCATGGGAATGGTTTAAAAAAAATTAAAAAAAAAAAAAAATAATAATAATAATCCAAATTACATTATACCATTTTTATTGTGATTTTTTTCGTTTTTTTTCTCTTCCACGATCGATTTTTTTATTTGTACACGAACAAAAAATCTCTTTGTCGCCGTAATCCAAACCATCGAAAAACGACGGTTTCCACATTTGTGAAAATACAAACAAAAGTTACGAGACGAGACAATGCGAAGTTCCGTTTGACGAGGAATGTTTCGACGCTGAATATCGAACGATTTAGACCAGAAGACGTTCGATCTCCTGCTGTATAGCTTGGATCTGAGGCTTGAGCTGCGATCCCTCGTTGACCGTAACGGAGCAAGCGACGACGGGTCTGGAGACGCCGCAGGCGCGTCCCAAAGCCTGTTTGCTTCTCACAAACACGTAAGGAACGTTCTTGTCCTCGCACAGCAGCGGCAGATGCAACAAAATCTCGAGCGGAGTCGCGTCTGCCGCCATTACGATGAATTCGGACAGACCTCGATTGAGGGTCTTGGTCGCTTCGTTGGCGCCTTTTCTGAGCTGCTTGTAATTCATGGCCTGTTGCACCAGGTTCAGAATCTTGGCTGTGAGAGCCGCGTCCGCCAGAGGATAGGCTTTCGGATTTACTTCTTCGGTCTGGTGTGCAAAAGAAAAAAAATGTTGAACAAGAGTTAAGATCGATAGAATAATTCGAAATAATTTTTTTAACCGCAGTATCATTTCGTTCAGAGTTCGGAGATATATAAATATATTAGAAACTTTTATGATTCGAGATAACGATTGAATACGTTCATGATAAAATATTTTTACACTGAAATCAAATAATAATATTCAATGGACATAGCGCTTTTGCTTCATCAGTTTTTTTTTTTTCATCCAAATGCGTGTCTTCGATAGCCGAATAATCGCAGAATCGAACACTCTCGATAACCAAGCGCCTTGCTCAACGAAACTCTAAACAGAGTTATATCATAAGGATGCTAATGAATATTTTCATCTACGAAACAACTTGACAACGAAAAAAAAAAAAAAAACACACAAAAATGAACATTGAACCTTAAAAAAAAAAACGAGCATTGCTTAAATGCAAAGATGTACTTATAGGAATTAACCTAAGTAGGTTAGGTTATGATGCAATTAAGTAAGCAGCATAAACATTTGTACGAAAAAATAATAATAGAACACAGGCGCAGGCCTGTAAAAATTATGAGAAAGTTTTAAAAGCTCGCATTTGAAGATTGTTATAATAAAAAATGTAATATTTTATTATCCATGAGAGTTGTGACAATTTTCAAATGCTAAATGGTAAAGCAAAGTGTGTTTTATCGTTTTTCGCCAAACAAGAATGTTTGCAAAGTCGTTGCGAAAACATTGCGACGTCGATTTAATTCGAAACAACGCGATAACGCGCGTGGCGTTCGACCACGCGGATAACCTAACCTCATTTTTACCACGTTGGTCAACGTTTGCAAAACAACGAACGAAACATTTGACAATCGACTTACCATTGCAAAGGTTGTTTGTGTTCTAGTCTTGTCACGAATAAACACTCAGCAACCTCTCAGCGATTGTTCTTTTGGAAAAAAAAAATAATCGCGTCACGGAGGAGCACACGGCGAGAAGAAAACACGTTTTCACGTTTTGGAGATGGTGACGATTTCGGCGGCTTTTGAAACGGAAATTCGAAGCACGACGTTGATTTGCGCGGATCCGACCGTCAGCGCCATCTGCGCGATGGACCTTGAACTACGGTGGCACGGGAATTTCGGGACGTAGGGAGTGAGCTCAATCGTCATTGCGCATGATCGTCCGATCATTGTTCACGCGCCAATTTTTGAATCGGAATTATTCTTTTACTTGATTTTCTTTTTGTTTTCTTTTGTTTTTGATTTTTTCAACGAAAGGAAGTCATTGTCTCTATTTAGCTTACTATGCTAATATGTTTTTCAGACTTAAATAATTTTTAGTACGTTGTGATATTTAGATATCAATTTAATATATCGGATACATTTTTTTTCCAATATTGTTTTCGATATTCTGTGACATTTGTCACCCAGAAAATCATTAATCGGATCATACCCGAAAATGTTGGCCTCATTCGATTTTGCGACGGTGATAAAACAGCTCTTGCACATTTTGCCTCGGCGTTATCGATTTTCCTGATGGAGTAATAAAATTTCAGACACTGAACGCAACGTAATTATCGAATTTTATTACATTTTATTTCAATAACTAGGGCATGATGGTGTCAAAAATTTTTCAAAGGTTACCTTGTTTTATCATTCAATTGGCTTATCATTTATTTATATTGGAATCGTCAATGCTGACCCCCTAATTCTCGATAAGTTTTCTCAAACGTATTTTTATCGGACTGATAAGAAAAAAGATTCTATGTACCTGCTCTAGTTGAATATTCACAACCGATTGATCAAAATGTTAGGTCATAACAATTGTACATACAAAAAAAATCATATATATGTATGTATATATATATATATATATATGTATATATGTATATATTTACACGTGTGTATACATGTTTATATAAAAAAGTGACATTATTTCTGAGGAATATGTGATCCTATTTTTTTATCAACCGATGCGCCGATGACAATCGTCATAAGATCGACATCTGGGCGCGATGTTCCATTGAAATGCGCGATTTCCGAAAATTAGATCTCGTAGGTGGAGTAGCGGACGCGTGCTGACTGATAAGATAAGCGTGGAAGGTCTACGGGTCAATAGATAATACCAAATCAACGACTCTATATGAACCCATAGCGTGCGGAAACGTTGAGAAAGTAATCAGTAACTGAACGGACGATTTTACGACTACACGCTTTTTAACGTGTTATTAATTACGGGTCGGGATGTCGATCAAATCGTTCGTTAATCTCGCCACAGCGAGTGTAATTTTGCTGTGTTGTATCGCTGTTCAAACCGAACCTTTCATTCTAGTCGAGGCGAAACAAATTGTCAACGATCGGCCGATAATCGGTAAGACACATCTCTTCAGTTTATAAAATGTATAAAATTGAAATCGTAGTCGAAATATTTTTCCGAAGAAATTATTGTCGATTATCGGAATTATTGAACAACAATCAGAATGTACTAGAAAATAATAATCGATGTGAATGGTTAATTATTACATAAACGTGACGATATTAATCATTACATGATAATTGATCGGAATTATTTGTTGAGAAAAATATCTCAATTAAATACATATATACAATTTTCCTTTTATGAATGGTTCATCGCGGGATCTATCTTATTAATATCTTTAAGACTAACAATGATTATTTCAGTATAAATTCCCATTCTCGGTATTTCGTTTATTGGAACGATATTCTTCTTGACACATTTTTTTCTTGAAATAATTGTCCTTTCTCGACGATAATTATCGATTTACTGCGGTCAATAATACAGGATTTTATCTCCACAAAAATTATTGTCATTTTTATTCGAATAATTTGAAATTATATGACAAAGAATATTAAAAATAATTATTAAAATGTGGATTATGACTTCACACGTGTTGCATGCATTCATTTGAAAATATTAAGTAAATTATTTTGAATAATTTTTGTTTTTTTTTTCATCGGCGTTAAAACGCAAAGGAATACTCACTCAGGAGATTAGTTACAAGTTAAACTTGGCTTATCCCGGAAAATACCACAGTTACATTGCAGCTTCGTACGTCAAGTTTGTCGAGGGAGCTGGAGCACGAGTTGTTCCCATCTGGTAATAATAAAAATAATAAAACATAATAACAATTAAAATAAAATATTAATAATAATATACGTTTTAAATACATTCTTTTTAAGTGTGTTGCCGTCGATGCAAATAAATTACAAACTGTGTCACACTGTAAATTCATTAAATTATAATATAAATTTCGTTGAGCTCATCAGTCAAACGTCAATGTCGCACAAAGGCCGTTAAATCCTCTGATTAGTTAATGATCAATTAACTGTCCAATTTATATCACGTTCACGTTGCCAATATTCAAAGAAACATAACATTAGCGATCACAATGTGTTGTGTTCACCTGGCCTGCTATTAATTCATTAAATTTATGTAATCCGTTGATAAATAATTGATTGCTTCAACGAATTCGAATGTCGCAATAGTTTAATTCACGATATGCGTTTGTAGGATTGGCAAGGACAACAAGTACTACAAGGATATTCTGTCGAAGGTCAATGGGTGAGGAAGAATTGTAATTTTCAAAAAATAGCAAGTCGATTTTCTTAAACAATTGAGACAAATAAACATTCGAATTTTGATAATTTTTGATGAATTGGTTTAATAATTGGTAGATATTTGATTTCTTAAAACGTTTGATGAATGATGAATGCTTAAACAATGTTCCCTGTAAGTTTTATAAAGAATTTCATAGAATTTCTACATTTTATTTTTTAATTTAATTTTTTTTTGATTACTCAAAGATTCTTATTTTTGATTGTCAGAGTATTGTTTCCCGGAGGATCCACGTTTTTCAATCAGACAGACGGATACGCCGATGCAGGAAAAATGATATACAAGTACCGGTCATCGATTTATGCAAAATAAATATTGAGATCAACCGTCGATAATATGAAGAATTGATGAAAATTCAGGTTGTTGAATTATTTTTTCGTTTCTCAGAATTGCCAAAAAAATGAACAAGGACGGTGATTATTTTCCAATTTGGGGGACGTGTCTGGGTTTCGAGTTGTTGACTTACGTCGTTGCCAATGGAGTCGAGCATCGTTCCCACTGTTCCAGTCAGAAGCAAGCCTTGCCCCTTAATTTCACCAGTGGTCAGTTTCATCGAACAACGAACGAATATCGAATGCTCAAGAAAAGAAAAATATATATTTATATATAAAAGAACAGAATATTCATCCCAAAGACAAAATTCACGAATGATAAAAATGTATCATTAATTATTTATCACAGGTTATAAGAAAACTCGAATGTTCAAACACGCGCCCCAATACGTCATCGATACTCTGCGAAATGAGGATTCAACGATAAATTTTCACGGTTACTGTATCACAAGATCGGTTGGTAAAACAAATTTTACGAATTATTCGATCGTACCTATAGAAAAATTATAAAACTCGAATCTGGGTTAAATTTTTCTTTTTTTCGTCAAATTATTGCAGGATTTGGAACGCGTTTCGATAGCGAACAAATTCAACGTGATATCGGTGAACAGAGATTGGAACGGATTGCAATTTATTTCAATGGTCGAGCACGTTGATATGCCATTTTACGGTGTACAATTTCATCCGGAAAAAAATATTTACGAGTGGATCAAAGGAAAATCCATACCCCACAGTGATTCATCGATCGTCGCCAGCCAGTATATGGCCAATTTTTTCGTCAATGAAGGTTTTGAATAATTATATATTGAACGATGCAACTGTTTTCTACCAATTTTTAACCAAAAATCACTCGTTTTTATTGATTGATCGATTTATTATTGATTTATTTTTTAATTGATTCATTTATTCATTTGTTTCTTTCATTATTTATTTATTTATTTATTTATTTATTTATTTATTTATTTATTTATTTTTCAGCTCGAAAGAATAATCACGGGTTCCCAAATGTCGCCAGCGAGAATAAAAATTTAATTTACAATTATCCCACGACCTACACGGGTTCGGTTGGTTCGTCGTTTCAGCAGTGCTATCTTTTCAAAGAGTCACAAGAACACTCTTGATTCTCTGTCTAGTTACATGAATTGTGTGTTAGTAAAAAAACAAAAAGAAATATCGGGCAAGTGCAATTACGGATCGCGTCCTGAGGGTTCTACAACGTTGTATTATCGTAAAGCCTAGCAACCTTAATTTCGACCCCAGTGGTTCCTGTTTTGATCCTCTTATTATTATTAAAACAATAAAAAATCTATTTTTAAAAAAATCAGAATCCCAGAGTTGTTTTTGAAAAAAAAGTGAATCGACTTGACTGTGTCAATGAGTCAATTCCAGGTAATCGAATTAATGAACAATCTGTGATAATTGTAATTGCAAATGTAAATAATATTTTCTCAGGAAAATTAAATTAAAGAAAAACAAACAATTGGATCAATAATCATTCATTAATCTAATTATATTTTTTCCTTCTAAATTTGATAATTATTGAGAATTTTGTTGATTGTACGAATAAAAAAACAGAAATGTGAACATTTCGATTTTTGTGGTTGTTATTATTGTTGTTCCGATGAGTCGACACGTGACACGAACTCCTTGGAGATTCTCTCCGTCCTCTCTCCATCTTTCTCTCCGTCTCCTCTTCGCCCGTGGCTCGGCTATTTCCGATTTAGTTTCATCTGGTGATCGTCCGAAGTCACGTTTTGCCACAACAACATCCGACTCACCGGTTGCCTCGAGTACCATCCGCCAAACGGATTGTCCTTGCTGGTGATCACGTTGTCAGTGACGTGCCAGTAAACTCGTAAAATTCGGACGAACTGTCCGATTTTTCGTCGACCAGACACAAAAGACACCCCCAAAGCGCCAAAATTAAACTCCGGGTCAAAACCTCGTGAGTTAATTTTGAATTTATCCGGTGTCTAAAATCGGACGTTTCAATGAACACAAATATATCCCAATGGATATATTTACGACGAGCACGTGGAACTCATGAAATTTATTTTGCTTACCCTTTTACGGGATTTACAATGACGCCCATCTAATACAAGACGACATTTGATACGACATTGTGTATTAATGTATTTTGGCCGACTATTAATATCAACGATTATGTTTCACACATTTATTTTTGGTCGTCGATGACAATAAGACTGCTCCGAAAATAAGTTACGAATATCTAATAATGTGGCAATTCGTCAAATTGTAATGGTATATATATAGTCGGTCACGATCGGACCCTCTTCGTCCAGATGATTTTTCAATTATCGATATCATCGATGATCGTTGTCTGCGGATGTTCCGTCAGTTTTTTTTTTAATAGTCTAAATGATTTTACATTATTATACATTACTGTACCTTATTATATTGGAGCAATTGATTATTCAAAATAGATAGTTAAAGGCAGAAATATGGAGAAAAAATCACGAACAAGAAGGAAAAACAAGTGCGAGTTCGATTAGTCCTCAGAAGATTTGGTTTCGTATTTTTTTCACATTACTTTTTCCAACCCTCGCTCTTCTCTCTTTTTTTAAATGAATATAGCGTGAAACGAGGAAAATTATGAGCAAGGTTCTGCTTAACATCTTAATAACTTAAAAACGGTAAAACAATTATGAGAAAGCAAGGTGCAATGTTTTACTTTGCATCTTTGTTTTCATATAAAATTCGCTCGTAAATATATCGAGTCCGGAATAAATATATTGGAAATTCCATGACAGATAAAAAAAATTGAAAATCGTATTAAATCCAAACGTCAGGCTGCATTTTGCCTAAATTCATAACCAATAGTCGAAATTAATATATATGAGGCAATTCATTTTAAATTTGAAAAATTCAAATTCGCATAAAATCTGTTCGTCTGGATGGATTTCACGAAAATCGAAATATCTTTCAATGATAGTGCAACATTGTACATAATTTTAAATACTGAACATTTTTTTTTTCAGTATTTTAGTATTTCAAATAATACTAAAAATGTATTATACCGTCGATAAATGTATTTTAGAAACACACTCATTTAATGTCACTTGAATTAATATTTCCAAAAAAGAAAAACAAGTTATTAATATTTATATTTAAAAAATTGTAATTACCTTCCAAAAACTTGCGTCATCAATCACAACAACCTCATAGTGACGTTCACGGTTGTGATGAAAGAGGGTGTGAAAAAAAAATATATATATGTAAAGAAAAACAAGAACAAACGTGTGATGTTGATGATGCAATGCCACTCAGACGTGACGTCGTGATGACGAGTATCGATAAAGTGTTAGCCGCTAACACGCTTCGCGTCACCTTCGGTTTCATCCGACAAAGTCGACTATGGGAGTCATTAAAAGTTTTGCGCGTTGTCGTCCCTCCGGACCTTCGCAAACGCTCGATTTCTATTTTTATTGATGCCCCATACGTACGTCAAATATTCGATCCTCACTCTCAACACGATCTTACCCCATGTGAGAATAATTATTGGAACCCTTGACCCTAAAGCGAGTAACTGGGGTTATACGTTACCCCACTCGAAAATTCAAAGTGCAAGAATTGAAAAAAAAAAAAGTTTTTTCCAACCAATCACTAACCGTTGTTAAGATTTATCAATCGGTACGTGTTTGACGTAAAAAAAGCTATAACTTTCAAACGAAGCCGAGCGTCAAGTTGTGCGAGGGTTTTAAAATGTTCGTTTTTGTTCAAGGAAAAGAAATTCAAGAATAAACAAAATAATAATCTATAAAATAATTATTCATTGACAATTCATAATTAAACGATGCATGAAACAAAAAATCATCATTTTCTGTTTTGTGCATGGTTTATTTATAAATTGTTAATTAATAATTATTTTATTGGTGCAACATAATCACGAATATATCCATCTTATAACTTTTTTATATATATATAATATTCTTTGTTATGGAATAAGGAAAGGTCGAGCTTGCAGACGATTATTTATATCCCAATGTCGGGTTGAACAAACGCTTTCCATTCGTTTTGATTATTTTGGGCGAGAGTTCGTCGTAGGTCGTTCCAGAATTACTTAAACCGGTTGTTTTACACACCGGAAGACTTTCCGCAACGTGACTTCGAACCCAAGCACTTCTATTTTTACATCAGCCCCGGGGGCACAATTTTAGCACGAACTTGTATATATATGTGTGTGTGTCTGTGTGTGTGTGTGTATTTGTGAGGAATAAAGGCCGATGCGGCAATTGGCCCCGATGACTTTCGAGTGGCGATCCACTAACCTACCCCTACATCGCAGTAATATAATGACCTCGATGCTGTCGAGAGACTCTTTCCACTGACTCTTTCGCATATCTCGATTCCACCGAAACCAGTTCACTGGTCCACGACACATACATATGCACATATATATATATATATGAGCAATTCCATACCAATTCACACAGTCAAAACCCTGACCCCCGACGATTTAGTTCACGATTGTTTTTCGGCTTCGATTTTACCCCAAAAACGCACCTAATTGTTTTCAAGAATTTTTCGATCCTCCACAACCCTGAAAGAAATTTCAAACCCTAAAGATTCTCCAACGGTTGTCAAAAAAACGTTTCGAATTTTTCCGACAGTCACATTATAGAAATACTCATGGATATATTTTTCCCACAAACGATAAAACCCGTTTAAAGATAAAAAATCCCGAAAAAAGCCTTTCTTCCAGGGTTAATAAGTAACCCCTCGATAAACCCAATCAATGATTCTCGAGAAGTTCGAAAAAATTGTTTTGACGGATGATCTCGAGAATTTGGGGGGGGGGGGGGGGCAAATATAATTAACGATGGGGGCGGAGAGGGTCAACGAACCCCATCGACCGAGCAATGACGAAGAAGCGATTCGGAAACAAAAAGTCGTTGGCGCCACGCGCATCCCTCGTCGGAGGATTTCACACCGTTTGCCCGAGTGTCGACCGACAAAAAAAAAATGGAAAAAAAAAAACCATGAAGAAGGGGTTGAAGAGGTTTTTGGGGCGGGGGTGGGGGGTGGGGGGTTGATGTATTGGTATTCGGGGTGGGGTTGGCCAGGTTCCGGGTCAGAGTCCCAGTTACCCCGGTGGCTGGCGCAGAGGGTTGGCTCGCTCGAAGGTTGGCCGTGCGAAGGGGGGGGGGCGCTGGTTCCCGTGGCAACGTGACGTACCGGCGGGGCGAGCGCTTACGTCACCAGTTATCGACCGAGGATTGGGGTTCAACGACCTCGTCCCGACGGCGCGTCGGGCGGCTGAATGGGGCGTTTGCGATGCACCGTGCCCCGCCGTCACTTCGATGGTCCTCGTTCTTATCGATTTCGTCTTGGAGTACGAATCTCGCCGGTTGCACCACCGTCGTATACCGTTACAATCCCCGAGCTACGTTATGACACGATCGTATAAATCATTCGAAACGATTGATGACGTTTTTGTCCCGTTGCCGGAATTTTTTCGATCGAAACGCGATGTACTCGGTCGGTAATCGAAAACTGTAATCACGGTTTTTGCTTTCTCGTGGAGGAAGCTGTGTTACGGTCCGATAATATTATCATCGGGATCTTGATGTTGACGGGTTAAAAGTGTTCTGAAACATGAGGAAATTACATTTGGGAAAAAATTCTTTCCTCTTACATAGGTTCGAAATAAATGAATGAATATATTATTTATTTCGAATAATTTTTTTTTTCAGTTGTCTCTATGGACGAAAAAAATTCTTTATTCATTTTTACGTCGTGTACATTTGGTATTGCGTTTGTTCTTCGTCCATCTGGAATTTTGGATTTTATGATGTATTTGCATTTTTTGAAAAATTAACATTTTATTCAGATTGTCTATCGATAATTTTGTCAGACAGTAACGAAAGTGTTTCAATTCACATCTATTTGTCTTGAATAATAATTTTTCGGCAACTCGACGAATTTATGTCCAATTCGAAATCGTCATAGACACAATTTTTCGATTGTCAGTAAACTACCTTACCGACTGCATCGATAAAAAAGCTATTAATATATTCGAAATTTTTATTCTAGATTGAAAAAAAAAAATGAGCAGCCCGAATATGTCGATGAACATATATCTGTCGATGAAATACGGTTTTGACTGTTATATAAGCCAGTATAACAATATAAACAACACAAACATGTTGTTATGTAAATTGCGTTTTTTTTTTTTTTTTTTCGTCCTTTTTCCGCGGACTCGAGGGTGCTATTTGGATGTGACATTATCGAACGAATGAATGCAAAATGTCGAAGCAAGTGATTGCAGACGTTGGTGGGCAGACCCATTCTCTCGGGGAGTAAATGGAGCGAGATGCCGGTATCGCGAACCCGTGCAAACCCACCGGTCGCGACGTTCGTTATAAGCCGGCAGTAGTGCAGGCCACGTCGTGGGCAGACGCAAACCCATATTCCGCTCGATCGAATTTCTAGTCAATAGTTATTGATACTCGTCACAAAGCGATAGTCCGACCGTCATCCAAAACCAATTTTCTCATTCGCGGGGACGGATAAAACCGCGGTCTCGCACGGTCAATCGAACATTCATTCACACCTCGACGACTTTCGCCCACGCACGAACTTTTGTTCGCGTCCGAAGCGCGTGTGGGAAAAATCGCTTTTTTTCCTTTTCCATCGCACGAAAGAATCGTCTGAGCTCGATCGACAATGCTTTGATTTTATTTTACTTGTTTATTTTTGTTTTTTATTGTTTTTTAATTTTGAAATTTAGCGTTACGTCATCGTTTGAAATTAATGCATTTGGAAGTGTCCAGGGGTTGTTTACTCGATGCAGTTTGACGGGGCTGTGTGTCGTCATGCAGGTCTAAAAATACATCTTCGGAGCATTATGAAAACAGCTTCCGGACATTAGTTATGCAGCGGTTCGACGACCCCGCACGTTCATAGCCACCACGCCCGAACGATTTGCTATGTGTCTGACCGGTTTCGGCCTCGACTACTTGCTCATCCGTGTCGCAAACGTTTTTACAACTTTGCTCATGATTTTTCGCGAAATAAATAAATAAATAAATAAATAAGTAAGTAAATAAATACATAAATAAATAAATAAATAAATAAATAAATAAATAAATAAATAAATAAATAAATAAATAAATAAAAATCACTGATTGTCGATGTGCAATTTACCATTGATTCATCGATGAATTGTTGCGATTAAAATGTCAAGAACTTTTGTATATGAGTAATAATAATGAGTATAACATTATTATTCGAGACTTGAAAGAAAAAAGTTTTTTTTTTTTTCGTTTTTCAGGGTTAAAAAAAAGCTGCCAGCTGAAATTTGATTCCTCTGCATTGCAAATAGTGGACGAAGGTTACTCCATGAGAAATAATTATCACATTTTTTTAAATCTTTGGATTCCTCATAGAGGAATGTTTGAAATTCAAAAACTCGAATTGATCTATAATTCGATCCGTTCGGCCGATCTTCATCAAATGTAATATATATCATTGCTCCATGATATTCCATACTTGTAGAGAATTGGGGTTTGATCGGTTGAAGTTAACCTCGGTTGGAGCAACAAAAAATTGATTTTTCGAAAAAATTAAAAACATCATAAATTTCAAACTTCCTTACGGATTTGGTTCAAATTCAATTCCAAACAGCTGTGGGTATATATCTCCTTACGTAAACAACTATTCGGACGAATATGTCAACATTTGCAGATGCTACAGTGAATACAGACTTTTTTTTTGAAAATTTCAAATCTGTAAAATCCAAGCTGATTCCTCAATCGATGCGAAAATTACAGAAGACACGACGATTATGAGGGACCATAAGCCTGCAAAATTTGAGCGCTGTAGTTCGAACCGTTCTGGAGTTATGGACGTTTTAATACTGGAGAGTCGTTACACACAAACACACACACACACACACACACATCCGGACATTTTCTCCAAACGTTATTTCTGGATGTTTCAGAACATTATGAACCTGTCAAAATCAAGATCCCGATGAAAAAAAAAACGTTCGGCCCGTCACACAGCTCTATCGGTAAGAAAAAAATGAATGAAACAAAAAAAAAATGTGTGGATTACAATTTGTTGGTAAGGGATGGAAAAATGTGGGTGAAATGGATTTGACGATGAGAGGTATGAGGTAGTTCACCGACCCTGTGAGAAACGGCCTGCGGGTTGTCAAGTGGACCGACATGTAGAACACGTCTGACTGGTACGAGGCTCGACTACTTGCACCCTACGTAACGGTTGATGTAGGTCGCTTTTCAGCACCGAATGAGGGTGATGTTCCGATTCGATTACCATTCTACACGAAACACACGTTTCCTTCTCCTCTCTCTCTCTCTCTCTCTCTCTCTCTCTCTCTCACTGACCTGGTATCGCGATCTTATTTATCAGTCTGAATGGATAACGGGTCAAGGAGTTTGGCCCTAATTTCATTATAAAAATGCATAGACAAGTAGTCACCAGTCGAATAACTCGAGTGTCTGTTTTTTTTTTTTTTTTAATTGAAATCTCGATTCATCGTCACTTTCGTAAAACGTGAGATTATCGCTGAGTGATTATTATTTCAACAACGAATTTTCATTGCTCCCCTCTCCCTCTCTATGTCATAAATATTTTCACAATTTTCGCATTCCGAAACGAAAGTTTCGTCGATTTCGCTACATTGAACTTTCATGTGTTTTATCATCCGTTCGCTTTTATAATGTAAATGCGATTATCGTTTGAGTGAAAAACGCGTCAAATATTTGCCGTTCGTTACCCACGATTTTATAAGCTCAGCCGAAACGACCTACATCGTCGAATAGCAAACCGTTAACTTTTCCAGACCACCCCCAACCATCCCCCCCCCCGCCGCCCGTCGCCGACCTTCCGGCCACGACTACCTTCGACGCGGTGCCGTGTGTTTGCGTTTTTCGTCCGGCGCGCAGGTGTTACCCGCGTCCATGACCGGAAGTCGTGAAACGGATATGTCACAGTTCAAAAACGTGTGCGTCTCGCGATCCCCTACCTCCCCTCATTGTTCGCGGGAATTAATAGTCGCGTCGTAAATCGTCGACGACTGTTTCACGATTTTAACGATCGTCGATGGACATTGAACGATTCGATTGACAAAAATAAGATCTCGAGGACGATAATAATTATTGAGAGTTATTCGATCGTATTTTTTTTCAAATGGGACACCTTGTATGTGTAACGTTAATTGTAAGAGCATAGATCTCATCAGCACTGAGTGTCCCCCTTCGAACTCTACAAATTTAATCTAATTTTTTTTGTTGTCAATCCTTTTTCCAAAGAGTTATTCCATCGTATTTTTTTTTTTTTCAAATGGGACACCCTGTGTATATATATATAGGCACATGCATTTATGAGATTCTATACTGATATCTTAAAAACCAGACATGATATGGACGTGAAACTTGGTACTGAGATTCTTCATTAAAAATTATGGAAAACATGTTTCATTTTCATTTCTTAAATTTTCATTCGTCTCTCAATAATTGAAATAATTATTGCCCTATCAAAATGGTTTAAGCTCTATTCGTTTTCGACATCTCATAAAAATTGGAGATTATAAATTTGTCACCAGACAACAAATCGGCTATTGAAAATTAATTATTCGAATTTACAATGACAAAAATTTGAGATCATGAAAATCATGGTGACATTTCTTTTTTTTTTTCTCTCTAATAATTCGTCCTTAGATGATAGAAAATTAATCATCATGCATGAAAATACTACTTTTTTTCTCTCCTATTTCGCTCCCACATGCCCAAAAAATTCGAGGATGTTATCATTTTCTTTCATCGATCGAAAAAATTACCATCACTTCGAACGTCAATAAATTTTTTTCATTCTTCTGTCAATCAACGAAATTTTGTTAGCTCATCAACAAAATTATCATTCGTCGATGTCACTCGGTTGAGGATAAGAAATAGCCCATATTTTTTTTTATTTGTGGATTCAGAGATGGTTCGATCGTCAATTGGATCGTCATTGGGTCGTCATTGGAGTGCACGAGAATTTCGAAGGTGAGGAGTTTGAAGGTTGTGACGGGGTCCAGGGGATGGTGGGGCGGGGGGAAGGGGCGGGGGGAAGGGGCGCGAAAAAGGTATTGGAATTTGGCATCCTCTCCCTTGCTCCCTCCCCCCCCCCCCCCCTCCTGCGCTGGTACACGACCGGAACTGGGACAAGTTGTCGGCGGCGAGTAGCACCTCAATGACAGAAGTGACGTCATACCGTGAGTGGAGGGCTCGGCGGCGGAGGTGAGGACAAGTGGGTCAAAGGGGATTGGGGGGGGGGGGCAGAAGGGAGGATATAGACGTAAACCATGGAGTGGGGTGCGTTGGAGCGCATCGGTTGTGCAAGGGGGACGCGAAGGTGGAGGAGCGAGAGGGTGGATGTTAAAATGGCGACGATCAGACCAAATTCCCCGGGCAGGGAAGAGGTTCCCTCTGAAAGTCCAAGGGTTGGAGGGGGAGGGGGGTAGATACGTTGGACCGTATCCCTCAGGTTACTCCGATGAGCCGTGTGTACTCGTGTGCTTATCCCCATCTGCAAATGTACAGTTAATTGAATATATGCGACTTTATTCGATTCACCAAAAAGTTCAACAGTCGAGTTTGGAGTTTGTTTTTTTTTGGGAATTTTTCTTTTTTTCAATGAACGATGACGATGAAAAAACAATTGTCGGCGAGGTTGAAGTCATCATCAACTCATGTTGATGAGTGCTTCAACCGAGGGTTAAAAAAATTGGATGGAAGAAAGATGTCTTCGTTTCCGGTTTGAGGATTTTTTTTTTCGAAGAAATGCACTCGGGCTAAATTGTTTCTTGAAAGTTGGCTTGATGGTTCATTTGCTTGTTAAGAGAATGAGGAAAGTCATATAATTGTGAAACAGGCAAGGAGGAACGTGGATATTATTTCTATGATTAAGAGAATGGCTGAACGCTGCATTTTTTTTTAAATTATTATAATGGATAATTCAGTAAATGTGAATATTTGAAAATTTTCAAAAACGTGAATTTTCAATTATAAGAAAGAAAAAAACCAAAGAAATGAATATAATTATGAGACGGAGGCTCGTGGCGGTAGCAATGGGCAAGGAGAACGTGAATATTTCGAAAATTAACAAAATGGCGAAACGCTGAATTTTTTTTTTTCATCATTATAATGATGACTTATTGTGTGATGAATGAATGCGATTATCGAAATATTGTTCCATAAAAGTGCGAATGTACTTTTCCGAATCATCTGTTGTTGTTGTTGTTTTTTTTTCGTCGTCGTGGAAATTTCGTGATTTCGGGAAATAGGATTGAAAAAAAAAAAAAAATAAATAAAATGAAAAATAAGAAACCTTCGGTTGGCCATATTCGAGATTGCCAACGATGCACAATCGAGTAACCGAAGGTGTACGCGTTATGGGTGAAGGACGACGATGACTGCGACCAACGCCACCCCCACCCCATCACGATTTTCAATGTTAAATCCCGGTCACCCCCCTCCCCTTCGCTCCTCCCACCGGTAAACGTTCATTCAGTTGTGCAACCGACGTACATTGAGCAATATTTCGTTGCCTTGTCACAAATAATTCACAGGGTCTCGCTTGGAAACTAAAAAAATATATATGTATTAAAATAATGGAAACAGTGTCATTCGGTGACAATTATTACAATATCAATCAACCACACATGGTAGTAATTTATTTTCCATTCGTTTCTACCTAAAATTCGGAGGAAGCAAATTCCAAGTTTCAACCTGCAGCTTTTTCAATCGGCACATGCTTATAATGAAAAAACTTGATCTTCTGTCAAATCCGAGCCATTCAACCGATGTCCACCAAATTTCATACACACTAGATATTTGATACTAACTGACACGAAGATCTCGAAAAAAAAAACACAATAATAATCCTTGTGACAGAAGTCGTGAATGTAAAAATAAATATGTGCATGTGTTTCAACAATTATTGTATTTGTCAATCGTCGAACGCCCACGAGCTTATGACGATTTTTCAGAATCTCACGAGAATTCAGAGAAATTTTAATTTTTTTATTCCTCGGCGATTATTTTTTTCCGATCGGTCCATGACGTATAAAAAATTGCAATATTCAACGAGTCGCCACTCGTGTCTCGGACGTCGGGCATCCCTCTTTTGCGTCAGTATATTTGCGTTAGCCACATGACAATGAACAAAAATCCAATATGACGGTGTGACAACCGCGTAGGCTCGTATTCTCATCACTCGGTCAAGTTTTCCGGTTTAACATGAGAGGCCTCACGGTGAGCATCAGGAGTCGAGCTTGCGTCATTACGAATTATTTAAGTACACTCGACGAGATTATACGAATTCCGAAAAATCGTAGATACAATAAAAAAAAATAAAAAAAAAGATTCGTTGAATTTATTTTTTGTCTTTCTGGATGCTGTAATGGGTTGTTAGGATCGAAATATAGAAACCTCAACCTCGTGAGGTCGCAATTTGTGTTCAGGGTTTCGTCGCGTTTGAATTCATGATTCTTGATGATTAAATCGGAAGGAGTTATGAAAAATTGGATTTTTTTTCGATTATCGAGCCTTTTGTTGTCTTCGTTTACTGATGTGTATATATTTATTATTTATAGACATAGACATGTATATCTAATCAATATGGCAATAATATCAATATAATATTGATAAGATTACATAAACATACAAAATGGCGCTTGATTGAAGCGAAAATTCACTTTTAAACCTCAATTTACGAAATTTGTTGAATCATAAAAAAAAAAAAAATAATAAATGAAAAAATCCTACGTGCTGAACTTGATTACCTATCCGTTCATATCCCGTCCAAATTTGAAAGAAATCTTTCAATCCGTTATCCAAAAAAAAAGTGGTAAACGACCTTGAAAAAGTTATTTCACTCTAACCAGAATAACAGCGCTCCCATCAACTATACATTCAAACAAAAATTCTTCAACATACCTCAATATACACACGTTCAAACGAAACCAACGTGAATTCAATCGGACGATGAGTTTTCGAGATAATAATTCCCAAAATTCACCTATTTTTCGGACAATAAACACAGACAGTTCTTAACAAATGTAACGTCGCGTTAGAGGGTGTTAAATGAATATTGGACCATTCGACGGTGCATGGGGGGGGGGGGGGGTATGGGGGAGGGGGTGGGGGTATATGGGTTTCCGTGTTAACCCGATCCGGGCGACATACGTGACGTGGGACGGCAAACGAAAGCCTTGACTCCGAGACGAGACTGTCCCCCGGGATGCACGAAGTGCGGGACAACCGGCAACGGCAAAGGGGTGCGGGGCGGGGGCGGAGGGAGAGGGGAAGGGTTCCGAGAGGCGCGAGCCGGAAGCTCGAGGCCAGTTTGCTTAGTCCAAGGTCGTAGTTGCACCTGCTGTTTTATCGCAACGAGGGAAAACGTGCCTCAATGAACTATAATATATTTTATGGGGGTTGGTTGATGCGCGGACACGGCAACGCCGGCTCATACTTTCCTCCCCTCCCTGGGTTTGTCCCCCCCCCCCTTCCCCCCGCCGCCCCCCCCGGGCCACGACGTCGACAACTGGGTCACGCGGAGGGTCGTGAATGAACTCGAATCCGATGCGCTACGGCTAGTGACGTCATGGGGTGCAACCCCCTGGATATGGGTCATGTCTCGGCATCGTCATGGCCAAAGGAAACCAGCGCAACTGGCCGGTCACGTACGGTGTCTCTGCCAGCCCGACTACTTCCCTATTTCGCCGAACCCTAATGCTGCATCCCCCCCCCCCTTCCCTTCCTGTGCCTGCACCAACCGCCCCTTTAACCCCCTTGACGCGACACACATAGTGTATACACGCTATCGTACATTGGTGCAACGTTACAAATTGTGTAACGTTTGTGTAAAAATTGGATTAAACAAAAAAAAAAAAACGAACAATTATTTACCGGAGTGGTTGGAAAAATGTTCGTCGAATGTATTTTTGTTTTGTTATTTTATACGTATCATATATCGATACTGGACTGACCGTTGAAAATATAGATATATTTTTAGTTTTTTGGTGGTAATAGTTGAAATTTGATCTCGTAGAACTGAAAATCTCTAAATTTTACGTAGATTATTTTTATTATTATTTTTATCGACTTTTTTACATTTTTTAAAATTATTTTGTATGTATCATAATATTTACACTAGATGGACCGGTGAAAAAATGTATATTTTTGATTTTTCATTGGAAATATTTGAAAGTTGATCTCGTAGAACTGAAGATCTTTAATTTTGACGTAAATAATGTTTATTATTATTTTTATCGGCTTTTCAATATTTTTTAAGATTATTTTACATGTATCATATATCTACTGGACTAGACTGACCGTTGAAGAGTGGATATTTACCATTTTTCATTGGAAATTGAAAGTTGATCTCGTAGAACTGAAATTTTTGATCTCAATAATATTTATTATTATTTTTATCGAATTTTTTAATTTTTAATTTTTTTATTTTTTTTTTCAAGTCGAAACAAACTGAAGTTGATCTCAAAAAGAACAAGCTTTCGAAATTTCAGCTCTTCATCTAAATATTAAGGCGTGACAGTGAATTTTTTTTTTCACTTTTTTTTTATTAACTTCAGCTCGCTAGTCGCTTAACGAGATAATAAGTTCGTTTTTTTTTTTTTTCGGAACGTTGAACAATAAAAAAAACCGATTTAATAAAAATGAAGAAAAAAGTGCGTGATGATGTGACGAGAATGTGTTTTGTCTCTCTTCCCGTTTACTGTGTGTGTGTGTGTGTGTGTGTGTTTCCGGTCGCCAGGACGAAAAATAGGTCGAGACGGGAATGAAATTAACATCGTGAGCACATTGAGATACTACGTAAATCGCGTTTCGGTCTTCTCGGAAAATTTATTTGTGTCATGCTGTCCGTAGAAGTGCGGTTTTACGCTCACCACGTTCGCTTCAAATCGCATTTACGGACCTGGTGACATAAAAATTCGTACGAAACTCGTAAACTCGAAAAACTTTTTCTGGACTCGTGTGATTGCAATACTCGCCTTCGGCTCGTTCTGCAAACTCACACTCGTCAGAAAAAAAAAATTTCGTACCAGTGTCATAATATATTATTCTTCGTGTGACAGTTGTTAATGACAATAAGACGGCTCTGTGTTGATTCCACATCGGTAGATCTACTTCATTGAACCGTGTTGAGCGTCTAAGCGCGTCTGCTTCGTCGTCAGCGTTCAACAATGTTTGTTCGTCAAAATGCTAAACAATGGCTTTTAAAATTCGTTCCATTCTGACCCTTGGAAATCGCTGTGGACTCTCTGGCTGGCGCAATTTTCGAGATATCGGATCAAAATTTGGCACAAACAAGCACCATCCTAAAAAGATGTTTTCTATTGAATTTGGACAATATCGATCGAGCCATTCATATTTTTCAGGTCGTTTTGAAATTTTTCAAAAAAATAAATTTAAAAAAAAAAAAAAAAACGCGTGCGTTGTCTCATTGTCGAAAGATGTTTTGTATAAAATTTGGATAAAATCCATCCAGCCGTTCAGATTTCATGTGAGTTGCAAAAATAGACGTGCCTGCTTTAGCTTCCACAAATTTCGAGATATTTAGCTAAAATTTTGTACAAAGTTGCACCCACGAAATCCATTCAATGAAAACGCATTTCAAATACTTTTCGGACCGAATGATGATTAATTTTACCGGTTTTATCAAATATTTCAATCTCCTGTAAAATAATAATTTACGCAAACTCCTCATTATTATTGAAGAAACGTAAAAAATATTCATCTTTGCATGATAATTAATCATAATTATTTGTTGGAAAAAGTATTTGAAATACATTATCATCGAATGTATGCCCATCCCTGGTTGCACCATTATCGAAAGACGATGAAAGATTCAATTTTCTAGATTTTACATGGAATTCCCAGTATATTTATTCCCGACTCGATAGATTCACGAACGCATTTTATATGAAAACAAGGATGCAAAGCAAAATCTTGCACATTGCTTCCTCATAATTTTCTCATCATTTTCAAATTACCAAGATGCAAAGTAGAACTTTGCTCATGGCTTTCTCATCATCATTCAACACCTTCGCCAAAGTTTCCTCTATGAGCGAACCAAAATTGTTCGACACACATGTCCTCATAGAGAAATCTTTGGCAAATGTGCAAAATGATGATGAACCCATGACCAAGGTTCTACTTAACATCTTAATAATTCAAAAAAACCGTAAACCAATTATGAGGAAGCAATGTGCAAACTTCTACTTTGTTTTTTTCATTTTCTTTGACAACAACAAAAAAAAAGTGCGTGAGTGCGAAGCGTCGAAGTCGACGAGGGATGAGTTTAAGGGTGGATTAGCGTGGTAAAAGTGACGGTGAAGGGGTTGAGGCGGAGGGGGTGGACGGGAGGTGAGAGGAGTGTTGGGAAAGGACGAGAGAGGGGCTTGGCTCGGTCGTAATTGGGTCAGAGGTGCCGAGGTCGACGTACTCTGCCACGAGTCCGCATATAGATACGACGCCATCAACCACCCCCTCCCCTATCGTGCTCTTCGCCCTTCGAGCTCGCTTCTTCCTCCCCACATCGACCGTCCTCTACGCGCATCCTCACCCTCCTCGCACCCTCCCCCCCCCTCGCACCCCTCAACCACCACCCTCCTCCCTTTTCCTGTACTACCCTCCGGCTGCTGCTACACTCTTTCCAACTCATTCGCCCGGATTCTCAATGGGGCCACGATGCATTTTACTCTGCACCACCAACAAACTGTGCACCACTCACGATGATTATTCGTAAAAAAAAAAAAAAATGAAAAAAAAATGCGTTACTTTAATTTTCACAATTTGCAAAAGCTTCAAAGTTCACGAGCTTCCGAAGCTTTTACTACATCGCAACCCGATTATAGTATGAAATCTGAATTTCAAAATAGAATTTAGTTTTTTATTTTTATTTTTATTATTTTTTTATTTTTTCGTTAAATGAAATTGGGTACTTGAAATATTTTTCGGAACAACAATGTGTATGATTGTAGAAAATCAGCATTGTGCGTTATTGAAAAAATTGATGTAAGAATAAAATAATTGATTATATTTGTCGTTGTCTTTTTATCACCGAAGATTTTATTATTAAAAAAATTCAAACTTTTATTTTCTTCTTGAATTATAGTTTACCCCATTTTTTTCTCTCAGTGTTTTTGAGAGATTCATTTACTAAATTACCGATGCCACAAATTAATAAAATCAATTCTCCACTTTTTTTTTTCAATAGCTCCAATGATAAATAATATTTGATAATTTCAATTCGTTCGTTTGTCTAAAAACTTTTGACACGAATAATAGAACAACGAAAATTTGAAAACTATTCAATCTGAGGGTTCCATTGGATTGTTGAGAAAAATGGTATTTGAGTTGATTACAATTTGTTGTTTTCCATGGGATTTCGAGTGGTCAATGGAGCTCGTTCGTGAAACCTCAAGAGGCCAATAATGGCCGGAAAGTTTGAACGAAGGAAAACGTGGATTGGATTACGTCGACGTCGGTCGTTGGATGGTCGTGAATCCGATGCGTTACCGAGAATACAGCAGCTGGGTTAACGAGAGCTTCCCTCCCCCCCCCCTCTTCACGACCCTGCCCCGATAAACGATCGCGACCTTTGAATCCTCCCCAGACTAACCAACGTATTTGGTATCTTCTCGTGTTTCGTTTCAATTAGGATAGAATTTCCGATGGGTCTGGATTCGACGAATAACGATTCTAACCCATGTAAAAAAAATTATATATAAACAATATACAAACTATGTATGGGTTCTGGCATGTATAGTCTATATATACATTATATATAGCTTATATCAATGTAGATTGAATATAGACTACGTTGAGCCTATATATAACTTAGATATAAACTATAGATATGCGTAATCCCATATATAGTTTATATATAGACTATATATAATTTTTTACTTGGAAAGTCCCTATCGGTAACTCTGCTTGGAATTTTTTGTTTTTTTTTTTAAATCGAAATAAAGTATCTTTCACGTGGTGCAAGAAATAAAAATAAAATTGACAGTTACTGCGATAAATAAATAAATAAAAATAAAACAAATTAGTAAAAATAGAAGCAGGAAATTTAAATTACTTTGTGACCCAAGTGAAGAAAATTATAAATAAACTTGGGCATATATAGTCTATATACAGATTATATATAATCTATATATATATATATACCCAATCGTATATATAGTTTATGTATAGACTATATAATTTTTTACTTGGGTTTTCATGAAAAGTATTTTGGTACTTCGAGGATACGCCAACGAATTATATTTATCGATTTGATTGAATTTTTCAAGTGTGAAACGATGAACTCGTTCATTTCGTGATTCGACCAAAGTTATTTTGACAACTCGAGTACACGTTGTCGAATGAGATATCAAACGATTTCGAGTGATTCTAAAATACCGAAACAGAAATATATGTATCACAAAAATATATTTAAAATAACGAATTTTTTCATAATTTTTGTTTTTTATGGGATTAGGATGGGTTTGCAATGATTTTTTGGTAAATAAATCAAAATATTGGTATATTCAGTTGAAAACGTTTATTCATATCGTAGATTAACGTCTACATTATTATAAACAGCGATTATTCAGACTCGCAATCATTCTCATTGTCTTTCGTTTTAATTATTATTATTAATACTTTTTTGTTTTTCTCGTTCGATACATTCGACAATCGACGCGTTAAAATGTACAATTGAATTTTCTTTTTTTTTCGTCGTTTCACAATTTTATCGTATTATCGGGCATCGTCAATCACACATTCAGTTCGCAATACATTTTTCTTCATGATCCATTCGCACGTGTTTGGCCTTTGACAAATTTCATGGTTTTTTTTTTCTGCTGTTGTCGTTTCGTTTCGAATCGTGTTTGGATAATTGCGAGCCATACGATAACATAGATTAATTAATGGTTAGTCATTCAGTCACACACGAGGGAAATGTCTACAAAGGCACTAGGTTGGATCGCAACAGACAGTCCTGCATCTTCAATCTTCGGTCGCGCATCCAATTTTTTTTTTTTTTTTCGTTAGAGTCCATTTTTTGTTATACCTGTTTTTTTTTTCTTTTTCTAATATCTCACACCACAAGATCTCCGTGGAAATTGGACAGTACATGTGAGAAAATTTGTTGTTGTTTTTTTTTCCTTTTTTTTTGTCACAACATTTTTCAATTCTGTCGTGTTTTTATTTTTTTATTATTTTTTTTTTCATCGTAATCGATTACAATTGATAATTGATCGTAGAATAAATTTAATACGCCTGGTTACCGCAACTCGAAAGTCGATTTCTTCATTATTCAATTCAATTGACATCAAAGAGTTTTGTTGTTGTTGTTGTTGTTGTTTTTTACATTTATTTGTTTATCAAATTGTTATCAGAAGTCACGAGCCGATTCTTTTTTTTTCCTTTTTGTTTTTTTTTTCTTTATAAATAAATTCGATCGCAAATTTGATTGGGCTTTTGTCCGTAAGTTTGGACTGATATGCTGATTAAATTCGAATTTCGTGAGCTTCGAGTTTCTCGTTGTTTCAAAATAAATAAATAAATAAATAAATAAATGAAATGACTTAAAATTCGAATTCATATCCAACAACCACACTCTCTTCGAGTGTCAATAAAATAAATAAAATAAATAAATGAAAAAAAATGAGATTACATTCGACGTACAGGTGCGCTAGTAAATCTTACGAATTACGTTTGTTCCATCGATTGCGACGAAATTAACTCCGTATATATCTGCAATTAACGTAGTTTTTTGTGTTTTTACTCCACATTGTTTATTTAAGAAACATATTTTCAAAAAATTCTGATCATTTGGAATGCTTATTTTTTTCTCAGTTTCGTCGGAATCGTCGAACAAACATTATCAAATAAGTGTGCCCATATTGTAAAGTTTATTCGGTTATCGGCGATTTCCGAATTTGGTACTTTCGGAAGTTCAAACGTGAAAACCCGGACCGGTGACGGTAAGAATGATAATTTCCAACTCGATTCGAAATAAGGAAAAAATAATGATGAAACAAAAAAAAAACTAGATCTGTCACAATCCAAATTATTTACAAATTTGTTTCGTCTATTTTTTTTTCATCGCAAATTATTTTTCATTCAATCGATTAATGTTTTTTTTTTAAATAATTTAATCTGCCGATAACGTACCGGCCGGATAATCAAAATCAACAACATTCAGATTATCGTTACAACGGTCTCTCTCTCTCTCTCTCTCTCTCTCTCTCTCTCTCTCTCCCTCCACGCCTCTCACAATCTCCCATCTCACGATAATCCAAAACAATTCCCTAAGAAAAAAAAAAACACCACCACCAAGATCCACCCCCTCTTACCCTAACCTCCCTCGTATACAATATTATCATATAATATCATATTACAATTAATCATCGAGTCCACGTCGAGCTAGGCCCATGGATAACACATCAAACGCGGCCGAGTCCCGATGCGAACCACATACTTGAGCATTGAAGGCCAGTTTTTTTTTTTTTTTTTTTCACAAACATCCCTCAACATGTTCAAAATAATTATAACAACAATAATAATCAATGAATAAAAAAAAAACCTTCCCCATAATCAGAGTCTCAATGTCGTGCACAGTCTGCATTCGATTATTGCAGCGAGTTACACGTTTTTTTTGTCTTTTTCTTCTCCCCAAAGTTCAAAGTCTTTTTTCACCTTTCACCCCTTCCCCCCCCTTCGATCTTCCATCTTCCTCGTCTTCTTCTCGCGTTCTCCCATCTCGATAATTTACAAATCTCATTCGTCTTCACTTTCAAAGATGAAGAAAAAAAAGAAAATCCAAAAAAAAAAAAAAAAAATTAAAAAATCGTTTATCGTTGAAGCCTCATGGAATCGTGACACGAGCAAGCGCTATTGTTGACCTGTTGAACAGCGGTACGCGGAACTCTCTGCGTCGGCAGTCCCGACAATCCTCTAACGTAAGTGTAAGAAACCGGTTCACGCAAAATTCTTCGCGGGCTTTTCTTCGTAGATTTTTTTTCCTTGTTGCCGGTGTTGCCACAATTTTCCTGCCACTTGGCGATCTTCAGACACTTGAGGGCGCGTCTTATGACCTCGGTGTTGGATGGTCGTTTGAAGGAATCGCTGTCGCTGCTCTGAGCGTCCGACGGGCTGGACGAGTGCGAAGGCGATTCCCGACTGTTGTGACGATGCAGATGATGATGATGATGATGATGATGATGATGATGATGATGATTCGCGCGATCGTCGCTCGGCGACCACGATCTCGATGATTTCGAACGGCTCGAACGATTGTTGTTGCACGTTAAAGTCGTGTTCAAACGTTCCTGCGATTTGGTCGATGGCAATGGCATCAATGTGTTTCGCGCACGATGAACGTAACATTGCAAACGATTAGTCGCGACAATGTTGTTGCCACTGCCGCACAAACGTTCGGCACTTTCGCGTCGCGACAATCTTTCGTTGCTCTCGCTGGATCCGCGACTGCTGCAACCGCTGTCCGTGCTGCACTCGTCGTCCACGAATGACGGACGCGATTGTACCGATCTTTTTCGACGATGGGTCGTCGTGTCCGAAGAATTTCTCGTTTCTTCCATTGCGATTGAACACAAAAAGAGAGAACGGTGGATGCAGATTTTTTTGAAATTGTTTTTTCAATCACTTTTTTGTTTTGTTTTGTTTTTTATTCTTCTTCTTCGAATTTGTGGCTTTTTTTTTGTTGTTGTTGGTATTTTTCAACGAAAAATAGCACGAAGAATTGTGTTAGAGTTTACAATTATTTGTTTTGCAAAAATTGTTTTACGATTTTTCGGCACAAAGACAAAAATTTTGTCGAAGCTTTTTTTTTTATCTTCTTTGGTGGAAGATTATTATTTATTTTGTTTTTTTTTTGCAGTTTTTATCGAGGCGAAACTCGTCTCGATGTCACTGGCGATACAATGGCAAACTCTCGTTTTTTTTTTTTCAAACTTGTTTGAATCGAGATTAATGCGATTATTGTTATCGTTGCTCGACAGAGAGAGAGAGAGAAAAAAGTTATAATGTTCGATCACTTTTTTTTTTCTTCTTCTGTTTGTTCGAGCTCTTTGCAATCGTGAGGTTTTTGGGATAACCCTGCGGAGACACTCGGGGTTGCTGAGCGTCGACTGAGCCTGAGAGGGTTGCAACCCGTGGCTTTATACCCTCGCGGTTGTTAAACGTCGGAGTACGCGTGCGCCGTACGCCACGTGAGACTCGACGGGAGGGTGCCTCGGTCCGATATAGTTCGTATAGCTACCCTCATTGCTGCAACGAGTACGTACAAATATATATATATATATATATATATATATATATATATATATATATATATATATGTTAAATTGGCCTTTAAGAAATAAATTTTTGATTTTTTTTTCGGAAATCGAAAGTTGACCTCGTAGAACTAAAGTTCTCTAAATGTGAGCCCTTTATTTTAATGCCAAGGGCTCAATAATGTTTATTTTTATTTTTATCGACTTTTTTGTTTTTCTTTTTGAGTTGGACAATCTGAAGTTGATCTCAAAGAGAACAACTTCTCCAAATTTCGTGTCTCTATCTCAATATTAACGCGTGCCTGTAATTTTTTCATTTAAAACTTTTTTATTCATTTTTTTATTTATTTTTTTAAGTTAAACAATCTGAGGTTGACCTGAAAAAACGAAGATGCTCCGAATTACAAGTCTCCATCTTAATATTGAGTCGCTCCTGTGAATTTTTTGGTTTATTCAATTATTTGATTTGATTTTTTTTTTTAAATAATCAGACGTAAAAAATATAGTTTTTACGATAATGGCTTTTATTTGAAAATGAATCCGAATTTTAAGAATAATCGAATTCCGAAGATAAAAAAATTAGTGAATCTGAAATTTTGACATAACCTGAAAAAACAAATGTTCTTGGTTTCAAAGTTTTGTTTTTGTTAACTCTAAATTTTTCGTACAATCACCAAATTTGTTTTTCGTACAATCACCAAATTTGTTTCGTTAATTTCCATCATCATTTTTTATGATAGACATTTTTTCGAGATTTCTTTACCGGCTGCGTGACACCTGAACAATTCAATGTCGATTTTTATTATTTTTTTAGGTTATGTTTGCCGGACAGCCAACATTTTTTGGTGTTCTTGTGGTTTTTTGACAATATATATATATATATTTTTTTCAAATTTTTTTTTCCTGTTTGTTTTCGTTAAAATCGGAAATATGACATAAATGATTTTGAAAACTTCAAAATTAAACCCATCAATGCAGAGGGTACATTTAAAAATCGTAAAAAAAATATGGAAATTCATTTTTCATGATCGAGAATCATTTTGGAGGTCCGGAGCGACACTTTTTTTCAAGGACCACCCTAATATGTATATGTATATATAAATATATGAGTCGGTGATGTGCGTGCGTGTGTGCGTGCCAAGTCTCCCTGCACCCAGAGTTTCGTCCAATCGCCACCTATACGCAATAGTTTATATCCGAACTGTTGCATAGCCACAAAACTATGGGTGCATAATAGCATCCGTCCCATTTCGCGATCGGGACGATGCATTTTCGTATTGATAGCTCATAATCTTCCGTTATGCGGATCTTCATCGTTATTTCATTGTTTCCTTTTTCATTTCCACGCAAATACATCTATATTTCGATAATTAAACGATTTAATTGCGGATTACCGTCATAACTCGTGCATCGTTTATTTATAGATGAGGGTAGAGTTGTTGCATCGCGGTGCATAACGCTACTACCCACACGTCAGTTACTGTTTCTAGTCGATTTAACGGGCGAGGGTTCGGAGTTACGTACTAGTGACTCGCATGAAGGAGATGACATACATGTATAGATATATACACACATGTACATATATATATTATATATATGGATGGGTTTCAATCCCAGGCTCGGTTTAGATGCATGTTGTGAGTATCAGTAGTTAGTACTTAGCGATAAGACATTCATTGGAAATATGTCACATTGCTGTTTATTTTTAGAATTATGTACGTTGAAAAAAAAAAGAAACGAAATCCTTATTACAATATCACTTATAAGTCTGTCTGTCCTTATCTTTGTCTGTCCGTCTGAATCCTTATAAGTCTGTCCGTCTGTCAATGTCGTTTTTGTGACTTGGAAACATGAACGTAATCAGCCATAACTCAACCATTTTTTCGAATTTCTCAAATGCGATTTTCCGAAAATACTTTTGAATACTTCTTCGTTCCGAAAAAAAAAAAAATTTTTTTTTGCTAGACTCCTTAAGTGTCCCTTTAAATTTCGTCGATCGGTTCGAATGAATTTTCGTCCAATCCGATAATTAAGGTAGTACCCGCCATAAGAGAGTTCCTCGTCAGATTTTCATAAAACTTGGCATACTTATATGTATTGATGAGAAAAAGGTTCAGTTAAATTTTTATGGCTTTCCGGAGCCGGAGAAAAAAGATATCAACACTTTTATTTTCACACGTTTAACATGGAGCCTTATGGAAAATCACGCTCAATTTGATATAATACAAAAATGCCTCGTCAGATTTTAATGAAAACACTTAAACTGCAAGTTAAATATTCGGAGAACATTATGGGCACTTGAAGGTAGAGATGAGGAGACTGTGATGATAATAATAAGGAAATGAACATTGGTAAAATACAGTTTATATGAGGAGTTGGTCGTGATCCAGTAGACATGGCAACGTTGCGCGTTTGTTTCCCATCTTCTCTCTCTCTCTCTCTCTCTCTCTCTCTCTCTCTCTCTCTTTCTCTCTCTCTCTCTCTCTTATCGACATCATAACACGCGACGTTGCCACATCAAAGTACTACGTACCTCAATCAGGAGATGGTATATCTTAGACTTGCTTTGACTCTTACAGTATGTAGGATACTACCTTCAAATAAAAATTCCAAAACAAAACATTTGTCCAAAGTCTTTGAATCAACTGAAAGAAAGAAATAAAGAAAAGAAGAAAGAAAAAACAATTACAAATATTGACCCACGGCGGACAAACGGTTTTGCGTAATTAATTGAAAGGTCGAAGGGAGTCAAAAGAGAGAGAGAGAGAGAGAGAGAGAGAGAGAGAGAGAGAGAGAGAGAGAGAGAGAGAGAGAGAGAGAGAGAGAGAGAGAGAGAGAGAGAGAGAGAGAGAGAGAGAGAGAGAGAGAGAGAGAGAGAGAGAGAGAGAGAGAGAGAGAGAGAGAGAGAGAGAGAGAGAGAGAGAGAGAGAGAGAGAGAGAGAGAGAGAGAGAGAGAGAGAGAGAGAGAGAGAGAGAGAGAGAGAGAGAGAGAGAGAGAGAGAGAGAGAGAGAGAGAGAGAGAGAGAGAGAGAGAGACGATCGGTATCGCGCGTAGATACGACTTGCGGTTACGTTTTCCATGTACGTACGTTATTCTCGTTTTCTGTTCGTGTCAGAATCGTGACGAGCACGGAAAAACAGGAAGCCTGGTAGTTACCCAACGACGATACGGCCGCACGCTGTTGCCCCCCCCCCTCCATCCCCCTCCCCCGCCATGGCCGTAGTAAGGCTCGCCATCCGTGAACACCGATAAAATCCCAAAGGCGGTGCGGTTCTCGACCAGACACCGCCAGCCCTTATCTCACGGGTCTTGAACCACGTTTTCGACCGAATCTCCCACGCTATCACGTGCAACCAACGTTCCCTGAGCCACACGAACACACAGACACAGACACAATGGTTCAAGCTAATCCGTGTACATACAATGCCTGAGACGCGGACAAAAGCACCGAACTAGGAGATTCCAGGTATACGCAATTAGATCGATAGACAAGCGAATCCAAAGTTTGGGGACGGAAAAATCTTTCGCCATCGTCACAGCCACGTGATAACACATTTGTCGACGTCACCACAATTGTTTGCGCATCCTGTTGATAATTATTTTCGACGATTCGTTGTCTATTTGAGATTTCTAAATTCGACGATTTGAAAATATATATATATATATATATATATATATATATATATATATATATATATTGTGAAGATAATTTTTGTTTGTTGCAACATTAAATTTTTGGTTTTTGTTTGCAATATTAAATAAGATGGACTAAATCATCATAATCTTTTCCAACTTGAAAATTCGTATTTCTTAATCTTGATTTTTCTATTTATTTCATTTTAGATTTTTTTTTTCAAAATTTAATTTTATTTCAGGTTTGTCTTTTTTTTTTTTTTTCAAATATAATATAATTTAATTTTCATTGTTTCAATTTCGAAATTGGAAGAAATAAAATTATCCGACTTTTTGCACTTCAAAATGTATTATTATTATTATTTTTTATAGATTTTGATTTACACGATTTTTTTTCTACAAATATTACATCGTACACGGAAGTGGGTGACGAGTTACTTTCCCCCTCGCGGTGGCTGCCGAATACATCGCGAACGATGGAAAAAAAAGGGAGCACGGGCTTAGGGAGTCGTGTTTTCTGAGCTTTTCCGTTTGGCACATGTTGCCCATCTTTGCCCCGGAGACTTAGCCAGTCATCCGAGCAAAAGCACCAACGAGCAACGTCGTTCGAGGGGGTTCGTTATTGTCAACCGGGTCGGCACGTGCGAATAACGAGAACTCGTTTCCACGTGCGCGAAAGCTTCGACGATGCGAATAAGATGAGTATGATGAATAATGACGTATCGATGAGTGACACGCGAGTCCGCGACATCGTTTAAGATCGGACCGTCGAACGGGGAAAAAATTTAACAACGATAACTCGATCGACAGTCCAGTCGTGGAAAACGAGTGTATTATAACTAACACCGTTGACAACTGGCAAGTGATATTGGCCCATTAATTAAATTATTATGCCACATTGAGAAAATTATCATGATCCATTGATGCATTTATTGTGGTCCATTGATGAAATTATTATTGGTCTGGCAATGGGGATTGTTGTTGGACCATTTATTCAATTATTGTGGCACATTGGGGACATTTTTATGGCCCATTGATGAAATTGTTGTGGTCGATTAATGAAATTATCATTGGCCCGTTAAGAAAATTATCATTGGCCCATTAATGGAATTCTTATTGGGGCTGTAGTAGAAATGACTTAATAGCCCATCAATTTAATTATTATTGGCCCATTAATGGAATTATCATTCGCCTATTGATGAAATTATAATTCGCCCATGACTGAAATTATCATTCTCCCATTAATGCAATTATTATTCGCCCATTGATGTAATTATCATCAGCCCATTAATGGAATAATTATGAGATCATTAATGTTATTATTATTATTCTCCCATTAATGGAATGATTATTGAACACTTGGTGTGATAAAAATTGTTAACAATAATTCTGATTAATTGTGAAAAAAAAAAAAATCAAAATTCTCGGAAGCCTCGAAATGACATTCTGACGTAAGTACGATAAAAACCCACAAACAACTTCATGCATCAGCAGAATTTATATCATATCCATCATGAACTTTCACACTCGTTTGTTTTTCTATTTATAAGAATATTTCGAATTTCCCAACACCAACGACTTCGTCATCAATTCCCAGTTTTATTAATACTCCGGTCCGTCCTGATTATCATTTGATCTTTCGTCGTCTATGGTCGTGCAATTTTATGAAGTTTCGAATCTCGCTTACGCGTCATCTCATTTCCGATTCATAGAGTTTAAAACATAAATAAAACCATTTTTGTTGTTGTTGTTGTTTTTGTTTTTCTGACAGTCATATTGCGTAGTTGAAATCGAAGTGTCACGCGGCCCACGTGTCGCTATTTCAGTTTATCGGGTTCAGTTGCCCTATGTATTCAATGTATCTATATATATATATGGGGAAAGACGCATTAATTCGAACCGGTGAAAACCCTCACATGTTCAAAAACAGTCGCCAATTTTTTTTTTATGGTTTAGAACGACCCAAAGACATGTCTTGATTTTTTTGAAAATTTTCCCACAACCCCCCCCCCCCCTTAAAAAAATTAAAACAATGGAAAATTAGAGAAATCGAGGAATTCTCCACTTTTTAAATTGATGAATTTTTTTTTGTATTCCGTCTTTGAAATACCGAATTTCTATTTAAATTTAGAATGGGATCTTTTTTGATAATATTTCATTCTTTTGTTTTAATTTTTCGAAATTATGTAATCCTCCGACAATAATAAATGTCATAAATATGTATGATTTTTCAATTATCCGTTTATGTGTTTTTTACTCTCAATTCAATAATGAGTCTGACTAGTTATTGTTCTTTACTACTGAATTCCGAGGGGGGGCTGACTATTTATCGTTTTTTACTACTTAAATTTAAGTCATTATTGAAATCTCGAGAAAATTTGTTTCTAAAATTCAAAGGTTCGAATATCCCTGAACACATCAAAGAACACATCTTTCCTTGCCAACCCTTTAACTACCATTTTGGGGCAATTGGAAAAAATCTTTGAAAAGCTAAATAAAAAAAAAATCGACCAGTCTCATTTTTTGCCACGAAACCTTCATGTCACCAAATTATTCTGATGCACTTTATAATACATTTACACACACGATAGATCGTATTTGAACGAGTTTGCAATGGTTAAATCGTGCTATTTCCGAGACGTACGCAAAATATCGAGTTTTCGGAGATTTTTTCACAGATGGGTCACAAGTTCTATGTTTGTAACGCGATGAAATTCGTGCGAGTACAATGATCTTCAATACGTGGTACAAGGCCTTTCATCCGGATCTATCTGACGCTGATGATTACGTCGAGACTATTTTGGTAACTATGACTTATACCGCCCATATAAGCGTGTGTGTGTGTGTGTATGAACATACGTGGGTCTGATAAAACGTCTGACGACGTCGACGATCGATGTATAGTCTAGAGAGTACGTAATTGAGCTTCTCGGCTTCGTCACCCTCTTTCCCACAGTGTCTGGGGACTGGGGGAGACTATCAGGACGAAGTCTCATCATTATCAGATGAGCTATTAATACTACGTTAGAAAAAAATAAATAAATAAATTACAAGAACTTCATTTGGAGATGAAAAAAAAAAAAAAAAAAAAAAAAAAAAAAAAAAAAAAAAAAAAAAAACAATTCCAAATTCAGAAAAAAATCTAAAGATGTAATTATTATTGTACTGTATAATATTATATTATATTATATTATATTTTATATTTATCTAATATCCATTCTTCCCCCATGAGCTTTATTATTTTTACAAATGTTTCAGTGGCAATCCATAACGCGAATAAAAAACAAGTTTTTCGTAATTTTTAGGGGTCCTTACCTCAAATGAAATTAAAAAAAAAAACGAAACCCTTAAAGAAAAAAAAAACAAAACCGTCGATTTTCTCAGAAACTATGAAACGTAGAAATTTGAAAATTTGGCATAGTGAAATTTGGCATAGAAGTACTCTGAAAAAAAAAAAAAAATTTCAATTTTTTGGGTGGGTCAGCCCCCTTAAAGGCACGCCAAATAAAAATAGCGTAGATAATAGCAGTCGATGGATTGGACGGAGTAAAGATAATCGAGTAAATAACATTTTTATTTCAAATATTTGTGAAAAAAAAAAAAAAAATGTATTTACTCGATTTTCTTGACTCCGTTCGATCATCGTCGGGTCACGACGAACGATCCCGAAGCTTCTCACGTAGCGTACACACGAGGCAACGCATCCCCGTTCGCGTATTCGCCACTCCTCCGCGTGTTTATCGTCCGTGTCAATAAGAATCCGTTAAATTGCCAACAATATCGTCGTGGGACACAATGCGGTTTCGGGGGTCAATATTATCGCGGACTGTTTTCCCAGGAGGCCATTGATCGTGTACACCTTCACGCCCCTCGAACCTTCATACGTCCTCGAAATCCTCTTGACCGATGAACCCAACCCTGTTTGACCAATATGCGTCAGTTCGAGTGGGTCAAAACCTTCATGACTTCACAAATTGTCGGCGATTATTATTATTATTATTATTATTATTATTATTATTATTATTATTATTATTATTATTATTATTATTATTATTGTTATTATTTTCAGTTTATCGAAAACGAAAAACTACACATGATTTTTTCAAAATTTTCCCCCTCTTCCCCTCTCTTCTCTAAGCATTGAAAAACCAAAAAAATTAGAGTGAACACACCTTGTGCCGTTTATTTAAATTGATGAATTTTTTTTTCCGGATTCTGTAATTTAATAAAAAAATTATAATCTTTTATAATTTTAGAATGGCATCTTTATTGGTGATGTTTGGTTTTTTTTTATTTTTAATTTTTGAAACTATTCGAATGGGGGAGTCTTCCCCCGTATATATATATATATATATGTACACACAGACACATAGAAACTCGAGATTGACAAACGAAAAAACAAAAAAAAAAGTGATTCGAAGAATCTGTTTTTTTTCTCTAAATGTCTCGTTATTCCTTCCACTTTTTCTCCAAATTTTTTCGCTCTTCATCATTTGTGTATTCCATCTCCTTTCGGGGAGGGAATTTTTGGAATTTTTTTCGCGCATATAGCATGTAGCAATTGCGCTCCACGGAATTTTTTCCCATCATCAGTCACCGAGATGGTTTATTCTCTTAAATTTTATTTTATTTTTCAAACACATTTTGATTTCATGATGCGAACGTTACGATAGCAACGTGATAATAATAATGTTGGCGGTGATACGTGGAATTATTCCCGTTGGGCGCGATCGCGTACGGAACTTGGGTGTAATGTGACGAGAGAAGCTGAGGTTAGTTATTTCATGGACCGCATACGTTTGTCGTGTATCTGTACTTTACTCTCTCTCTCTCTCTCCCTCTCAGTGATCCCAGACGGTTATAAGTGCGAAGCATATATATGCATATATATCACGATAACTGAATAGCTCGTGATCAGCGAGCACATTAACCGGTGACATGGCGTACGTTCGATTCAGATGTTATTTTTTGTTTTTCGTCGTGGTTCTGTATTTTTTCTCCCCTCGTTTTTTTCTTCTCTTTTTTTTTTCTCTCGGAAATCACGAAGTAATTTTTGTTAATCAAGCTTCGAACACGATTTTGTCCAAGGGACGAGTCAAAGAGGTGTGTCAAAAGCCAGACCGGAAGCGGCAAATGCGTGAGCAAATTTGAAAAAAAAAATACAAATAAAAAAA
Source organism: Diplazon laetatorius (assembly GCA_963662125.1). Classification (NCBI taxonomy): domain Eukaryota; kingdom Metazoa; phylum Arthropoda; class Insecta; order Hymenoptera; family Ichneumonidae; genus Diplazon; species Diplazon laetatorius. The sequence goes on from OY759154.1 coordinate 3,287,089, forward strand.
AACAACATGAAATCTGAAAATAATAAAAAATCGTATGTTTGGGCAAGTGACGAGTGACTTTTCTCCACAAGCTAAGGGTACATTAATTACAAAAATGTCGCAAAGAAGAAACAAATATTCCAAGCCTACGTACTTGTCTTGTCTGGCAATTTCGAATAGCACGGAAAAAAAGAATAGAAAATTAATAGAATGCGTTGTGTTGCAGGGCAAATCAAACATAACTTCCTTATTTTTATGGACAACGTCTCCTCTCGATCTGAGTGAAAATCCCTGCATTACCGACGTCACGAAAAACTCGTGCTATTACGTTTTATTCACACGTATATAAACTCAGACGACTCCTTTTCTGACTATATTTACAAATCCACATACCGAAGTACACAAGTTCATTTATTTTTATTTATTTTTATTGATTTTTATTGATTTTTATTGATTTTTATTTATTTTTATTCATTTTTATTTATTTTTATTTATTTTTATTTATTTTTATTTATTTTTATTTATTTTATTCAATCGAAGGTCGACGACACGAACGCCTTTGTGAGGTGACGGATATGAGGATCGACGTAACACTCGAACGGTCCAGAAAAAACGAAGACGAAGCTGCTCCTTTGCCCCGGAAGAAGAAAAAGAAAAAAAAATACCGGACGTTCTTTTGCGGAGTCAACGACCTTTCGCTTTTTTTTCCAATTTATTTTTTATCACGCCGCACATTCGTATCAAAACATTATCTCCAATCCTAGTTGTTTTCTATTTTATCTTTCTTTTGAGGGTTTCGTCAAAGGAAAAAGAGACGGGGCCCTTGTAAGATCACTCGCGCGTCTGTCCGTCTGTCACAGCTGATTTTCTCCGAAACCTCTCTTATGGAGTACCCTCGATGAGAGAGTTTCTCGTCAGATTTTCATAAAACTTGGCATACTCATAGGTATTGATGAGAAAAAGGTTCAGTTAAATTTTTATGGCTTTCCGGAGCGCGAGAAAAAAGATATCAACACTTTTATTCTCACACGTTTAACATGGAGCCTTATGGAAAATCACGCTCAATTCGATATAATACAAAAAGTCCTCGTCAGATTTTAATGAAAACACTTAAACTGCAAGTTGAATATTCGGAGAACATTTTGGGCACTTGAAGGTAGAGATGAGGAGACTGTGATGATAATAATAAGCAAATAAACATTGGGAAAATACAGTTTATATCAGGAGTTGGTCGTGATCCAGTAGACATGGCAACGTTGCGCGTTTGTTTCCCATCTTCTCTCTCGCTCCCTCTCTGATCGACATCATAACACGCGACGTTGCCACATCAAAGTACTACGTACCTCAATCAGGAGATGGTATATCTTAGGCTTGCTTTGACTCTTACAGTATGTAGGATACTATACCTCAATTTTTTCTCAGGCCATATCCGTTTCGGAAAAAAACGGCGAACACAAGGTTGGAAAAAGTAATGAGATGAAAATATGGTACGTAAATCTCACAGCGGACCAGTCGAACTCGCTCTGTAACCAACTTTTTTTTTTTTTTTTTTTTTTTTTTTTTTTCAACGTCCAACACGTCGCTTCGAATTTCCGTCAACCCTACTCGCGGCGCGGGATCTTCCTTCACGCTCCGGGTCTCTCGGGGGTTGAACGACTCGACTCCCGACTTCCGCACTCTCGTCCACTTCGAAATGGCATTTCGGTTATTGGTAAGCCTCGCGGTCCAAGCACGTGTGTGTGTGTGTGTGTGTGTTTGTGGCCGGCGGCACGTGGACAAGTTATCCGATCACGCGGAAGACAAGGACATCCGTTTGTGCCACGTAGCCAAAAGATTTTTTTAATACAGCATGATAACCTTAAGGAAGCTGAGTCACCTAAAAAATTGATTTAAAAAAACAAAAAAAAAAAAAAAAAAAAAAAATGTTCGTGACACGTTGAATCCAAATTTAAAATCAATTTTATTACCATGAAATATCCATACTCAGCTATAATTCAAAAAAAAATTTCATATCCATAAAACGCATCTGGAATCGAATCATATTTTATTTACGAAAAAAACGCACCGTCTCATTTTCTTCGTAAATAAAAATTGAAATAAAAATTATCATTATTTGTTTGTTTTATTGAAGGTTATGTTTTCCGGATCAGTTGTCAACATTGCTTTTGGTATGTTTGCAGTATAATTTTTTGACGATATAACATTTTTCTTTCGATTTTTTTTTCGCCATCGTTTTTCCATTGAACTCGAAAATATAACGCGAATGATTTTTTTTTTAACTTCCAAACGAATTCAGGCAATTCAGGAGGGTGAATTTAAAAATCGGAACGAAAAAACGGAAATGGATCTTTTCATGGTCTAGAATTATTCGGACGGTGGGTTGCGATATATATATATATATATATATTTCTTTTAGGCCAAATGCGAACCACCCTGATCCAAATTTAACGTACGAAAATAATTCGCGACGGAAATAGAATACTGTAGCGATCGCTACCGATAAATCTCGCATTCGAATTGCGCGGGCTAATGCGCCAGCGAGCCGCGCGCCAGCACTGTCGCATCAGCGACCCGCGCGCCACCACACCGAATCAGCGGGTCGCACGGAATGGACGGAATGGGACCGGACCGGCAAAAAACGAAAAAGGAGGAACGAGGTTTCACTCACACTCCATTGAAAACCACCTAACAAGACCCATCTCAGTTTTCACAGATCCGACCGGATCGATGGAAATCAGATACACGAGACGCCGTTACGTATCGTAACCTCATGCTATGGGAGTCTAGCATTTCGGATATACGGAAAGGGGCAATTGTCCAATCGCATCATCAATAATCGACGGATTGATCAACCGGCGTCGGCGTTGGAACCACACGATCGAGGACATCTTGTTCAACCCGTGAACCACGACCACACGTGGAGCGGTAACGATCCCAAAATTCACCAACGAACTTGTTTCGTAAACTCGAGGTATTCAGCCGAGGGCCGCCGAGCCGGAGGCTTTCATTATTATCAAAGAATAAATAAATGGTGGCCGTGAGACATTGCAACAATGAGCGTAATGAGCTCAACTCGACACGTGCAAAGCCGGTGTAATGAACGTGAAACAAACGAATTCGTGAAACATAACCTCGAGTGATCTGACCACGTGCAACGGACTAATGAACGCCGTGAGTCAGACCGCATAACGTTTAAAGTGCATTAACTATTGGACGAATGATGCAAATAACCTCAAAGTGTTGGTGAATCACGCACATGAACTGTGAAATTATCGTGTTTGGACGGTCAAAAAAGATTTCGTTCGCTTCATCGTTTAATCGATTACTAGTTTGTCGTATCCGCATAAGTTGTTTCGCCGTTGCTACGGCAACCATAATCTTCAAATCGTGTTATCGTTGCATAATATTGTTCGCAGTCGCTACGACGACTTATAATTTTGTTCGCTGTCGCTACGACCACTATAATTTTTATATATTGTTATATTTGCATAATATCGCTCGCAGTCGCTACGACGACCTATAATTTCATATTGTTTATCCGATTGAAAGATTTCATAAAGATTTCATTCGCGTCATCGTTGAGTCGATCCGCATAATGTGATCCGCAGTTGCTACGACAACTATAATCTTCAAATCTTGTTATCGGTGCATAATATTGTTCGCAGTCGCTACGACTGTTTAGAATCTTCATATTTTGATATACTCACATAATTTTGTTCGCATTCGCTATGACGACTTATAAATTTGTTCGCTGTCGCTACGACAACTATAATTTTTATATATGGTTATCTTCGCCTAATATTACTCGCAGTCGCTACGACGACCTATAATTTCATATTGTTTATCCGAATGAAAGATTTCATAAAGATTTCATTAGCGTCATCGTTGAGTCGATTCCTAGTTTGTCGTATCCGCATAATGTGATTCGCAGTTGCTACGACAACTATAATATTCAGATCTTGTTATCGGTGCATAATATTGTTCGCAGTCGCTACGACTGTTTAGAATCTTCATATTTTGGTATACTCACATAATTTTGTTCGCAGTCGCTACGACGACTTATAAATTTGTTCGCTGTCGCTACGACGACTATAATTATTATATATGGTTATCTTTGCATAATATTGCTCGCAGTCGCTACGACGACCTATAATTTCGTAAAGATTTCATTCATTATATTTTTGCATATTGTTATGCTGTTGATAGCCTTATTTCATCAAAACGCCTAGACGATTCACACATTTTCTTATTATTTATGGAAATAAATAACATGTTGTTAACTTGGACAATCGAATTCATGGACAACACGAATTCGTGTAACCCTCGTATCCTATCCTCTCTTCATAACTGATCTATTCATAACAACAAAAGAAAATAATTGTTACAATACGTTGATGAGACTTTCGTGCTATTTTAAGTCGAAGGTTGAATCTATATATAAGTTCAACGTCCGACTTAAAATTTAAGTGAGCCAAATTCAGCAATGATTATATTTTCACGTCCGTTGTATTGTACCGACCATGAAAATACATTTAATTCCCGTATTTCTCTAAATTAAATTCTCTAAAAAAAAAAGATTAAATAAAATTTTTTTCTTTTTCCAAAGTTTTTGAAATATTTGAAAAACGAAGCGCTTTTTTTTTTTTTTTTTTTTGAATATTTCAGAAATTTTGGAAAAAGGAAAAAATCTTATGTCGGGAGGGCAAAAAAATGTATCGACCCCAAATGAGGACCACTCTAATAAATATGTATATCATCGTACAAAAGTTACGTTTCTACAATTTTTCCGAATGAACGATGAGGATATATTAATAATCGGAATTCATTTTCTTTCGCGAATGCTCGATGTGATATTTATATCCTTCCGTAGTCCGGACCCCGGACCGATGAAACTTCGACGAGGGCTCGGGCAAAGTTCGTCGCACCCTCAAAGTCTGTCGAGCCACTTGAAAGATCAGATTTATGAATCGACGAGCACGCGGAATGGGTAAAATGGGGGCGGGGTGAGGTTCTGAACAGACGGAAAAACTTTTTTCAAAAGTAATCAAACATTGAAAAGCGATTGCATATTGAAAGCCAATTTACGAACACGGATCTCCGTGATGAATTATTTCGTTGAATTATTTTGCTCGAGGGAGTTGGCTGACCCGAGTATCCGGTTCAATATCGATCCACACATACGTTTGCACGATCCCCGGATTCATTCCCCAGTGTCAAATATCGTCTTCATAGCCGGATACCAAACATTTCACGTTCCCCACCTTACTTCCTTTGGTATAAAAATTTAATTAGCCGGCAATTAATGTATGCCTCTCGGTAAACCCGAATGTCACAAAAATATAAACACGATTGTCATGTTCTCGTGTGCAAAATATCGTACGAACGAAAAATCGCATCGTCAAACGCGAAAAAATTATTCACGTACATCCGTCACACCGTTCTCACGATCGTCGCGTGGCACGCGGGGTACCCGCATACCACGCAACTATGCGCCATATCCCACGCAACAGCCCCCCCCCCCCCAAAACGTGGATGCAACGACAAATCGACATCCGCATCTCGTTGCATACGTACCGACAATGCGCGCGAGCGTCTCGCGAAGTGTCCCGACATAGTCTTGCGACTGAAAAATTAGCCGAACAAAATGGCGATCGTTGTTCGTAGCCGGCGAACAAAAATTTATGCATCGAACGTGTTTGACGAATCGTTTTTCTCGCTCGTTCCCGTTTGATACGAGCGACGATAGCTCGAATGATTTTTTTTAATTGAAAAAAAAACAAAAAAAAAAAACAATTTCCGCCCATTGATGCACTCGCGTAAAATATTTCACGTATGTGTCCGTTGTGACACGTTCATAAACGGATAATTGAATTACGTACGTATATCATTTGTGTTTCGGACATTCGTGCGAGTACGCGTCACTCGCATGTGTGAGTAAAACACAAATGTCCCATTGGGATGTGCAACATTTGTCATGTATATTTTTTCCATATTACGGATCGAAAAATGAAGATATGACGCAACAATGTTTTACTCTACACGGGTTAAACGCTACTCGTGACTCAAACACGGCGTTACCTTCGACATTCGACCGGAGACACGTGTTGTATGGGTATATCGATGCTTCGACGTCTAATCGTCACTGTCATCTAATACCCGGTACTCCAGGATCGTCACGTTCCTTGCCGAATGTCCCGCAAATGCTGGTGCTTCGGATGTTAATAATAACAACAACAACAACAATAATAATAATAATAATAATAATAACATTTAAAAAAATGCCAGCTTGCCTCGTGGCAATTTTCGTTGATACACGAAGCTCGATCGAGCCCCGTAGGGACTACGAGGACCTGGAGGGAGTCTTAAGGGCTCGATATCGATACACACTTCGACACAAAATATCGGGGCTTCGTTTTTCGATCTAAAATGCCACGTGCCAACTTCCTGCATATATATATATATACGTACAACTGTTTTTTTTTAGACGAAAATGTGAAGCACGTGGGTGAAGTTTTTTCCATTAAAATATAGCATGTTGTACGACAAAAGAATGGCTTCGAAGGACATCATTTCGCGTTATCCTTCAAAGCCAAGTTGAATCCTTCGAAACAGCATTTTTATTATTCCCGGTAAAGACGAAGGACGCGAATCGGCGACCCCTCGGTCTAACAGACGCGTGACGCAAAGTCGGGAGACTGGGGTGGAAAACGGAATTCCATGGACTTCCTTACACACATTTTTCTTTTTCATTATTTTTATTTTTCGACACGTGGTTCACGTCACCCACGGATTTCCCCCTTTTCTCATAGGTTATTCATAATTCACATGTCGCAAAGTGACGAAAAATAAATAAATATATACATATATATATATATATATATATATATTTTAAAGAATGACCCCTATATATTTATATATATATGGGTCGAAAATAAAAAGAATATAATAATGAATAATCAATTGGAAAATTATAATTTTCATAGACAATGAACGGTATAAATTATCGTTTCTTCGTGTTTTTTTTTCTTTCAACCACGCTGATGGTGGAAATAATTTTGAAAGAGGAATGTGGAGTGACGTGTCTGTGTGGCTATGTGTGTGAAGTTCGCACGTGTAACTTTCTCGACGATAAAATGCAGGGGCGAGTCGATTCTCATGTGGGACCGATCTCGTAACACGTGTAACGTTCGACGTGTGTTGGTCACGTCTACGTTGGTGAAAGAAGAACAAAATTTATGCTTATATATATATATATGAATAATGGACTGGCCGTTGAAAAATGGATTTTTTCGATTTTTGTTCGGAAATCGAATGTTGACCTCGTGGAACTAAAGTTCTCTAAATTTGAGCCCCTTATCTCAATTCTAAGGGGTGATCTCAATGCTCAATAATGTTTATTATTATTTTTATCACATTTTTTTTTCTTTTTTTTTTAAGTTGACCAATCTGAAGCTGATCTCAAAGCGAACAAGTTCTCCAAATTTCAGCTTTATATCTCAATATCAAGGCGTGCCTGTGAATTTTTTTTTTTTCAAAACTTTTTAATTACATTTTTTAAATTTATTTTTTATTTATTTTTTTGAGTCAAACAATCTGAGGTTGACCTGAAAAAAAGAAGATGCTCCGAACTACAAGTCTACAAAGTCTCTATCTTAATATTGAGGTTCTCCTGTGAATGTTTTTTTTTTTAGGGCTTTTGGTCTCTTATTACCAGGTCGGAATGTATTGTGAATAAGCCTCTATAACTTTAGATACATTCTCCGATAAATCACGAATAGATGTGAGCAATGATAAAAAAATTGATCCTTTAAAACACATTTTCATTATCACAAATATAATCAAAGCCTCGATTAAAATAATTCGAATAATCTGCTTCAATCGATCGAACAAAAACGTTAATACGTTCGAAATAATTTGCGACGACGGTTCATTTGTTTTGTTTTGTGTTTTTTTTTAATTTTATTAATTTACATTTTGTGGCAGCGATGCTGCGAGGAATTAAATGATTGTATCTGATATCGATCGAGGGGGGGGGCAAAGGGGGGCAGAATGGATGCACAGAATTATGCAACAGAGGTTGGGATGAGCGAGTTTGGTGTGTACATGTATGTGCGTGTGTTGTGCCGGACGGTTACGCGTGTGGGGTTTGAAAACGCTTTGTCGTGGCACGCGCGTGGACAAAAGCCGGTTAAGCGTGGGAGAGATCGATAGGCTCTCCAACTTGTCCTGGGTCCGTTGCATTTTTTTTTTTTTTCATCGTCAGATTGATCCCCATGGCGCGTGGCACACTCTCGCGACTGCGTGCGTACGTTATTCGTTTTGATTACAATTTTAAAAACAAATTACCAGGTGAATTTTGGGAATTATTATGTCAAAAACTATTGGTCCGATTGAATTCACGTTGATTTTGTTCGAAAGTATGTACATTGAGGTATGTCGACGAATTTTCGTTTGAATGTGTGGTGAATAGGAGCGCTGTTATTTCGGCCGGCGTAAAATAACTTTTTCAAAGTCGGTTCCCATTTTTTTTTTGGATAACGGATTGTCCGATTCCTTTGAAATTTGGACGCAATATGCACGGATTGGGTTATGAAGTTCGGCACGTAGGTTTTTTTTTCTTAACTAATTTATTTGATTTTTTATCAATCGACAAAGGTCGTGAATTGAGGTTTAAAAGTGAATTTTGACTTCGATCGAGCGCCATTTTGTGGAAAAAAAAAATCCTACGTGCCCATCAGCTCAAGACGTTACACTTTGAGAATCCGCTGGAAATTTTTGTTTCGGTCCAACAGACTGCCAGAAAAAGTGGGAACACTTTTCGATGTGGCTGAATGTACGCCATTCGCTGTTCTTCGAATAGAAGTTATGAAAATCGTGGTAGTTAATATTTGAGGGGAAAAAACCCATAGCACTCATTAAACTAGAGTATATTAAGATCCCAAAGCGTCACGGTCCATCGAAATTAAGGAGTTTACCGTAATTAGAATTTTCAAAAAATCGATTTGTTTTTTATTGAATTTTTTTTAAAAGTATACACATTCGATAATTATGATCAATAATACACAACAAATAATTGAGATTAATAATAAAAATAATAATTAATAATAAACATAATGATTAATAGTAAAAATGATAATTAATAATAAAAATGCTCTATATAATTAAGGAGTTTACCGTAATTAGAATTTTCAAAAAATCGATTTGTTTTTTATTGAATTTTTTTTTTAAAGTATACACATTCGATAATTGTGATCAATAATACAGAACAAATAATTGAGATTAATAATAAAAATAATAATTAATAATAAACATAATGATTAATAGTATAAATGATAATTAATAATAAAAATGCTGTATATATGTATATCTTTTTTTTAAATATTTTTTTTAGCATTATTGTAAAAACGTTCGTTGTCGTTGTTGTTTATTTTGCGTATCGATGAAGAGATCGCGAGAGACTCGCCTGTATATATCGCGAGCGAACGTTCGAGGCTCTTGCCCCCTTGTTGAGAATATCGCGAACGAGTTTCCCCCGTCCGGTTGTACTTGAACGTAACGAGGAGCGAGAGCCACGCGACGGGCGAAGGCTGAGAGTGAGAGTTCAAGTCCATCGGAACGATCGTGGATAAGCGAGATGTGTGTGCGTACCACGCCCCGGGGACTCTCCCGTTTCGCGATTCCCGACTCAGTTATCGAACGACTATGAAAATTTTTATTCCATTTTTTTTTCTGTTTTTTTTTCACCAAAGTGCACTCGTTTTTTCGTCCAGCCAGATATTTCATGCACAACTTCGATTGGAGGTTAATTACGACGATGCGGGCGATAAATGGAAATTATTATTATTATTATTATTATTGATTTTTTTAAGCACTTGCGGATCACCTTCGATTAGTACGATCTGTATGGAAATTTTTATTCAAATTATACGAAAGTATAATGATAATGTCGTGTTAAGCGACAGTGAAAACGACAGTTCTGATCTCGATTTCGACCTTGAGGATGCAACGCAAAAACGAAGATCGATATAGTCACGGTAGACAAAAATAAAGAATCGTATCATTTTACTCGTGTTCACAAAAATTGTTTTTCTTATATTTCAATCCATTTTTTTTGTTTCAACATTTTTTTTCGGAACATTCGAAAATTACATTTTTTATATCATAAACATTTGTGCTAGAATGTAGAAGAAGGATTGAAATATAATCAGAATTTTTTTTAAAGTAATTTTGTCGATTGGACAATTTTTAATTGCAATTCAAAGTCGTTGGTATGAATTTTACTCACAATCAGTGTGACTGATAAAGGCTTGACAGGTTCAGGATCATCAAGCAAAAAAATGTAGCAACACTTTGGTTTTGCAAAAATCCACAAAATTCAATCCTAGCTCGTAAGAATAAATAAATAAATGAATAAATAAATAAATAAATAAATAAATAAATAGATAAAATAAAACGATCAGTTCGAAATGATAACCAATTGCTTCAATAATCTTCATTTTTCTTCCAAATCCAAAATCGTTCATGTATGAATGAAAATTAAAATCTAATGAAATAGAATATATTATTTTTACATGAAATTGATATAAACGTTAGGAAACAATATATCGATCAGTCATGGTACGTGATTAAGGAAATTAGACTATGTGCATCGCATCGAACGAAGCGTTACGCGTGCAACGACGATAATACATTGTCGATGAGCCGGACGTGTGGGTCTGTCCGCTGAAGGGTCGCCGACGAAGGAGACCAACCTCTAATTGCCATGCACTCGGAGTTCGGTAACCATGTGGGTCTGATGGACCGCAGATTGTCGTGCATAACTCCAGATCGTTTTAGAAACACGGATCTCTCTCTCTCTCTCTCTCTCTCTCTCTCTCTCTCTCTCTCTGGATCACAACCAGCTCCATGCACCGTCCATCATCGGAATATGCACATCTGACGCAACCAGTTTCCCCATACGAATGTGCACAATCGTCCCTACATCCGGTCCATGTCATCCAATCGTTATGCAATGACTCGAGAAGAAAAAATTGAAAGATTCAATGCATTCCTTGAATTTAAAATTCGACCAAATCCTTTCCCAGCATCGATTTGTACAACATCAGCTTCAATCGAGGTCTTATTATAAGCGAAAAATTTCAATTTTTTTTTTTTTTTCATCATTATTTCATTGGCCTGAACAGTTGGGAATATTTTAAGATTAACAATTCTTTGAGATGAATTATAATTACAAGAGCACATGAGAAATGCAACGATAACATAAAAAAATATTGGACGAGTGAATGCTGTCTCGAAAAATAATAATAATTGGCGTTGGAATAAATTATCAAGCTCGATGATTGTCCGACGAAAAATTAAATTCGATATTTATGAACGACATTTGTCCGACGATTTGATCTTTTTCAAAAATGAATATTAAATACCCCATGCCCGAAACAGATCGATATTAAAACAGTTTATACAATTATTATAATATTCCGAGATTGATTATATAAAAAAAAAATTTTTAACAAAATATTTATTGATGACGATAAACACATCATAGATGACATGTAGAAAATTCTTCTTATATAACTGACAATAAATTTGTATACAACACACACACACACGGATACAATAAAATAGTGATAACGATAATAGCAATGATCAAATCATGGTCAAATCGAAAGTTCGTTATGCACAATCGAAAATTGTTATTATCGTTATTGTCTCGTCTATATGCAGAAATCATGCAACGCGTTTTAATGCATCCGACGCAACCACCCTCGTACGAACGTAACGATCGACAAATTGCATTGTGGATATAGAATGACGGGACTGTCCGAGCTTTGAGAAATGTATTTCGATGATGGTCAGCGATAATCGTTTGGTTACGTGCATTTGTGTTTGCAAACATTTGTTTTTTTTTTCATTTTTTTTTTATCATGAGGATTATCCTCTCATTATTTAACTCACTGGTTAACGAACCCAAGTAAAAAATTATGCATAAGCTATGTATGGAACTGGGCGTACATATATATATAGTTTATAGAGGGTGAGGCACTTACTCGTGCCACCACAAATATATCTGTAATTATCAACGTTACAAAAAAATGTTCCAAACAAATGTACGATCCGAAGAGAATTATCAAGTGCAACCATTTTGTTTTTTTTTACTTCAGTGGAGGCGCTGACGCACAGTGAAGGTCATCTCCACTCTTTTAAATACAGAACAGAATTTTTTCATTCAACCATCTTGTAGAGCATCGGAAACCACATGAAAAAGCATTAAAAAAAATATTCACGGTAAGCAATAATGGCGGGGGTTACGAAGTGACTGTGTTTCATTGCCGAACTTTACGTCATCGTTCGAGAAACAAAAAAGTTATATACTTCGGTCACGGCATTGATAATTAATGGGAGCGAAAAAAAAAAATATTATATCGATCTTTCATAATACGCAGTTGATGTGTTTTTTTTTTTTTTTCATGTGTCAATGTTGTTTCTTAAATTTTCACGTCTCGTTGTTGTTGTTGTTGGGAATTATATGTATGGAAATGTATAGTCTAGTGTCAACGTTGTATCCATCGTGTTAAAATAATAGTAATAATAATAATAATGATAACAATAATGTATTTTAAAAGTCTATAATAAATCTATTTTAATACCCATATATTATTTATCTTGATAATAATAATGATGAAGATAATAATTTAAATAATAATAATAATAATAATAATAATAATAATAATAATAAAAATTAATAATGACGATCCGAAAAAAAATTGGAAAATTATCGAAAAAGAAAAAAAACTTTGAGTGCGACAGGCTTTTCTTGCTGTTAGTCAATTCGTATAGTAAACGATTTATTTCTCATTATTCATCGTTTAATTATCTTAAATTCACAATTATTCGATACAAGCAGCCGCGAATATTATTTTGATATGATTTTTTTTTTTTTTTGGTTTCGCAATTATTAATGGTTTTGTAATTATTCGGTAAATCGATCACTTGTCTCGATCGAGTGTCCTCGTTAAATATCGACTTTCTTAATTCTTCATTGTTACATGTTCTTTCGCGTTGGTACTTTTGGTGAGACGCAAATTACCGTTCTCGTCAAACGAGTGGCGATCGATGAAGCGTGTTGCGTTAACCGTCTTATTACGAGTCCGAAATGCCGTGCAATTATTATTTTTCGACGACCGAAGACGTCATCGCAGACCGGAATTCGTCGATTATCGACGAGCCAATGTAATCGGTTTCCCAAACCGATAATTCGAATTTCATCATTCATTCGAATGAAACAAATGAACCGTGTGAAATAATTCGTTTCGCAACACACGTATTTGAACGAGAATCGTACAGTTTTTTTATGTCAATTATAGTTGAAAATTCGGAACGCACGTCCGAGTCACAAAAAAAAAATTGGCAGAGGCTTCATAATCGATAAACTTGAATCCCTGTCAAATCCGAACCATTCGACCGATGTCCACCAAATTTAATAAACATCACGGCTGAGTGATGTTTCATACTTTTGTAAAGTTGAAGCTCGATTGGAGACTTATATAGAGACTATACAATTAATACATATCAATTTTATATGTTTGAAATGTTTACAGATCACTTCCAGGCGATTATACAGCTTGTACATAGAATATATATGCTTAATTATATATAAATATAGATATAAACTATTTATCCCGAGTGGAAAATAAATATATAGCAACAATTGATAGATTATATATAGAAGTGGGCACAAATAAAAAAAAAAAAGATTTTTTTGAAACGTTGACTAGCCCTAACCTCTTAATCGCCAGTAGCCCACCATTAATTTCCACGCCAATGTTTCGACCATGAATCACCGATCCCAAACGCTACAAAAAAACGTTTTTCAAATGTTTGCCCTCGGACCAGATACACGATAAACGTTGCGTAACAATAGAAAAGCAAAAAAAAAAGAGATATTCAATTTAATTGGAAAAAAAGTTAAACAAACGCACGATCATCGTGTTAATTGGATCATCGATACTTACCCACATTGTGCACAAACCGCGCATTGTTTCGCATCGAGGATCGTACACGAACATTATCATCGACAAATTTCGTAACATCGATAATGCCCGATCGACTCGATTGTTCACCGATTTTTCTTCGGTATAAAAATTTAATGAGCCGGCAATAATGCATGCCTCTCGGTAAACCCGATTGTCACAAAAATATAAACACGATTGTCATGTTCTCCGCGTGTAAAATATCGTACGAACGAAAAATCGCATCGTCAAACGCGAAAAAATTATTCACGTACATCCGTCACACCGTTCTCACGATCGTCGCGTGGCACGCGCGGTACCCGCATACCACGCAACTATGCGCCATATCCCACGCAACAGCCCCCCCCCCCCCCAAAAACGCGGATGCAACGACAAATCGTCATCCGCATCTCGTTGCATACGTACCGACAATGCGCGCGAGCGTCTCGCGAAGTGTTCCGACATCGTCTTGCGATTGAAAAATTAGCCGAACAAAATGGCGATCGTTGTTCGCAGCCGGCGAACAAAAATTTATGCATCGAACGTGTTTGACGAATCGTTTTTCTCACTCGTTCCCGTTTGATACGAGCGATGATAGCTCGAATAGTTTTTTTATAATTGAAAAAAACAAAAAAAAAACAAAAAAAAAAAAACAATTTCCGCCCATTGATGCACTCGCGTAAAATATTTCACGTATGTGTCCGTTGTGACACGTTCATAAACGGATAATTGAATTACGTACGTATATCATTTGTGTTTCGGACATTCGTGCGAGTACGCGTCACTCGCATGTGTGAGTAAAACACAAATGTCCCATTGGGATGTGCAACATTTGTCATGTATATTTTTTCCATACTACGGATCGAAAAATGAAGATGACGCAACAAGAGTTTCGCGCTACGAGTGATACTGCGCAGTCTCTCAAACTTATTCAAAGTCGTCAACCACGAAAACCACCCCTGGGCTCTTCAAGCCCAACGCCAAACGAAGAAAATTAAATTTCGTTCCGTTCGATTCATTATCAACTGCCATCCCCCCCCCTCCCCCATTATCGCTCTTACCACGGTGACGATTGTTTCACAATCGAATGAACGCAATATTTAATAACACGATAAAATTTCACCCGCAGCCGTGGCAACGTCAAATCGTTTAATTCAAATAGCTTTACGACCAAACGGAATTGGCTTTGTGTGTGCGTTGCTTCCTTTTAGCCATTCATTCGGCTCATTCGAGTGTTATTGAATCGTTATATCGAAGATAATAGGACTTAAGTCTGTAACCTCAAGCAGCCACTGCGAGAGAGGAGAGGGAGGGGGGGTGGGGGCGGGGATTAAAATTGCCGACGGCGTCGAACGAGCCTGGCGGGGTTGCTTCGGGGAAAAAGGAGCATTGTGAAAACGTCAAGTCCAGCGGCCTCGAGGGCGTTTGTGTATCACAACGTGGGGCTCTCGTGACAATAGATGCGTGGATGTGAAGTTTCAATTATACACGAAATTACCTGTGTATCACTTTTTTTTATTTTTTTTTCTTAATTTTAATTCTTCAATTATGTTTTTTTTTTTTTTTTTTTTTTTTCAATTCTTCGCCGACGTTCACGAAATAAATATATTGCGTTGGGTGAATCAAAAGAGACAACGAGAAAATGAAAAAAAATGTATTAATTATGATAATAAAATTATTATATGACAATGGTGTATTATATTTTATATGATATTGTAATAATAATAGTAATAATGATAATAATATTCTAATTATGATAATGTGATGATAATTTAATTGTTGTACTATTATCATAATAATTATTATTATAATTATCAATAATGATAATGATAATAATAATTATTACAATCTTGGTAATATGATAACAATTTAATTATTATATTCGTTATCATATGGTAATTAGTATTATTATTCAATTTTTATTACACTATGATTTTATTATGATTATTAGTGTTATTATTATTGTTTTTATTATTATTATTATTATTATTATTATTATTCGTGATAGTCCATTTTCATCGAACGAATGCTCGCCTCGGGGATGCTGAACCTTCAATTGGAAAAGGTCGCGAGGTCGTGTTACGCCTCAATGTCCGAAGCAAACAAAAAAAAAAGAAAAAAAAAATTCACCGCAAACAAATTCATGAACCGAGAATTTGCGATTTTAACGTTGCACGCGATATCGATCGACACTCTCTTCGCCCCCCCCCCTCCCCCCTCCTTGCCCCCGATGTTGTTTGACCGATAATTTTCGGGGCAACGAAAGCGAGACGCATTCGTTCGGTCGTGCTTGCACAATCCCCGTGACGCAAAACGTAATGTCTCAATATCGACGAGATTCTCCTCACGTACGACGATTACACATGAAAAACTCTCGCTCTCGTCCGCAGCTACGTGTTGCGTAAACAAATTTTCACGAATCATCGCATCGCATTGTCCGACACACATTATATGTATATATATATATCTATATAAATATATATATATATATTAAACTTTTCTTACGGTTTTATCGTTAATTAACTTTTTTTTTTTCAATTTTTCCATTTCAAATGGCTGTATCTTCGGCAGGATTTGACGTATTTACATTTGTAAAAAACGAAAATGTGCGTCTTTCTATGGCCTTCACAGAAAAAAATTACTTAAATTTTTATCGAGCAAGTTGAAAGTCCGTTTCAGGGCAAAATCTGCAAAAATATTTTTTTTCTCAAAAAATGCACGCGTTATTTTAGTTTTCAAAATTTTCCCAAATTTTGAATACGGGAAAAGAATTTTTGGTATTTTTTATATCGTGGAATCGGTAATCGGTAATGCATAATTTTACCGATTCAATTGATAGATTTTTCAGGGTTCTGTATCTCCAGAGGAAAAAAAAAACGTAACCCTTATAAGATCACTATCGCGTCTGTCCGTTCGTCACGGTCGATTTTCTTGAAATAACAACATTTTTTCAAGGATTTTCGTGAAATAAATGGAACAACAAGTTGGATTGAGATTGTAAACGGTTTAATAAATTCGTGATTTCATATTTGGGGGGTTTCGATGGAGGAACATTTGGCGTATGAACAAGTTCATGGTTTGTGGAAAAATTAACTGGAAAGGTTTGACAAATTTTTGTTGGTTCGAAGATTTGTTTTTTCTTTACATTTTTTTTTTATTCGAAGGTTCTCGTTTTCGGCGTCACGATGAAGAAATTTGGTCCGTCGGATTTAGATCGCGTAGTAGGCTGCCTTGTAGGGATATTGAGCGTACGGATTGTAACCGTAAGTGAGAGGTGCCGAATAAGCGCTGTAGGCGTAGGGCGCAGGCGCGATACCGGACGCGTACAGTGGCGCGCTGTACGGCAGAACCGGAGCCAAAAGATTTCCGGGTGCCGCGGACGCGAGAGCCAAAAAGGCCACGAACAAAAACTGCAACGAGAAAATAATAAAGAAAACGTGATAATTAATGAAACTGGCAAATCGATTTTTTTTTTCTTTCAAATTATAATTTTCATTACAATTATTTTTCGAAATTCAAGCTATACTTCGAATTACGAATTCAAAGGACCGGAAAGGTTGAAAAACCGTATCAAATTTTCTTAAAAATATATGAAATGCATCATTTACATATTTTTCAACATAAAAAATACCAAAATAAAAGGTTAATAAATAAATTGTCGAATAATTATATTATATTTATAATATATCAATATTTACGTATATTATATTATTGTTTTTATGAATTATATATTATTGTCTATTAAAAGAACACATTCCTGTATACTATTATTATTAATAATATTAATATATAGATATTGACGGATTAAATTATTTTTTCGGTAAATTATCGATTATTGTGTATAAATATTCATATTATTATTATTATTATCATTATTATTTTCCTTCGTTAAAATATCATATAACGAAAAAATAATAAATAATATTATCTTTCTCATTATTATTATTATTATTATTATTATTATTATTATTATTATTATTATTATTATTATTATTATTATTATTATTATTATTATTATTATTATTATTATTATTATTATCAATATATTTAAAATATTCATAAAAATGAATGAAACAACTCACCAGTTTGAACATGTTGAAACGAAGGTTTTGATTTTACTTCACTGGTACTAGAACGAGTAATGTTTGTCGACAGTCAATCCGTTCGGCTTTATATACGTTAGTGAGGATCTTCAGGATTGGCTTTGTTCGTGGTGACCGAAGTCCGGGAGAAGACCGAAGGGGAAACCCAGAGGAAGGAGAAAAATCTACGACGAAGAGTCCCCCGTAGACGGAGTCGGAGATACGGGGACCGGCTGTACAGTCTAGTCGTCCGTCGCGCACGCGCATAAACTTCCCCGCTTATTGCGACTCCATGAAATTTTTTTTTCGTTTTTTTTTTCTTTTTCTTCTTGTTCGTGTCGTTGTTTTTTTTTTTTGTTTTTGTTTTTGTCTCAGCTCTCAGTCTCGTTGGCCAATGGATGGTTCATGTTGTACGTGATTGCGGGGCTGTTACGCGGTGGTGGAAAATCCTTCGAGATCGTGTGTATTACCATGTCGAGCGTGTGGGGCTCGGGACGATTGGCAAAGCGTCGCAAAACGATTCCACGGTGAGGATCGGGAAGGTCGGTAAGGTTTTGTGGCATTTCTCAAGGATGTGAGAATCCAGGCGTGGTTCTAACCACGAGACTCGTTCACTTTGTCACGCCCCCTCACACTTACACACTAACACAAACTCACCGGAAACCCACACGACAACGAAAAAGAAACAATCATAGTGAAAAATGAATAAATTAGATAGTTTTGTTGGAAGGAAATATATATATTTTCTTTTTCTTCTTCTTATCGTCTGGGTTAAAAGTTTCGGATATAATATATTCTGTCTCTCGGATGTCCTTGTATTAAACGATAGATCTCGTTTTTCATTCAGACGGCGTGTAAACCGGCTCGAGATCGACTATAGACATTTTCGTTTTATTTGGTTCATTTATTTGTCACATTTTTTACATTATTTTTTATTCATTTACATATATATATGTATATTAAGCGAGTTTGATCGGACAAGGCCGGGCTTAATTGCGGTGTAAATAATGCAAGAGTAACTGTGTGGTAGAACGGCCGGGTGGTGGCTCTTCGACCTCTGGGAGCTTCTGCGTGAGAGCTTCGAGCTTTTAGCCGCGAAGGACGGAGCCCCGGGACTTTTAAGAGCCTCGTAGCTTTAATGCGTTTAGCATGAAAGTCTCGATTTCTCGTGTTTTCCAGTTTTTTTTTTTTTTTTCTTTTGGTTAACCTTTTAATATTCTTCAAAATGGCGCGTCAAGGGTGATATTCACTGTTTTATTCGTTTGTGAATAGTTCCAGGTCAATCGATAGATAACCAACAATTATATATGATGTGTAACATTTTTTTATTGTATCATAGAAATATATCAACGATTTATGATATTGGATGGAATCAACTGCTATCAATTCATTGTGTAAACAAAAAGATGTCGATACCACTATTTGATCAAAACGAAGATGAAAAAAAAAAAAAATAGTTCAACCTAGTTAAGAGAGTTTCTCGTCAGATTTTCATGAAACTTGGCGCACTTATAGTTATTGATAAGAAAAAGGTTCAGTTAAATTTTTATGGCTTTCCGGAGCGCGAGAAAAAGATATCAACACTTTTATTTTCACACGTTTAACATGGAGCCTTGTGGGAAATCACGCTCATTTTGATATAATACGAAAAGTCCTCGTCAGATTTTAATGAAAACACTTAAACTGCAAGTTGAATATTCAGATAACATTTCGGGCACTTGAATGTAGAGATCAGGAGACTGTGATGATAATAATAAGCAAATAAACATTGGGAAAATACAGTTTGTATCAGGAGTCGGTCGTGATCCAGTAGACATGGCAACGTTGCGCGTTTGTTTCCCATCTTCTCTCTCTCTCCCTCTCTGATCGACATCATAACACGCGACGTTGCCACATCAAAGTACCACGTACCTCAATCAGGAGATGGTATATCTTAGGTTTGCTTTGACTCTCACAGTTTGTAGGACACTACCTTAACCTTTCAATCCGAACACATATAAAAAAAATTATGAAATTTATTGTTAAAAATTGAAATTAATCAAAATTTTATTGCAAAAATTTTTACTCGGATTATCGTTTTGAAATGTTGCAAATTTTTTCGAAATGACATATCAGAATTTTTTCTGGATAGTTTTTAACACATGTGATACATATACACATATATATATATATATATTATATATATATATATATATATATCAGCAATGATTCTTGTCGGAGTGGCTCGAAAACTGGTTAACTCGTTCCGCCCCGGAGTGGTTCTCAGCTCGGACAGTTTCGACCGAGCGAATCGTAAACGTTCGTACGGCGAACTTGAACTTGGTGGAAAAATCGCACTTCGAGCGAAGTCGACGACCAACGTTTCCCTTGGCCACTCGGGAGGAACTCGAGCACTCTCGCTTCGGCCATCCGCGACGGGGTCCGCGGTTCTCGAAGTTTCTTCATTCAAGGTCTTCTCGTCTGAGATATCTCGTCGTTCACCGAGCTATTATTCGCAAAACCAAACGCGGAGATATACGCTACGAGTGTTTTGCCCCCCCCCCACCCTTCTCCCCTTCTCCCCTTCTCTGCCCTCCCCGCCCATCCAAAGTCGATGACCCAAACGTCCCGAGGGCTTCTCGGTTTTCCTTCCCATCGTGCATCTCGCCATGCACATTCTACAAACGCATATCAATCTCAATTATATTTATACGTACTGCCAATTAATTCCCTGATTAATTTGTGATTCGTCATAATTATTATTATTGTTTTTCTTATCGTACATCATGTGCACTGACAAATTCACGTATTTTTTTCCTTTTTTTACTACAAGTGTCGTCTGGGAAACGAACGAATAAAAATCGTATTTGCAAATTTAAGTAGTACAGGTCGACGCACGTCAGACACGATACATTTTTTTTTCTTCGTTGATCGATTATTTATCTAATTTTTATTTTTTGTCAGAAAAATCGATTCTCATGGAAATCGAATGAAGGGGAGGGGGAGGGGATGGTGGCAGGTAATTCAGAGGGTTTTTTGCATCGTGAATCGTAAAATTTGTCGTCACAAATAAAACGCGAGTATTTATTTTTTTTTTTTTTCAAATTTTTATTTCGATGCTTATTGGCTATGAGTGAAAGATGAATGAAAAAAAAAAAAAAAATTGTGAGGTGAACAAAAATGCAAAGGGCGAACGGGTTGGTGGGATGAGCGTCGAAGAAGCTTTTTTTTTTTTCTGAATGATGAAGTCGAGCGAGTTAGTACATCGAGTTTGTGATATCGTGGGAAAGAAAAAAATCGAGCTTCGGTGTTATTTCAAAATTCTTTGTTTGTTTGTTTGTTTTGTTTTAAAAAAATTTTTTTTTTTTTTAGCGTCATATGAAGCGTTTAAGTTTATCGTTGAGACGTTTCGGGACGTTCGTGCGTGAAATCGTGAGTGGTGAGTGAACGTTGGGTCGTTTAGAGAATGATTTGTCCGGCGTACGGGGCTGCTGCGTACGGAGCTGCCGCGTAGGGGGCGTAGGCCGGTCCGTAAGCGAGTGGCGCGGCGTACGCCAACGGCGCGGCGGCCAGGCCGTTGTAGTTACGGTTGATGTATTGGTTGCTGGACGCGATAATCGGAGACGCCGCGTAAGCACTGATAAGCTGGGGCGCGGGGGCCGGGGCGGGGGCGGGGGCCGGACCCGGAGCTGCCGCTGCTACCGCCACAATGGCCACGAATACGCACTGTCAACAATTTAGAAACGACATGAAAAAATGTATCATTCGATTTCTGATAATCGTTATTCGAGATGATTATTATTATTATTTTTTTGTAAAATGAAAAAAAATAAAAAAACAATTAATATTATCTACGATTTAATTTGTCGAAATTTATTTATTTTCTTTCTCTTCGATGCTTTGTGGCGATTACGAATAATTTTTTATTGATATGCTTATGAGATTTTTATGTTTTTTTGGTACGAGTTCGAAAGAGAGAGAGAGAGAGAGAGGGAGATAGCACTGTCTTTCTCTATCTGAAAATGTTTATAGATATCATTGGATAGCAATTATGTTTTTTTTTTTTTTTAATGTTGAGAAAATAATGTTATATTGATTATAATATAACGTTTCTTTTTTTTTAAACTCATTTATATTTTCGAATTATTTATTGTATTTTTAATTTGTGTTTCAATTGGGCATAATTT
The DNA here is from genome assembly GCA_963662125.1 of Diplazon laetatorius. Lineage (NCBI taxonomy): Eukaryota > Metazoa > Arthropoda > Insecta > Hymenoptera > Ichneumonidae > Diplazon > Diplazon laetatorius. The sequence goes on from OY759154.1 coordinate 3,309,325, forward strand.
ACTTTGATATTGTGACTCGTATTTCCTCGATCGCACAATTGATCTATTTTGTAATGATTTAACAATTTATTTAGACGATTGAAATATTGCGAAAGAAAAAATTTGTTTCTACAAATCACAACAACAAGAAAAAAATGCTAATGATGTAAATATATCCTAAATATGGAATATTCAGAGTGAAGATTTTAAATAATTCATCTATATATATAATATATAAATACGGCAATCGTAAAATATTCAGTAAATCGTTTATCGTGTACGAAAATATTAAATTGCTCACTCAAAAGCGATCGAATAACTTTATCACCGATGAATATTTTTTACATCGAAAAAATAAAAATTAATAAATCAATTTAATCCACAGAGATCGGGTGAAAAACATATTAATATATTTTTATAATTGAACAATATAATATTTATGTGATACGTGTGTACTCACAAGCTTGAACATGTTGATTGAGATTGGGGTGAGTGCGAGACGAGCTGATTCTGTGAGAGTCGGCTAACTGTATGTCGTTGGGGTCTCGGCATTACGTATTTATACAGTCAACCCCTCCAACCGTCCTCGGGAATACATTGTTGTTTTTTTTTGTTGCTGTTTATTTTTTTTTATTCGACTTGGAGAACCTGTCGGACGAAGCCTGTATCAGAATGGCGAACTACGACGAACCACCGATAGTTACCACCACCACGACGACCGAAGCCACGGTTGCCACGGCATCGACCCTTCGTACCCAGAGTGCTTCCACTGATACGTCCTTTGTCCGTGGATCCTGTGGCTCGCCAGAAGCTCTGGGTGCCCATCGTTCAGTCTTGTTGGTCTTCTTCGTCGTCTACGTCGTGCAACTCGCTCGAACAACTTCACCAACTTTGTCCAACAAACTTCCCTCCATATGACTGTTTCGTGATGGCGAAATGTTAATTTTTGTTAATTTTTGCAGGTTAGTCGAACTGAGAAAATCGTGCGATCGTAATAACCCGAATTTACAAGCGTGGCTTAAGGGGATCGATCTGTTTAAATTGTCGAAAAAAAAGGTGAATTTTGGGAATTATTGTCTCGAAAACTATTCGTCCGATTGTATTCATGTTGATTTTGTTCGAAAGTATGTACATTGAGGTATGTCGACGAATTTTCGTTTGAATGTATGGTGAATGGGAGCGATGTTATTCTGGCCGGCTTAAAATAACTTTTTCAAAGTCGGTTACCACTTTTTTTCTTGGATAACGGATTGACTGATTCCTTTGAAATTTGGACGCAATAAAAACCGATGGGTTATGAAGTTCGGCATGTAGGATTTTTTTTAAAATTAATTAATTCATGACCTTCACGACAATTGTTACACACATTCGCAAATACGATTTTACAGTATGCAAACTTTTTTTTTTTTTTTGAAGTTTCGTGATCGCACGTTACCCAACGGAAAGTGTGTGGATGTGTATGGAAAGTAAGTGTGATACATGAGTATTGAGGTCATCTTACAATGGGGATATTTTTTGTATCACAATCGGTAAAGAAAATTTTAAAAACCATAAAAAAAAACTAAAAAAACAAAAAAAAAAACGTTAACAACTGACGGAAAAATTGTTTACTTTTTTTCTATTGTAAAACAAAAAAGATCCCCATTCAAAGTGGCCCTTATGCTATGAATTAGACTTACTTTTATGTATAGATTTCAGAGCGTGTTAGAAAAAATTAATTTTACTTCCTCATAAAGAAAGCTTTGTGACGATCCGAAATTTGTCCATCGAGATCTTGATGTCGATAGGTTTAAAATGTTCTGAAACGTTCAAAAAACATTCAAGATATTGTATATCGCAAACGTTGATACAATGCAATCATACGATTCCGTGAGTAACCTTGAATAGCTCGTACATCTTCGTTGCCGAGTTATTTTATAGGTGCTCGAGTTATGCAATTTCGATAATTCGGTTACGTGATTACATTAAGGTCACAAAAGCGTCGAGGGGTCGTTCAGTGAGGTTCGATCGATCACGCTCGATTAACCACTACAGTTGTATATATATATATATATATTTGTATATATATTCCACGAAAGCGATCGATGTTTTTTTTCGAGATTATTCGGGGATGGCTTTTAATAATTTTTATTAGCAAATATCTGCAATAAATTTTTGTTATTAATCGAAAAAATACATACATACATATATATATAGATACTAAAAAATTATTCAGAAATTGTTGGATATATTTTGGTGATCTCGTAATTGTTCTCTCAATATTTTAATATTTCGAAATCTTATTGTCAGTAAAAATTTGATTCATCATTATTATTTATCATCGATAGTAATGATAATAAAATACTACGAGTAAATAATGTTAAAACAGTCATCCGATCTTCAAATAGACAAAAAAAGATTGGAACGTCTGACATCGTTGGTTATCGTGATTTCTCCGGGTGGAGAAATTTCGTCCATATCGTTCTTCGATCGGCGACGATCGGTTTCGAATTAAAATGTTTTTTTTTCGCGAATGGCGCCCGAGGTGCAGCCTCGACATCGGTAGTCGCACACGCGTTGTTAACGTACGTACCGTGGTAAACGCATTTCGCCTGCCCCCCGCCCCCCCCCACACACTTTGTTTCGGGGTCGAATATTTCGCAAGCCCGATCGAAGACACGCCGCTGTGGAAACGATCGTGGCGACGAGGATCGAAAAGTGGCGGGGCAACGATCGGCACGCGCCAGCTTCGAGCGATATAAAAACACGTCGAATCGAACGACAATTCACTCGTTGTCGACTCGTCGAATCAACAAGACTTCACTAAAAAAAATCAAAAATGTTCAAGCTTGCCGTAAGTTTTGATTGATATGACAATTAAATAACAATTCATAAATCAATAATATTACCATGAGTCTATAGTAACCTTTTTTTTTTCAAATCATAATGATGTTTTTGAATTTAATTTTTATCTGGGATAACTAAAATAAATTAATATATATTTCTAAAAAATAATAATAATAATAATAATTACTATATTTTGGAGCTTCTCGAAGAATGATAATAAGTGAATTTGTTCATTTTTCTAATCACTATTT